>QXEO01000429.1:5794956-6234300 GCA_007115705.1 Dactylis glomerata | reverse complement strand
TTCTCAATAGTCCTCTGGCCGGTACATCTTAATATGCCGACACCTAATCTTTGTCTGACATTTGGCAGCTGGTGCCGAAGCACAAGTCACCGAGCTTACCAAGAGAGTGAAGGAACTTACTGGTATGCCGGATCCTCTTAACCTTGAACTAATCCTTCTGTACTTCAAATCCTTTAATCTTTTCACTGTTTTCTTCTTCAAATCCTTGTTTTGACTTCAAATCTTTTCAGACGAGAAAGCTGCACTGGAGGCACGCCACCAGGACTGTGTGTCCTCAGTGGATGTAGCCAAGCAACTGGACGACCGGGATGCCGGTCACAAGGCCGAGGTTGAGCAGCTGAAGGGCCGGATCACCGAGCTTCTGGACGAAAAGGAACAGAGGGAGGGCCTACTGAAGAAAACCAGTCCCTGCTTGTCATCTCCGAGACTGATGCCTCCAACGCCCACGCTGAACTGGATAGCCTGAAGGAGCAGGCCACCAAATGGGAGGTTACAGTTTCACAGCTGAATGCCGACCTTGCCAGTAAGCTTCAAATCCTTTCCCTTTATCCTTCCCGACATAGTGTAATTCTCTCCGGCATATTCTCCTTTTGCTAACATTGTTTCTATTCCTCAGACATGTTTCCCGCTTCCGTCGAAGACGTTGAGAGGGCTTTGCAGTTGGATCGAGAAAACCGGGGTGTTCCGGTTGACTCGCCCAACTGGGACATGTCGGAGCAGCTGTTGGCTCTGCAGTCCCAGAAGAACGCCATGACGCTCTACACTGAAGAACTCTTCTATGGCGCCCAGGAGGCATTCTCTGCCCTCTGGTCGGGACAAAGGACTCCCACTGACCCCGTCGACCTCGGCAACGATCTGCAGCTGGCCAAGGTTCGCCTCCGGGAGTGGCGAGATTCCGGCGCGAGGGTTGGAGCTGACGAAGCTCTCAGCTACTTCTTGTCCTGGTATGAAAAGGCTGACTTGGAGACTTTGCGCACTGTGCGCGAAGGATCCATCTGGACCACGGATCCGGAACATATCCGGCGCCGGTGAGAGTTGGCCCACAGCTATGTGGACTATGCCGACACCGACGCCTTCGTTCGGGATATCCGTGAGCCGAAGAAGAAGTACGATGCCGGGACATCCGCCGCTGCTGAGGGCTCCGACTCCAGCCAAGATGAAGATGAAGCTGAAGAGGCCGACACTGATGTCCCAGAACAGGCATCTGCCCCGGGCGGAGGTGATGGCTCCATTCCATCTGCTGGGTCCGGCACTCCTGAAGCCGACATCTCCACCGCCACTGCTCCACCAGCCGGCGCCTCTGCTTCTGCCGCTGCTCCTTGACTTTGCAGCACAAACACTTTAAGTTTTATCAGATCCCCGGTATGCCGGGTGCAGATGTAATATACACGTTTAATTTCCTTTGGTTTGCTTCCTGAACAAGTTTTATCTTGGTTTGCTTGTTACTAATGCCGGATCATCTTTTGGCTAAGTCACCGAGTTGTTTTCCTGTTTCCTCAATTTCACAACCTTGGCTGCTTGTCTACCTCAATTGGCTTTCGACGTATGAGTCTCAAGGTTGCTTCCTCGAACATACAGTACTTTAACTTTGAGACTTAGACTTCAAATCATCCGACACTTTAAATTTTAACTTTAGCTTTAACGAAAATGTCGGTTCGCTTGCTTTGTATTTCCTTAGCCGTTTTCCATGTGTAGACAATCTCCGACATCTACTCTTGCTAGCCATGAAGCCGGGTTTCGGACAGCAGCTGAGTCGAAGAGTGGCCTTTGGTGCCGACACATTACTAGGCCGACATAGGAAACATTCAAATAAAGCCAGCCGGCATATAACAAAAAACTGTAAATAAACAACAAATATACCTCGGAGCTAGTTACCCGGCTTCTTCGGGATGCCGGTATTTCATTCATTAGTCTTGTGCCGGCACAACACGCCGACATACAAAGGAAAATATGGAAATACATACATTGTGTTGCTCAGGAGTAAAAGGGGCGCAGTAGAGCTATGTTCCACGGCCTCTTGGTTTCTTCTCCGGACCTGTCCGCCTTATTCTTCTTGGGGTCCTGCGCATCTATAAGATAATAGGCATCATTGTGCAGAGCTCTGCTCACAATGAATGGCCCCTCCCATGGAGGAGTTAACTTATGCCGGCCTTCTGTTCCTTGCTTTAGCCGGAGTACTAGATCTCCCTCTTGAAATCTCCTTGGATTTACCTTCTGCGCATGATAGCGTCTGAGGTTCTGTTGATACACTGCTGTTCTTGACAGAGTTATTTCCCTTGCTTCCTCTAGCAGATCAACATCATTTTCTCTGGCTTCTTTAGCCTCTTCCTCAGTATATAGCACTATTCTTGGTGCATCATGTATTACATCTGTTGGAAGCACAGCTTCTGCTCCATACACCAGGAAAAATGGTGTGTAGCCTGTTGATCTATTCGGAGTTGTTCTTAAACTCCACAGCACTGCTGGCAGCTCATCTAGCCAACATCCCGGAGTTTTCTCCAGGGGCTCTATCAGCCGGGGTTTTATGCCGGATAATACTAGCCCATTCGATCTCTCTACTTGGCCATTGGCACAAGGGTGGGCAACCGACGCAACGTCCAGCCGGATTCCCACTTCCTCACAAAATCTGGCAAATGGCCCTTGGGCAAAATTTGACCCATTGTCAGTGATGATGCTATGAGGAACACCATATCTCAAGATTATATCCTTTAAGAATTTCACTGCTGTGTGACCATCACACTTGCTTATGGGCTTCACTTCAATCCACTTGGTGAACTTGTCCACCATGACCAGGATATGGGTCATTTTCCCTCTGGCCGGCTTAAAAGCCCCGACCATATCCAGGCCCCAAACAGCAAAGGGCCAGGTTATTGGGATAGTTTTCAGGGCAGATGCCGGCTGATGAATCTGGTGGGCATATCTTTGACACCCATTACATTTCCGGACCAAGTTTTCTGCCTCTTGCAGTGCCGTCGGCCAATAGAAGCCATGCCGGAATACCTTTGCCACCAATGCCCTGGACGAAGCATGGTGACCACACTCCCCCTGGTGAATTTCCCGGAGCATCTCCAGACCCTCCGCAGATTCGACACATCTCTGCAATACTCCGGTGGTACTTCTCTTGTATATTTCTTTGTTGATGATGGTATACGCTTTGGATCTCCTTATAACCCGGCGGGCCTCGGTTTCATCCGCCGGCACTTGACCATCCACCATGAAGTTCATGATAGGACGTGCCCATGAGGGCACTTCCCTGATAGTGAACACTGCCTGATCTATTTCCATCATTTCGACCGACACATAATCGATCTCCATGGGCTGCGAAGTCCCCGGGACTGAAGAATCAGTCCCCGGGTATGCCGGAGCAGTCCCCGGGTATACCGGCACAACCTCTTGGCACATTTTACCCTTGCCTTTAGTTTTGCTCCGGAATACTGTACTAACAGCATATGCCGGCCCAGTCCCCGGGACTGAGGAAACAGTCCCCGGGACTGAGGAAACAGTCCCCGGGTTATCCGTCCTGGCTCCGGCATCTATCTCCATTGGAACTGCTTCGTCTGGACCTGGCGGGACATAAATGGAGGATGACTCCGGCGAGGGTTTGATCGATGGCTTCCTCAGATGCTCCAGCGAAATGCCGGGCGGGATTGAATCTCGGGAAGACCCCAGCTTGGATAATGCATCGGCTGCATCGTTCTGAGCCCGGAGAACGTGCCGGAACTCACAACCTTCAAAGTAACCACTTAACTGCTGCACTAGGAAACAGTATGATGCCATGTTAGCATCATGCGCGTCCCATATGCCGGAACACTGCTGAATCACTAAGTCAGAATCACCGAAGCACATAATCCGGCGAATTCCTATGTCCTTAGACACCTTCAGGCCATGCACAAGTGCCTCATATTCCGCCACATTGTTTGATGCTGCAAAGTGAATCTGCAGGACGTATCTCAGCTGGTCATTCTTTGGTGAACTGAGAACTATGCCGGCACCCAAGCCATGGATTGTCTTGGACCCATCGAAATGCATCCTCCAATAATTGGCATCTGGCAATGGTGGCTCATACTGTATCTCGGCCCAGTCAATAAAGAAATCAGCCAAGACCTGGGACTTGATTGTATCCCTCTTATCGTACTGCGGTGTATATGGTGAAAGCTCTATTGCCCACTTTGCTATCCGGCCGCTGGCATCTTTGTTGCCTATAATTTCCGAGATAGGGGCCTCGGCCACTACCCGGATTGGGTGCTCTTGGAAGTAATGCTTGAGCTTCTTGGCCGCCATATAGACACCATAGGTCATCTTCTGATAGTGGGGGTAATTTTGCTTTGAGGTGGAGAGGACTTCACTTAGATAATATACCGGCCGCTGCACGGTTTTGCCTCCTTCCTCTCGCTCTACTACCACCACAGCACTGACAACTCGGTTGGTTGCCGCTATATAGAGCAACATTGGCTCCCGGGGCATCGGAGACGCTAATACCGGCGCTGTTGACAACAACTGTTTCAATTCTTTGAAAGCTGCATCTGCTTGCGTTGTCCAGACAAATGTGTCGGACTTTTTCATCAACTGATATAACGGCAGAGCTTTCTCTCCCAGCCGGCTTATGAAGCGGCTCAGGGATGCGAGGCACCCAGTGAACTTCTGTACTTCCCTCAAATCTGTCGGCGGCTTCATCCTTTCTATGGCACGAATCTTGCCGGGATTCACCTCAATACCCCGGCTGGAAACAAGGAAACCGAGCAACTTGCCCGCCGGCACACCAAAGGTGCACTTAGCCGGATTCAACTTCATCCGGAATCTCCTCAGGTTCCCAAAGGTTTCCCGGAGATCATCTATGAGAGTCTTGCTCTCCTTGGTTTTTATGACGATATCATCGACATATACCTGCACATTTTTATCTATCTGATCGTGCAAACACTTTTGCATACACCTTTGGTAAGTTGCGCCGGCATTTCTTAAACCGAACGGCATAGTGAGATAGCAATAAGCCCCGTACGGGGTAATAAAGGATGTCTTTATTTGATCTGGCTCATACAAGGGGATCTGGTGGAAACCAGAATAGGCATCTACAAATGATAACAGTTCACATCCGGCTGTGGAATCAATCACTTGATCGATCCGAGGGAGCGGGAATGGATCTTTAGGACATGCCTTATTCAAGTTGGTGTAATCAACACACATCCGCCATACTTTCACTATGGCGGGCTCGTCTTTCTTCTTTTCCACCAAAACCGGATTAGACACCCAATCCGGATGAAGTACTTCCTTGATAAAGCCAGAGGCTAAGAGCCTGGCCACTTCCTCCCATATGGCTTTCCTTCTATCGCCGGCATTCCGCCGGAGCGGCTGCTTCACTGGCTTAGCATCGGGTCTCACGTGCAATGCGTGCTCAGCCAGCTCCCTCGGCACACCTTGCAGGTCCGAAGTAGACCATGCAAAGATATCCCGATTCTCACGGAGGAAGCTGATGAGCTCGCTTTCCTATTTGGGATCCAAACTTGCCCCAACCAGGGCATGGCGCTCCGGGAAAGCTTCATCCAGAGGCACCTTTTTGACTTCCTTACTCACTTGAAAAGAAACGCTGCCACCGGGATTTGTCATGCCCGGCATAGATTTGCCGGCCACGACCGTCTCAGCAATCTCCACTGCTCGCTTGAGCCTCTTCCTCTCCTCTGCAATGATCAGAGTCTCGGCCAGATTGGATCCGGCGGTGGCACATGCCATCGAACGCTTGTAATCACCAATGATGGTGATCACTCCTTTGGGTCCCGGCATCTTCATCTTCAGATACGCCACATGCGTAGAGGCCATGAATTTTGCCAGTGCCGGTCTACCCAGCAAAGCATGGTAGGGGCTCTCCAGATCAACCACCTCGAACATGAGGTTTTCCACCCTGCAGTTATCCCGGCTGCCAAACATCACATCCATCCGGATCTTGCCCATCGGCGCACACGAAAGTCCCGGCACAATGCCGTGGAACGTGGTCTTGCTCGGTTCCAGCATATTTTCCTTGATTCCCAGCTTCTCCATCGTATCCCGATACATGATGTTGATGCTGCTTCCATTATCAATGAGGACCTTGCTGAATCTTACGTTATTAGCCGGCCCGACGAATGTCGGATCCATCACCAGAGCATATCCGCCGGGATTTGGCATGATCCGGGGATGATCTGCCCTGTCCCAACCAACAGCCTGGTCAGACCAGTACATCAGCTTTGGCACAGCCGACATAACGGCATTCACCTCCAGACACCGCCGGTACAAGCTCTGCTTGTCTGTTCTCTCGGTCTCAAAGACCATATAGCTCTGATCATACTCCTTGTACTCATTCCGGCCCGCTCCTGGGCCTCCGGCGTTATATTCCGGATTATAGCTCTGGTCAACTTGATTTACGCCGGCATTTCCAGTGTTGCTCTGATTCACAGGATTAACCGGCCTAGGTGGGACTGCAATCGTATTGGCACCTGTCAACGGCGATGGAGCTGCCAGGACAAAGGGTCTAGCCGGTCCCCAGGGACCTGCACGACCTGCTAATATGTCGTCCAGCCATGAACAGTTCCTTGTCAAATGGTTTGCCGGCTTTCCCGGCTGGAATGTGTGGAACACACAAGGCTTGTCCATGGCAAGACCCACAGTATACTTCGGCCACTGCTTCTTCTGGCCGGCGGCTCCGCCGGCATTCTTGTTGGTCCAGACATTCTTCTTCTGGAACGGCTGTGCTTGCTGTTGCGGCTGCTGCTGAGGCTGCTGATAGTCCTCATATCTCGGACGCTGGCTACTGCCGGCGCCCCCTTGCTCTTCCTCCACAGCTGCAACTTGTGCTGCCCCATACCGGTGATCCGGCCTTTCATCTCTTCTCTTGTTCCGGTTATCAGTGCGATAATATTGCCCTGATCTCCCGGCATTGCTGGTGTTCCCCTGGGTTTGCCCCTGTCCTTGTGAATCGAGACTGGGCTGCATGGGATCTCCCAGAGCATAACTATCAGCGATCTTGATTGTTTCGGCCAGCGTGGCCGGCATTTGCCTCTGAAGCTTTTGCCACAGCATGGTGCCATGTCGGCACCCATGAGCGAACCACATGATGGCCTGCTGCTCATTGATTCCTTCGCAGGAATTGCGCAACGTGCACCACCTGGTCAGATAGTCACGGTCAGTCTCATTCACTCCTTGCCGGCAGTTAGCCAGCTGCTGCGGACGGTTGGGCCTCTTGTATGTACTGGTAAAGTTCGACACAAACTGCTCTTCGAAATCAATCCAGCCGTTGATACTCCCGGCCGGCAAATTATTCAGCCATATCCTGGCTGGTCCTTCCAACATCTGCGGCACATATCGTACCGCCCATCTGAGGTTTCCTCCGGCGATGTTCACCGCTGTGGAGTAATCCTCCAACCAATCTTCCGGCTTCGTACTGCCATTATATGTCCTCGCGCCACGCGCGAGCTGGAAGAAGTAAGGCACCGGCTCCCCCATAATCCGGGGTCCGAAACACATAGGGCCCGGAGCTCCTTGTCTCTCCACCAACTCTGATTGGTGGATCTTGTCCAGCTTGAAACGTGCATCATTGGCTTCCAAGGACCGAGGTCCAAGCCGGGATGCTATTGGGCCTGCGATCATCTGCTGTTGCTGCTCCGGCTGATGCTGCTCACTATGCCGGCCTTGCTGGTGCTGCTGCTGATATCCCGCCCTGGCAAGGGCGGAATTGCCGTCATCCTCTCGATGTCCCGGATGGCCTGCACCCTGCTGCTGCGCTGCACCTCCGGCGCCCTGTTGCTGACGCCGGGCTGCACTGTTACTCCGGCCACCACCGGCCGCGCCTGCTTCATGCCCGGTCGGCACACTCTGGCCGGGCTTCTTGCTGCCGACATACTTGTCAGCTTGGCCGACATTCTTCTGCACCATCGCCTGCTTTCCGGCGACAGCCGGTTCGTACACCTGGATCTGCTTGTCTCGGCGGCCAGAGGTCACACTTCCGGCACGCCGGGCGCTAGGATGCGGGGACGAGGCTTGGCCCCTCGACCTCGCGCCGGCACCTCCCGCCGACATAATGTACTGAGACGCCCCGGCACCCGGGTTTGCCTTCTTAAAGGCCTCCTGCTGCTTTGTAGCTTCAGACAAAAGTTGGTTAAGCCGGGCTTGCTGCTCACGCAGTGCTTCGCCGGATAAACAAGATAAATCCTTAGCTACCTCGGCCGCCGCTCTAAGGTTCTTTACTGGCGAACTATAGACTACCTTAGGCACAGTACTAGTTGCGGTATGACTCTTATCTCTAGCATCTTTTCCTATCTCAGCATTAAGATTTCTGCCTCTAGTTCTAACCTCTTCTATCCGGCTAGGCCGGATTACTACAGGAGTAAAACCATGGGCTGCCTCATACTCATGGAGTTGCCGGTTAAACCGTTCGCGCTCCTGGTTCATGGCCAGGGCCTCGTCGACGAGGGCCTGACGAGATCCCTCCAGGACCTCCCTTGTCTGCTCCGGATCAACGCCGGATCGCACCGGCTCGAGAAGCCGGTCGATGATGGGAAGAAGAACCTCGCCCCTAGCCGTCACACCGGAAGTGCCGGCCAGGTTCTCCGCACGCTCCAACGGAGGACGCGCCGACCTCTTGACCTTCGGCGGCTCCGGAGGAGAAGCTCCGGCCGCTGCTGCTTTGCCGGCATCTTCCGCCAGCGGCACGGATGTGCCGGCCATCATCACCTCAGCCGGCTCTACTGAGCGAGCGCTACGCCCAGCGTGAGCCAGCCGATGTGACGGAGGATCCGACGCCACCAGCACCTCCTTCCTGCAAATTCTCTCAGTCCCCACGTACACCTCGTGGGAACCGAAAGACATAATCCGGCCATCCCTGGGGAACGGCCGGCCACCGAGACAACCGGCGTTGTCACTGACAAAACTGAGCGAGCCTAGCCTCTGGACGAGGCCAGAGACCACGCGCACTCCCGAAGCTGCTATCACAGACCCCGTCCGAATGAACACTCCGCCCAGCATATCGGAGTGCCCCACGGTGGGCGCCAAATGTCGTCGTGGTGAAACAACATATGCCATAGGATGGCTTAAATGGGGGCCGAACTAGATGCTGGAGGATTCGGGAGAGGGGAACGAGCTAAAAAGCACGACAGAAAGAGGCACTGATCTACCCAGGTTCGGGGCTCTCGTAAGGAGATAACACCCCTACTCCTGCTCTACTGATTGTATATTTGGGTCGATGTAGTACACAACAATGGTTCTTCCAAGCTCTCTGCTAGAGAAGGAAGATGAACTGCTAAGTGTAGGAACACAGAGTGACCAACCCTTTACCAGGGCTCCCTATGCCACCTTATATAGTGGTGGCCAGGGTTACAACGGTCATACAAGACCACAAGACACGGGCTACACTCCAAACAGGAGCTGGTGACGATGGCAGAGACCCTTGACTTCGCCCCTGATTGCTCTCGATGGGACGCCATATCCCTGTACCTTGTACCTCTTGAACTGTGGCCTTACCTCTGTGCGGTAAGCTCATACTTGTGCACAGTGAGGGTAGGTAACCTCCACTGTGCACCCTGCCATCTTACCCTGCTACCATGCTTGGATGTTTTCTTCCTTGATTGTAGGGATGTGACACCTTGGTTGACTTAAGTATCCCGGATATGACCGCTGGCCATACCCAGGACATATATGCCGGACCAACGACCTACGAAGGTCGGGTAATCCGGCCTCCCCTGCTCCTGCATAACACACCAAATAGTTAGGCCGGCATATCTGAGTATATGCCGGCACACCTATACTAGTATTCCGGCCATACCGGCATATCCAGACACCAGCCGGGATATACATATATGCCGGCCTGGCCGATGCTCCTATATTCCGGCCAGGCCTTTTCTTGGTCAACCGGCATAAAAGTCAACCATAGACCTTGTGTCTTTCTAGTCTCTTGACCCTACCGGGGGTCATTCCCCCGACAGTTAGCGGAGGTGCATGGGGACGGTGCCATACGGTTAGTGAGTGAGGAGCGTTTGAGATTTAGGGGGTTGCAAGACATACATGCGCTGGGTCGCTACCTCCTAGGGTCGCTAACAGGTGGTACATGATCGTGGGGTTGCGAGATGCTTAGGAGCTTGATGGTTTTAGGAACAAAGTGTTGGGCTAGGCTACTTATCCTATTGACAAGGGTATAGATAATAGAGCCCGTCAGTTGAGTACCCCTGAGGCCCGTTAAGCTAGGCCTAATTGTAATACTAGTCGAAATACGAGTTCTTACCATATGTCGATATTGTAATCTGTATCGGACCCTACCCGATCCTCGAGACCTGGCCACCTATATATAGGGGCCAGGAGGGGACGGTGTAGGCCAGATTGAAAGCAAGCCAGGTTTTACACCCTCGTTTACTTTCATAGCCACCTTGTTTGACTGATTTTACCTTCGAGTTCATCCGACACCCTGTCTCCCCGATCCTAATTCCTTCATCTAGGACATTTGTCGAGTTAACCACTCGTCAATTGGCGCCGACCGTGGGGACTCTAGGCGTTGGAATCATGAATTCGACGACTTTTTTGCTTTTAGCCAATAGCAACCAAGAAGTCAACGAAAGTCAAGAAAAGGAATTGATGTTCGGAAGTCTAAGCTTCTACATCGGACCTTCGGGTTCAACCCGCCTTTCGGATCCGACGAAATCAATTCTATCGGTGGGCCAGGCAGAGAGGACGACAGCATCGGGATCATCTGTAGGCTCTTCTAGCGAGGTAAACTCGCTAGTCAGCTTAGCAGCAACAGAAAATCAGCTGGGAAAATTAGAGGAACCCAAAGAAATTGAGCAAGAAATCATTGTGGAAGAAACAGTGGACAAATCAAGGGATACCACCAGCAGGAGCAGCAGCGCCTCTAGGAGCGTGCATCAGTTATGCGTAATCATCACTGAAGCAGCAGAAGAAGAAAACAATCACCTCGGCAATAAGGAGGTCAACATGCAAGTCGACAAAATAAGGAGCAATAGCAAGAAAGAGAAGGAGAAAGTACATGTTTCGGCGGGAGAATGGAGAATGATCATGACAGCTGTCAACCACGGGACTGATGTACCCGTAGATTCAAGAAGAGAAGTTTTAATGGGGTACCAATACACGCTGCACCAGCGTAGGAAAAAACTCAGGCAGGAAAGAGAGATGATTATGAGAAGTCCAGATTACAACAGCACACCAAGTGAAGGATATTGGAGTGAATATACCAATTCATCAGAATCCAGCATGGAGAGGCACAGAGACCCAAAGCACAGTAGGAGGACAACAGCACGTGTAGTAGAAGAAAGCTATACGAGAAGTACAAGCCCAAACCAAGCAGAAGAGGAGGAAGAATTCGTACAAGAAACACCAGAGGCAGCATTGATAGCAGCACAAGCGTACCTACTAACTACGCAGCCAAAACCTGGTGACCCACGGGAACAAATGCATCAAGCCGCGATACGGAGCCTCGGGTTAGTAGAAGAGAAGTTAAAAGGAAGTATTCCAGGGAAAAAGTCGACTCACCGGAGTGGAAGGGAAAAAGAAGAAGTCAAGCGCAAATTTTCGCGAAATGAAACCAGCGAATCCTCAGAAGATGAGAAGCGTCAAAAAAGGAAGGAGGATGCAAGGAACATAATCGCACAAGCAAGGGTAAATAACTCGCGTTACGCATGGAGGGAAGAAAATTATGAGGACAACGAAAAAGAGATGGGCGCGCTATGCTTTACCCGAAGGGTTCGCAAAACGCGGGTACCCAAAGGTTTCAAGTGGCCACATGACCAAGAAAAGTATGACGGATTGCAGGAGCCAACCTTATGGTTGTCAGATTACCTGCAAGCAGTACAGATACTAGGAGGAATAAGAGCAACAGCCATGCAAAGCCTACAGTTACACCTCACCGGCGCAGCACGGTCCTGGTTAAATACCCTACCCAACGATTCCATTGAAAGTTGGGGAGAATTAGAGAGTCAATTCGCGAGAAACTTTCGCTCAACATATAAGCGCCCAACATCGCTAGAAGAAATCAAGTCATGCGTGCAGCAGAAAGGCGAAACACTACGTTCTTATATACAACGCTGGAGTGTAATCAAAAATTTAGCAGAAGACGTCTCCGACGAAAGAGCGATAGATGCTTTTTCGAGCGGCCTTCATCGTATAGATCTAGTGGAAGAGATAGGAAGAGCAAGGCCAAAAACGGTATCAGAGTTAATGGAAACAGCCAATAGATTCGCCGATGGAGAAGACGCGTACAATAACAAAAGGGGTCGATCACCGGAAGTCGGCAGAACAAGCAGGCAAAGACGAAGATACCGCAACAGCGACAACCACGGAAGGAGAAATCAAATAGCCGCAGGATATGACGAAAGGAAAGAAGAGGGCTATGAAAACATTGAGTTTCCTACGAAAGACAGCAGGAGAAAGGAGAAGCCAAGGTACTCGGGTCCTTCGGCAGAAGATATGTTATATGGTCCTTGTCGCATCCATTATGCTTATCTAGACGGGAAGAGAGTATCCAACCACCAGATGAAGGATTGCAGAACCTTCCTAAGGTTGCAAAGTGCCAGGGATTCAAGCCAAGGGGCACGGCAGGGAGGAAAAAGCATAAATCAAGGATATCAAATGCAATGACTCGCAAAACAGATGGAGTCAAAAGTATATATATCAGCAATGATCCAACCAGTACCAAAGTCGAAGAAAGAAAGGAAGAGCATATCAAGACAGGTCAACCTAGCAATAACATCACCACCAGCTACAACGGAGTATCTAAAGTGCTCCGATCAACCAGTTAGGTTCAGCAGAGCAGACCATCCGAGGAAAGTCCCCAGACCAGGCCACTCGCCAATGGTACTCAAAGCCCAGATAGGAGAATATGATGTCGGAAGAGTATTCATGGACGCAGGAAGCGGTATAAACCTAATATACGCCAGAACGTTGAGAGCAATGTGCATATCATTGGAAAATCTAAAGCCAATAGATTGTTCTTTCCATGGAATAGTACCAGGAGCCGCAAATTATCCTTTGGGCAAAATAGAACTCGACGTCTGTTTCGGCGACAGCAGCAATTATCGCAGAGAAAAGCTGGAGTTTGAAGTCATGGATTGGCCCTCACAATATCATGCAATCCTAGGACGCCCAGCATTTGCAAAATTCATGGCAGTACTTCATTATGCATATCTCACACTCAAGATACCAGGACCTAAAGGAACGATCACGGTACACGGAAGCTTCGAAGTATCCAACACCTGCGACAAAGAATTTAACAGGTTGGCACAAACCTTCGGCATGACAGCAGAGTACAAAAGATTAAAAGGAGAAACCGACCACAACATGCTACCCGATGTCGGACGATCCCTGCCAGATCAGGCTTTTGATGCAACTCAAGACTCGAAGAAAATACAGGTCCATCCGACAGATCCAAACAAGACCACCTCCATAGCGGTAAACTTGGACCGCGCATAGGAAAGTGCGCTCGTCGAGTTCCTCCGTGAGCGCTGGGAAATCTTTGCCTGGTGTCCCTCAGATATGCCAGGTGTTCCCAGGGAACTCGTCGAGCACGCACTAAACGTGGATCCTAAAGCAAAACCGGTCAAGCAACCATTGCGACGATTTGATGAACCCAAGAGGAAAGCAATAACATCAGAGCTACATAGGCTGGAAAATGCAGGGTTCATCCGAGAAATCAAAACGTCGACTTGGGTATCTAATCCAGTAATAGTCCCCAAGAAGAATACAGACGTACAAAGAGTATGTGTCGATTACACATCTCTCAACAAGCACTGTCCAAAGGATCCCTTCCCCCTGCCTCGCATCGACCAAATAATTGACTCAACAGCAGGGTGCAAAAGGCTTTCCTTCCTTGACGCATACTCTGGCTACAACCAGATCAAGTTGAAGAAAGAAGACGAGGAAAAAACAGCTTTCATAACACCTTATGGCGTATTCTGCTACCAAGTCATGCCTTTCGGCCTAAAAAATGCAGGAGCAACTTATCAGAGGATGATGCAAAATTGCCTTGGAAGTCAAATAGGACGAAACATCCAAGTTTACATCGATGATGTGGTCATCACCACGAGAAAGGAGGAGTCTCTTATCAGTGACCTAGCAGAAACCGTCGACAACCTGAACAAGTATAAGCTCAAGCTCAACCCAACAAAATGCTCCTTTGGTGTATCAGCGGGGCAACTTTTGGGGTTCCTAGTATCAGCAAGAGGAATAGAGGCAAACCCAGAAAAGATCCAAGCAATATTAACAATGGGAAAGCCAACGAAGCTACACGACGTACAGAAACTCGAAGGGCGCGTCGCGGCGCTAAGTCGATTTGTGGCTCGACTAGGAGAGAAAGCACTACCTTTCTATGCGCTCATGAAAAAATCAGATGATAAATTCGAGTGGACGGAAGAAGCGGACGTGGCCTTCACGCAGTTGAAAAAAGTGCTATCCACGCCTCCGGTGTTGGTCGCACCAAAGGAAAAAGAACCGCTACTATTATACATCGCAGCAACACATCAAGTGGTAAGTACAGTACTAGTAGTCGAAAGAAGTGAAGAAGGAAAAGCACACGGTGTTTAGAAGCCAGTATATTTCATCAGTGAAGTACTCTCTCCAACAAAACAAAGGTACCTGCACTACCAAAAGCTCGCATACAGTGTTTTCACAACAGCCCGGAAGTTATGACAATACTTCGCGGTGCATCCAATCATAGTGGTCAATGAAGCACCACTCTCCAATATATTGAACAATTCTTCGGCAACAGGACGTGTCTCTTTATGGGGAATTGAATTATCACCCCTGGACATCACGTACGAAAAGCGAAAGGCAATCAAGTGGCAAATTTTGCCAGATTTTACAGCAGAGTGGCTAGAGTTACAAAGCACGGGTCCTCCAGATTTATCGAGTGTGTGGACGATGTATTTTGACGGCTCCAAAAGAATCCAAGGCGCAGGAGCAGGCGTAGTCCTAATTTCACCACAAGGCGACAAACTGAAATATGTGTTGCGGATGAGCTTTCCCCAAGCTTCCAACAATGAAGCTGAATACGAGGCATTGCTCCACGGAATGAAAATGGCAAAAGCTTGCGGAGCAACTCGACTTAAAATATTCAGAGACTCGAACCTCGTCGTTCAACAAGTAATGAACAAATGCGACGCCATCAGCGACAACATGACAGCATACAGAAACTTATACTACTATCTCGATGGAACATTCGATGGATGCGAAGTTTCGCATGTCAGCAGAGCCAGCAACGAGGAACCCGACAATTTAGCAAACATCGGGTCCCAATGCTTAACCGTACCACAAGGAGTCTTCTTGGAGGAAATTATGGAACGATCAATAAAGAGCAGCAAAACCTCGACTACAGAGGGACAACCGACAGGCTCGGGGGCTGGAAAAGCAAGTGTAGCAGAACCAGAAGAAGTCATGATGATAGAAGAAACTTGGATGCAGCCATATCTGGCATATATGATATACAAAACATTACCAGAAGACACGGTAGAAGCCAAAAGGATAATACGATGATCCAAGGCTTTCGTCGTGTTACAGGGAAAATTATATAAGAAAAGTATATCGGGCGTCCTACAACGATGCGTCACTCCTCAAGAAGGACAAGAAATCTTAAAGGATATTCATGCAGGAGTATGCGGACATCACGCGAGTAGCAGAGCTATCGCAGCCAAGGCCTTTCAAGCAGGATTCTATTGGTTAACAGCCATCGAAGACGCAAAAGATATAGTTTGAAAGTGTGAAGCATGCCAAAGGTTCGCATCTCGGCCACACGTGCCAGCAGCAGAGTTACAACCAATACCACTATCATGGCCCTTTGCGCAGTGGGGTCTCGACATGGTAGGAAAATTACACAAGTCTTGGCCAGGAGGACACGTTTATATGCTGGTAGCAGTCGACAAGTTCACCAAGTGGGTAGAAGCAGCCCCAGTGATAACTCAAGATTTTCTAAAGCCGCAATAAATTTCATCAAGTCTATAGTCTTTCGCTTTGGAGTACCACACAGCATAATCACAGACAATGGTACGAACTTTACGTCGAAGGAGTTCAAGGACTACTGCGAAGGACTGGGAATCAAATTGAAGTTTGCATCTGTAGCACATCCGAAGACAAACGGACAAGTCGAAAAAGCCAATGGCTTAATATGCAACGGGATAAAAAAGCGGCTGTTAGCACCCCTCAAAAAAGCCAAGCACACTTGGCTAGATGAGCTACCCTCCGTACTTTGGAGTCTACGAACTACGCCTAACGCAGCCACTCAAGAAACCCCCTTTTTTCTGGTCCATGGCGCAGAAGCTATGCTGCTAGTTGAAGTAACTCATGAAGCTCCAAGGATCGCAGCATACGATGAGACAACTTCCACAGAAGCACTGCAGGATGATGTCGACGCACTAGATGAGGCAAAAGATGTAGCGCTCGCCAGAGCTACTCAGTATCAGCAAAACTTGCGAAATTACCATAGTAGTCGAGTTCGTCCATGATCTTTCGTGGTAGGAGATCTAGTTCTACGACTCAAACAAGATGGCCATGGAAAACTCGAGTCCCCATGGCTGGGACCTTACATCGTAACAGAAGTGATACCAGGAGGAGCTTATCGGCTACAAGACAAGAAAATGGGGCAACACGAGAGTAACCCATGGAACGCAGAGCAACTTCGACGATTCTACGCATAAGCAAAGCAAGGAGACTAAGGAGTTCTTCGAGTTATGACCCTCTGGATCCAGAACATGAGGCCATAGGTCGGGTTCATTGGGTCAAATAGACAATATGTGTAAATATCTTACTTTACACTCGGGGGCTAGGACCCTCGAGTTGTACGAAATAATATTAACAAGTTCTTGCAATTATCTATGATATATTCTACGATTGATCACAACCCGATATTTTCGACAACACAATGAACGGTCCAAAAGGAACCCGATAAAATATTAAAAACATACCTCAGAACCATAATTTGTTCCCATGGTAAAACTCATAATTCAGATACGATTGTTGGTTACAAGGAAGCACGACAGCTGGATTACATAGCAAAGAAATCTAGTATAAACTACGCTTCGGCTTCAAACTCCTTCTGGCACTGAGTGCAGTCATAGATTCTCACGTCGAACTTCGACGTGCCAACATGATAATCAAAGGTCATGAAGAACCCCTGATGAAGGTCATGGTCCTCCGCAAATCGCGACCAGCCGCCCTTGAAGAACTGTTCGCCGGCGCCGTCATACCACACCTCCACTTCATATGGAGTTCCTCCACCAGAGTGTTCGCGGAGAACTGCTTCGCGCAGTTCCCACCCATCCATGAAATTCGTGAATTTCGATGGTAGGCGTTGAATCTCGCGACATTGCGGGCCGGCGATGCAGAAGAACGAAAAAAGTCTGGGCGGAGGAGGAGCCACGCTAGCACAAGGAGTACTTGGACCAGATGCAGCTAAGCGCACCTTGGGTTTGTTTTTGCTCCCAACCGGACGGACGTGGCGCCGCTTCACCACAGTGGACGACGAAGCCGCCAAAGCATCAATCGAAGCCTTGTTCTTGCTGCCGCGAGGGCGGCCGCGGCCCCGCTTCTCCACTAGGGCGCCAAGGTTCAAGCGGGACCCACTTGCATCAGCCATGGAGGCAAGAGTTGGGAGGAAGAAACCCTAGATGAGTTTTAAGAGGAGAAAGATGAAACGGCGGAAAAGCTAAATACTGGATTAGGGTTTTTTACCCATCACCAGACGTGCTTTATTTATAAGCACGTATAATGGGCCTTTACAAGGGCCAAAATATAATCGCAGGCTCTTATATGCTACCCAGAGCAGACGATATCAGACAGATCAACGTATCCAGGAAAAGAAGGAATAAAAAAAAGAGAGAAGAGGGAGGAAAACAAAGAAGCATAAGTTTACCCCGTTTACGACTCGGGGGCTTATGAAATTCGAAGAAAAGGAATACATTGCGTAAGTGAAAGGAGTCGACAATTGACGCACGAAGAAGTACAACGAATGAACTTATCTATTTTCTTGAGCCTATACCCAAAAATTTCGGCTATAGCCTCGGGGGCTACTCCCATCGGGAGCGCTGGGCGCGCACCCGATGATATTTATTCATGAAGTACTGAAGCAAAGTAGATAAAAGAACGATCAGAAAGTTCTATTACTCCCATCGGGAGCGACCTTTTTATCAATTTAAGTAAAGTCGAATATTTTGTACTCTAAAACAGTCAAACAAGGCTGCGGCATATGATCCTCGAGTTGCGTCATCGCGAGTACAACTCGAATGCCATGATTTATCATGAAGGTAAGACCCCAGGATCCATCCTGTGTGGCCCGGTATACGCACATGGATGCGCTCTGCTGGTATGTATCCGTGTCTACGACGCGAAGAAAATCCTGGTGGACGCACTGGGTACCCTGAGAACCACTGGGATTCATTCCTTGTAAGTCCTAAATGCGGCAAAGGAATGGATTGGACCGGTTTCCCAAATTCAAATCTAAGGGGATTGAATTTGAAGTAGGTGACAAGTATCTGTTCCGGCAGTTAACTGGCCTCTTGGTCCGTCAGAGTTGTCAGGCTTGCTCATCAAAACCCCTTGCAAAGTACTATAAAGAAAATAAATCGACAAACCAAGTCGAATATCTGAAGAGGCGAAGAAGTCGAAGAATTAATCGAGTCGAAGATTTAAAGATTAGAGATTCGACCAGAATCTGCAATTCTGGTAGAATCTCAGGGGCTACTGACAAGGGTATAGATAATAGAGCCCGTCAGTTGAGTACCACTGAGGCCCGTTAAGCTAGGCCTAATTGTAATACTAGTCTGAAAGGACACGGATGTCGCCTAGAGGGGGGGAGGGGTGAATAGGCGATTTAAAACTTTTACGAGCGGCTTGACAAATGCGGAATAAAACTAACGTTTAATTTGCCAAGCATACAAAACCTAAATAAACTAGGTTCACCTATGTGCACCAACAACTTATGCTAAACAAGATGAGCAACTATGTGATAGCAAGATATATATAACTTCAAGCACGAAGGCTATCACAAAGTAAATTGCATAAGTAAAGGAGCTCGGGTATAGAAAAAACCGAGGCACGCGGAGACAACGATGTATCCCGAAGTTCACACCCTTGCGGGTGCTAATCTCCGTTGGAGCGGTGTGGAGGCACAAGGCTCCCCAAACGCCACGGAGGCTCACCGTAATCTCCTCGAGCCCTCCCACCAAGATGGAAGACCCGATCCACTATGGGACCCTTGAGGGCGGTCACCGATCCCGCACAAAGCTTGGGGCTACTCCACAACTTAATTGGAGGCCCCCAAATCCACAAAGCCACTAAGATTGGGGCACACTCCACAACTCAATTGGAGGCTCCCAATAATCGCCACGGAGGCACCACAAAGCTTGGGAAGATCTCCACAACTTAATTGGAGGTCCCCAAGAAATCCACTGAGCCGTCTAGGGTTCCAAGAACCCAAGAGGAAATAAGCTTCTTGCTTTCACCACCGAATCTCCGAGGAGAACTCAAACCGATGCACCAAATGCAATGGCAAGAACACACGAAGTGCTCAAATCCTTCTCTCCCAAATCCTACCAAAGCAACAAATGCTATGGAGAATATGAGAGGAAGAACAAGGAGGAAATCCACAAAGAACTCCAAGATCTAGATCCAATAGGTTCCCCTCACTTAGAGGAGAAAGTGATTGGTGGAAATATAGATCTAGATCTCCTCTCTCTTTTCCCTTAAAAGGATGCAAGAAACATGGAGGGAATGGAGGAGGGAGGGCAAGCTTTGAAGGTCAACAGTGGAGGAGAGAGAAGCCCAAAAACGTTGTTGGTTCAAGGAGGAAGAAGGGGTATTTATAGGTGGGGAAAAACTGGCCGTTGGAAGCAGCCCGCCGGCCAGTTCGGCCGTAAGTCCGGCGGCGCCGGCCTCTGGGCCGGACGGTCCGGCGGCCCACCGGACGGATCCGGCGCCCCGCCAAAAGGCGGTTCAGAATAGCAGTCCGGCCGCTCCGCCGGACTGGCCCGGTCTGCCGCCGGAAGGTCCGGCCTGGAGCCCGGCCTGGCCGGACCAGGGGCCGAACTGGACAGCCCAAAAACCAAATAACTTTTGCAAGGAAACTCCGAATGAGATGAAACCAATTTTGTTGGAAAGCTAAAAATATTAAGAACCAGCAAGGGAGAATTTACTATGAAATTAGAGGACATAAGTGTCTCTATATGAGGAACCGGTAAATTCTCCAAACACCAAAAACGCAATAAGAGTTCCATACGAAATCCGTTTTTGATGAGCTAGAGCTTGTCATGGTAATAACCACAGGCTCTAGAATCTCACATGGATAAAATCCAAATAAGAACCAAGAAGGATAATACCAAGTATGCAAAGGTTTGAGCTCTCTCCGAACGATACGAATAAGTTACTCACTCGAGAGCCCCTCTTGATAGTATGGCTATCGATCCTAAACCCGGTCTCCCACACCATGAGACCGGTAAGAAAGAAACCCTATCAAGAACATACCTTTGCCTTGCGCATTCCACTTGAGCTAGATGGTGACGATCTTGATCTTCTCAAGTTGGACTGCCTTTCTTGATTGCGCTTGCTCGGTGAAGTCTTGCGGATTGTTCCCCCATACTTCACTATGGGAGAGACACTAGTAGAAATATCTTCACATGTCCATTACCACCAAATGGACACGGAGCTTCAAGCAAATGATATCTTCTAGAAGCCTATCTTGATCTTGCGCTTCGACTTGATCAACATTGCACTTCATCTTCTTCTTTCATAATGATGATGTCTTGAGAATGCACATGAGAGTTCACTCCATCTTATTCCTCAAGACAAGCCTATCTTGATCTTGCGCTTCGACTTGATCAACATTGCACTTCATCTTCTTCTTTCACAATGATGATGTCTTGAGAATGCACATGAGAGTTCACTCCATCTTATTCCTCAAGACACACTCTATAGGCTCAACTCCCTTATGACCAATCTTCGGATCACTCCTTGAATAACACCTTGGTCATCACATAATCTTCTTTATATTCAACTTCTTACAACCTTGAACCCAACATATGGATCAAGCATTGTCTACGGACAAGTCCTACAAATATGACTCAATGCAAACATTAGTCCATAGGGATTGTCATTAATTACCAAAACCACACATGGGGGCACATGCTCTTTCATAGTCGAAATACGAGTTCTTACCGTATGTCGATATTGTAATCTGTATCGGACCCTACCCGATCCTCGAGACCTGGCCACCTATATATAGGGGCCAGGAGGGGACGGTGTAGGCCAGATTGAAAGCAAGCCAGGTTTTACACCCACGTTTACTTTCATAGCCACCTTGTTTGACTGATTTTACCTTCGAGTTCATCCGACGCCCTGTCTCCCCGATCCTAAGTCCTTCATCTAGGACATTTGTCGAGTTAACCCCTCGTCACCTATCTACGTGTATATTTGGTCCATATGGTCATTTCTAATGCAACACGGCTTTCAGACATCTCCACTCCAACACCGCCAAGTCCCCCAAGTGGATCCATGCCAAGCGCTGGAGCCAAAGCCCCACGAGATGAGGTGGACTCACTCATCGGCTCCTCGCTATGTGTGATGTCAATAGTCCTTTGGATGGTATATACTTCATGCAAGCACCTTGTCCATACTCAGATACCAACCTCAATATCTGCCTCCATCGGAGAAGGACACTTAGGCTGGACGCGAGCTCCAAGTAGAAGGAGAAGATCTGCCAGCTCCAGGACCGGTAATATCGCCTACATAGCCGCTACTACCGCCCCTAAGCTCTAGGCCGACAATGTCGGTCCACTTCCCATGGCTCAAGGACCAGTACTATCGGGCTTATATTCGGTCCACTGCCGCCTAAGCTTTGCCTGGTTCAGATTTCGTCCCGGTACTAGCCCGGTAGTAACAATAATTCAACCCCAACAAGACTTCATCGAGAGGTACTACCGGACTTGGAACCGACACTACCGCACCGCCTGGAAGACCAGTGCTATCGGATATGGACCCAGACACCCAGTACTACCATTTGTACCTCGACTGTGATGCATGATTGGCTGGGCTTGGCCCATGAAACTTCTCCAACTGCTTTTTAGTACTAAAACTGCCCCTAGGTTGTGACTCCCTATATAGAGAGCCCCTCCCCAATTTGTGAATCCTAGAGATAAGACTAAGAACAAGAAGGCTTGAGCATGAGCTCCCCTTTCATCCCTATGGGATTCGATACCTCTTCGTAGATATTTCTACCGAGTTGTAATCAAGGTCTTCCCTTGTAGTTGGATCTTTCTATTGTTGGTTTCTATTTCCACTTCAATCTTTTTCCTTGCAATTCTATTCAGCTTTGGGATCTTTCCAACTCGGGATTCCACTCAATTACTCGACGATCTTTCGCATTAAGATTCTATTGCCACTTCGGTCTTTTGTCGCGCAATTCTATTGTACTTGCAATCTTTCTTGTGTGCTTCTATCGAGTAGGTTAAGCGAACCTACGGAAGAAATTGTTTGTGTTAGATCAAGCATGTGTCCACTGTGTTCATCACTGAAATCGACGTCAATCCATGGAGATTGGGCCACCCCTCAAGAGGGATACTCTCATCAATTTCGGTCAAGAAACCTAGTGCATCGAAGCAAATTCTTTATTTAGAAATGAGAACCAAATTAGCAACTAAATTTCTCTGCTTCAGTCATTTTGGCGCGATGTTGGTTTATTTAGGTTTTGTTTTTTTGGTTCTATGCTTCATATGCCCACCCTGGCAAAACGATAAAGGAGTTACTCTAACAGGGCAAGTTTGTTGGTCCACAATAGAATAAAGTGGATTCAAATTGGCTAACTTTGGGAGAACCAAAGTCAGGTGAGTCACTGACCACATGTCGCCAGGGACTCGAAGTCAGGAAAAGTCAGCCACGGCAAAGTCAACTAATCTCAATTAGGATAAAGTATGGGAATAAGGAGAGCGGACATTTGGAGCTCGAGCTCCATGGAGCCCGAAGTTTGAAGCACCAAATTTTTGAATTCAAACCTTTCAAAAAAAATTGAAATAATTCTATGGTGTAGACAATCTTGAATTCTATCAGTGTCTAATTTTTCAGAACAAAATATATTATATTATGGGCTCAACAAAAAAGATAAAATGAGATTTACAGTGACGAATAGTGCATAGAAAACTTGATTTTGTCTTTTGTGCGACTTTGCCATTTTTACTAAGCCTAAAATATAACATACTTTCATTCTAAGAATTTACAGAATGAATGAGTGCAACATTACTTTCGTCATGGTATTTTTTAGATGTTTGTATTCGATTTTTTTAAACTTTGAAGAAGAAAAAAAGTGCGGGCTCCTGGTGCCCGAGCTATATTTGGAGTTTTTCGGGGAATAAGGGTTTTGTCTTTTCCATCGGATAGAATTGCGATCTCCGAGGAGTCATGGTCTTCTTCGTCAAAATAAGCAGCTGCCGCCGCGGCCATGGCCGGGCAGCCACGAATCACGATGACACATCCAACTTGCCTGCCACGAAACCTCACTCCATATATTTCCCAGCATTCACCATTTCTATTTCCAAACTCTCAAATGATCTCCATGGCCGCCACAGCGGAGTACACACTGCTCGGCCCTCCGGAGGCTCGCCATGCCGCGGTCACAGCGTCGGCACCCACCTACGAGGCGTTCTCCAACACAAAAAATGGCAATGTCATCCACAATGAGAGTAACGGGATGGGCACAGCGGGGAAGACGCGCACGAAGAAACGCTCGCCGACGTACGCGTCCTCCGGCGACCCCTGCCTGGACTTTTTCTTCCGCGTTTTACCCGCCACGCCGCCAGCCACCGTGGCCAGGCTACTCGACGCGGCGTGGGCCGCCGATCCAGCCACGGCGCTCCGCCTCGTCGGCAACCTACGCGGCGTTCGTGGCTCCGGCAAGTCTGACCGCGAAAGCTCCTATGCCGCCGCGCTCTGGCTCCACGCCCGCCACCCCGCCGCGCTCGAGCGCAACGCCGCCAACTTCGCCGCCTTCGGCTACCTCAAGGACCTCCCCGAGCTGCTCCACCGGATCGTGCGCGGCGGCTTGTCCAACAAAGCCGAGAGAAGGACAGCCAACCATGCCGCAGGACGCCGCAGCGTCTTTGGCCTCGGCCTCGGCCGCTACCGCGACTCCCTCGGACGTATCCGCAACTTCCGCAAGCGCAGGCCACGCCCCAAGATCAATCGCGCGGCGCGTGACGGCACGGCGGAGGAGCGCCTCGCGGCCAAGCTGCAGCACGATCAAGAGCTCTCGGCTGCGGCGGCGGTGTCGCGCCGGAGGAAGAGGATGGTCACCGCGGCGACAGCGATTCAGAGATACCTCCAAGACCCCACGTACCTGTCATTGCACGATCGCACGGCCGACCTGTTCGCCGGCCTCCTCGCGGAGGACATGCGCAAGCTCGCCGGCGGCGATGTCCGGGAGTTCTCGCTCGCGGCGAAGTGGTGCCCGTCGCTGGGCTCGTCGTACGACCGGTCCACCCTCCTCTGCGAGGCCGTTGCGCGACGCCTCTTTCCCAGGGGCTCGTCGCCAGAGCTCGACGGTGACATCCCGGACGCGCACTACGCGTACCGTGCGCGTGAGCGGCTGCGCAGGGCGGCGCTCGTGCCGCTCCGCCGCGCGCTCCAGCTCCCCGAGGTCTTCATGTCGGCGCGCGCGTGGGAGTCGGTGGTGTACACGCGCGTGGCCTCCGTGGCCATGAAGAACTACCAGGCCGTCTTTCTAAAGCACGACGCGGAGCGCTTCAACGCCTACCTCGCAGACGTCAAGTTCGGCAGGAAGCGCATCGCCGCGGGCGCTCTGCTCCCTCACCAGATCGTGGAGTCCCTCAGCGTGGATGGCGAAGGTGGCATTGCCGACGCCGGCGTGGCCAACCTGCAGTGGCAGCGTATGGTCGATGACATGCGCGCCCTCGGCAAGCTCACGAACTGCGTGGCCGTGTGCGACGTGTCCGGTAGCATGACCGGCCTGCCGATGGAAGTTTGCGTCGCTCTGGGCCTCCTCGTGTCAGATCTTACCGACGACCCGTGGCGTGGCCGCGTGATCACCTTCAGCGAGCGCCCGGAGATCCACATGATCACCGGCGACACCCTCTCCGAGAAGGTGGGTGTCATGCGCGCCATGGACTGGGGCATGAACACAAACTTCCAGGCGGTGTTCGACAAGATCCTCGAGGTGGCCGTCGGCGCCCGCCTGCCACGAGAGAAGATGGTGCGGCGCGTGTTCGTGTTCAGCGACATGGAGTTCGACCAGGCATCGGCGCATCCGTGGGAGACGGACTACGAGGCGATCGTGAGGAAGTTCACGGAAGCCGGCTATGGCGCGGCCGTGCCGGAGCGATTTTTTTTTATTGCACTTTTTTTCAGCTTTTCCAAATGTAGCATTAATATGTAGCTAATTTCATAACTAGGGCACCGTTGTGTCCGCCGGACGCGATTAAGTGATATTGTATCCGGCGGATACGACTAGCGGAAATCGAGGCTGGGGCCCGGGCTTGTCGCGACTTCCGGGCGCGAGAGGAGAGGAAGACGCCACGTCGGCAACACCTGTCGCACCCGCCGGATGCGAGTGGACCGAAATCGGCCACGTCGGCCTCCTGCGCCTGCTGTCGCACCCGCCGGTTGCGACAAGTCGGCCTGCGCGCACCAAAACCGGTCGGCACCCCCCGCGCCGACGCTAGCTCGCCCATTCTTCTGCTTCAGCTCTTCTTTCTTCTCTCTTTGCTCTTTCTCAGCTGCAGCTCAAACCCTCCAATCTCAAATCTTATTTCTTCAATTCTGAGAGCATTTCTTGATCAAAATCAGTGAAATTTGTTGCAAGAAGTAGAGGATAGCCCGATCTACAAATGGGTTAGCTTTAGGAGAAATTCCGTTGGTTCATTTTGTCACATTTAGGAGTTGTAGGTGTAAATTTCCCTATAGATGTTCTTGTGTTCTTGATGCTATTCTTATGTTGTTGTGCAGGTTGAATCAGGTGTGGTTGAAGTTGTGTAACGTGAGCAAGTTTCAAGGTGGTGGCTTGCACGCTTCAAGGGTAAATTTTGGATGTGAAATCTCAGTCATTATATTTTAGTGGTGTAGTTTACAAGTGAATAAGTTGGTGTGTTTAGTCTCATATCGGTATAATAGCTGTAAAAATCTCAGTAGTTGTAATTTTGTTCTTGAGGCCGTTCTTGTATTGTTGTATAGGTTGATTCCGGTGCGTTGTAAGTGGTGTGACGTGAGCAAGTTTTGAGGTGGTGATTCGCACGCTACGAGGGTAAAAATCTTATTCTCAAATGGTGGTAGTGTAATTTTGTGTATATATATTATAGCGGTGTAGTTGACGGAAGTAAGATTTTTATGTAGCAGGAGTCATGTCTGGATTAGTTAGATTTGTTATTCATTATGGGTACGGTGCGGTCCGTAGCAGTGATGCTGGAGCTGATCTTAGCGACTTTGAGTATCATGAGGTGGAGTTCACTGATCCAGAGAGTATGCGTATTGGGGAATTCAAGAGGATGTTAATGGTGTTCTTAGGATGGGATCGTAAGCTGTACACTGTCAGCTTACAAGCATTGTGGAGCAACTCAACTAGCAATATATATTGTCAGTTGAAAGAGATAGAGCGTACCTCTCAGTGGGTCGGCTGGTTGAAAGGGTGTGAGCGGCGGCAAACATCCCCGATCGCCCTTGTGGTTGCGAAGCCGATTACTATCGGAGGGGAGGCCAAGTCAAGCCATAGCAACCAGACAATTGGTTTTGGTTCTTGGCAGAGCATGCAAGCAGCTGATGAGCCTGCTGTGGCCATGTCATATGCCGACGACATTGGGTATGAAACAGGGCAGAGCAGTCATGCATTAGGTGCAGCGGCAGATGATGCAGGTGGCGAGATATTTTCAGACGATGAAGATGAGGTTTTGCAGCAGTAGATAGAAGCTGAAGATGTTGATGGAGATGCTGATGATATTAATTCATCTGACTCGGATGAAGAAGATGATCAGGATGAGGCCCCGATTCTGAAAGAATGGAATCAGGACTTCTCAAATTTAATGAGAGTGAACGAGGGGCACGATTCGGCATGGGAGTATCACCCGAACAGCATCTCAGTCGGTTCATTATATCCCGACAAGCAACGTCTTCAGGATGTAATAACTAGTTGGGAAATGTCCACGCAGAGGGTATTTAAAACAGTCGCGTCAAACAAGAAATATTTGACAGTGGAATGTACCAACGAGAGATATCCCGCTAGGGTGCATGGCTACCTCCGCAAGAATGACACCTTCTGGGTGGTGAGCGACCACGTGCAGCACACATGTATTATTAGGAACCAGTTGGTGGATCATAAGAACCTGAGTTCCACTCTCGTAGCACGACTATTTCATACACAGATAGTCGAGGGCAAAGCTATGGAGGTAAAGGCTATCCAGAAGACAGTGAAGCAGAGATACAAGTACAACATATCTTACGGTAAGGCCTGGAGGGCTAAGCAGAAGGCGTTGGAGACGCGATTTGGGTCATTCTTTGACTCGTACGACTCGGTTGTCCGTATGTTGCACACATTGCAGGAAAGAAATCCGGGCACCTATGTTGACATCCAAGACTCATGGTTTGCGGAGGACTCCACTGTGAAGGTTTTGGAACGAGTGTTTTTCTCGTTTAACATATGCATCGAAGCATTTAGATACTGTCGACCGGTGTTATGTGTAGATGGAACATTTTTGACAGGCAAGTACAAGGGTCAGATTTTGACGGCCATTGGACAGGATGGAAACAACCAAATCGTCCCACTGGCATTTGCTTTTGTGGAGAGCAAAAACACGGAGAGCTGGTTGTGGTTCTTCAGACAGTTAAAGATAGCAATTGTGAAGGAGAGGCCGAATATTTGCATCATTCATGATAGGCATGCTGGTATACTGAGGGCGGTGAAGACGCTGAAAGAGGCCGGTTCCGATGAAGAAACACCATGGCTTGACTTGCAGAGCCGGTGGTACATGAGACATCTAGGTGCCAATTTTTTCTCACAGTTCAGGAGTAAGAATCTTATGAACATATTCAAAAAGTTATGCAAACAAAACCAGCAATGGAAGTATTCATTTCTCACAAAGAAGCTGCATGAACTAACTGGAGAGCATGTTAAACATAGAAAAGCAGCCCGCGCAGCCGCAGTAGCGGCTCATGCAGCTCTAGTAGCAACTCAACAAGAAACAACATTACCCCCAGAGGAAGAACCAATTGGACTTTGCGATCTGCCAGGATTTGATCCCCCCCCCCCTCTTAGGAGGCGTCCTGGGTCTCGCATAAAGAACTTTGCACAATGGATAGAGCATGAGCCTGTGGAGAGGTGGTCATTGCTTCACGATGCTCATGGAGCTAGGTTCGGGTGTATGACCACTAACCTAGCTGAGTCATACAACTTTGTGCTTAGAGGAAATAGGGCACTCCCACTAACAGCAATTGTGGAGGGAATTTTCTATTGCACACTGAAATATTTCAAAGAGAGACGGGAGGAGGCTGAAATGCATAATTTGAGAAATCCTAACACACCATACTGTAAGAAGATAGCAAAATACATGGAGAAGAAGATAGAAAAGGGTAGAGGACACATGGTCGTTGCCACCGGAAATGAGGAACTGAGGTTTAAGGTCCGTTTACAAACGGACAAGTTTGGTACTGGCAACATCATGAGGACTCATGAAGTGAAAATTGGAACTGAGGAGTTTCCAACTTGTGAGTGCACATGCAACAAACCAAAGTTACTTCACTTACCTTGCTCACATGTTTTGGCTGCGTGCGGGATGCTTCAAATGGACCCAATATCCTTCGTGTCCCCCTACTACGGGAGCATGGCTGTGGTTTACACTTGGACTGGCGAGATGCATGGATATCGTGCTATCGGTAATTTCAACACGGTAGATTCAGGGGAAAGGAAGTACATCCCAGATCCTAGTCTAAAGCGCATGAACAGGGGTAGAAGACAGTGTAGGCGCATTTGAAATGACATGAATGAATCTGAAGCCGGTGGACCAACTCGACAATGCTTCCTATGCAATACATGGGGACATAAGGATGATAAATGTCCCACTTTCTACCCAAACCGAGCTACTCGAGGACGTTCGAACCGTGGAAGAAGAGGTCGCGGAAGAGAAAGAACGTAGATAATATGTCAGGAACTACGTTTTTATTTGTAATATGTGAGGAACTACGTTTTTATTTGTAATATGTGAGGAACTACATTTTTATTTGTAATATGTGAGGAACTACATTAATATTTGTAATATGTGAGGAACTACATTAATATTTGTAATATGTAAGGAACTACGTTTTTATTTGTAATATGTGAGGAACTACGTATTTTTTTGTAATATGTGAGGAACTCCGCCGTTTTTGTAATATGTGAGGAACTACGTTTTTTTGTTTACGTTGTACTAATATTTCTTGTTCATATGTGCAGGTATGGAGTATCCATGGTTGCTTGATGAACGCGTTGAATATGATCATCGGGGCAGATTGCTGAAATATTATGGATTCCACGATAATACTCATCATATCGAGCCTCTACAGTGTCGCACTCCGAATGAGTACTGGATGATACACCCTGCTTGGGTAGAAAGGTACAAGTCATTTGTATTGATATTACTAATAATTCTTGCCTTTTGATTATCTATTACTAATATGTTTAAATTTGTTTGTAGGTTGAAGTGGGCTGGACTTCTACCTTTCGCACGACTGGTAGAGTCAACCCGCGAGGACTTGGAGTTGCATCCTCGTCATGACGTGATAGAGATCGAGAGGAAGATGACCTTGGACAGGGCTTTGCTCAGTGGCTTAGTGGACCGGTGGAGACCGGAAACCCACACGTTCCACTTTTGTTGGGGTAAGATGGCTCCTACTTTGCAGGACGTCTCATACTTGTTGGGACTTCCGTTGGCTGATCATCCCATAGGGCCATTGAAAGCACCTAGAAATTGGGCGGCGGATCTTTTTGCTCGTTTTAACGGAGTCCGTGGAGACGTGGCATATCCGGATATAGATTCCTCGCATGGGCCTAAATATGCTTGGTTGAGGGAGTTTCAGGTATATTACTGCATTGTTATTTCATGCAATCTATTTCGAAATTCGGTTGCACTGTAAATTCATATGTTTTCTCATTCTTGTCTTTGCAGATATGGAAGTTTCAACAGACTACTGAAGAACAGATTACTCGGTCCTTGGAGGCGTACCTGATGTGGTTGTTTGGGAAGATTATGTTCATAGAGAGTCACGGAGACACTATTTTTGCGGGTTTCATCCCTATTGCACTTGAGATTGCTAATGCAGTGACTCCAGATGACATTACACCGAGGAGTTGGGGTTCTGCCTTGCTAGCAGGCATGTACAGAGCTATGTGTATTAGTTGCCGCAAGAGTAAGCCACGTTCTGTCCTCCTTGGATGCCCACTTTTTCTTCAGCTATGGTCGTGGGAGAGATTTGCAATTGGACGCCCAGACATTAAAGTGAGTGAGCCAGTTCCTGCTGACGAGATGGTGGATCCTGATGACATCGACATGCCAACTATTGCTACACTTTGGACACGTCGAAAGGTACATGCGTAACGATATTGTTTTCATTTTGCATTGCTGAAATACGTATTTCACAAACTAACTGTTAATTTTTACATACAGAGACGGTTTGCCTTTGACCAGGTTAGGGACTGCTACCAGTCGATTACCGAGGCATTTGATTTTTACCCCGGCGATGCGGTAATCTGGGACCCATATTCGCCTTCTAGTATCGCAGCTAGATATCCTGGTGGGCTTTCTTATTTGTGCACAAGAGATCACGAATATTGGTTTACAAAGTCCAAGATTGTGTTTGATATATTTGTGGAGGAGATATCTCAACAGAGGGTTATGAGACAATTTAATCTTCTTCAGGATATAGTTCCACCTCTAGCGGATGAGCCATTACTAGCAGAAATCCACGAGTAAGTATTGTTGACTGCTGCTATTTTTTATAAGATACATACGTGCAGACTGCTTTTATTATGGTGCTAATGTTATAATTTGCAATAACAGGTTAAAAAAGAAGGGCACAAATAGGACCGTGGAGAAGTGGCTAACATTTGTTAGGAAATACATTAGAGAGTGGGAATATGCGCGAAATAATATTTGGTCCTCAGATGTTCCATTTGATCCTGAACTCTTTGAGGAGTATTGTAGGAGGTACAACAGATGTACCCGCACATGTCTCACTAAGGCAAGAGACCCCAAGGGATATTTCGAACCAGCACTATGTGATATGTATGATACAGGATCGTCAGCAGGCTCAAGAATACAAGCTGTAAGTTATTACAATTAAATGTTGATATGCTAAACTCTCTATTTTGTAGCTAATCATACACATTATTTTTTGTTCAATTTTTGTAGGCCGATGAGGTTCACGGAGCCGCTAATGAAATTTACCACTTCGCACGATCTCAGTCTACGGCGTCTCTAATTCCACGCCAACCTGTTGTCACCTTTCTGGGCAAGATGGAGAAGAAGCTACGTTCTATTTACTCCACTCTTATTTGCCGTACTACTGACGATGTTCGTCGGAGAAGTGGACAAATGGACCCTCATACTTGGACGCCGCGTCCACCGCGGTATCCAAAAGTGCCTACGCCTCCAGCCCCTCTCAGGCATGCACCACGTCCACGTCTTGATCCACAGGGGAGTATGAGGCCACCTTCTACTGTTGAGCCTAGACGTTCAGCTACGCGGCGCTCCACGTCCAGACAGAGGCCACCTCCTCCTGATCAGGCTGGAGGTTCAGCTTGGCAGCATCAGCAGCAGCCTGATCCTTACCAGGCTGGAGGTTCAGCTGGGCCTCACTAGCAACCTGCTCCTAATCAGGCTAGATGTTCAGCTTGGCAGCATCAGCAGCAGCCTAATCCTTACCAGCCTGGAGGTTCAGGCTATATGCAGCAGCCGAAGTACGACTACTTGAGCCAGCCGCAGTATGGAGGCATAGCGCAGCAGATTTTTTGTTATACTCCACAGATGGCCATGCCAGAAGGTACGTGTAGTTCACAGTTGTTGAATTTTTTAAGTTATACATAGCCGTAATTCCCTAATATATTTTGTTGCATTGCACGCTACAGCACAGGGAGGGACGTCGCCTATGCAGGGATCGACTTGGATGACTGGTGACATCGATATTAACTCGGACCCTATGGGTGGTTATATGGCCTTACTTACTACTCCTCCACCTGATCCCACACAGCAGTCACAGACCGACAACCAGAAAGTCGAGAGCACTCAGTACTATCGAGCGGCCCCTAACAGGTATGGATGGACGACGCCTCCGCCACGAGGACCACCACATGCTCCGCGCCATCGATGATCGATGTGATCTTTGTATCCTAATAATTTGTATGCACATTCGTATTAGACATATATTTGTAAGCATGTTTCTGGTTCTCATTGTACTACTATCCCATGATGTATGAGACACATATATTTATCACGATTTATTTCCGACTATTTTTCCCCGCCTATTCTTTCCCGCCTATTATTTTCCGCTAGTTGTTTCCCGCTTCGTTTTTCCAGCTTGTTCTTTCCCGCTCGTTTCCTGCCTATTCTTTCCCGCTCGTTTCCCGCCTATTCTTTCCCGCTCGTTTCCCGCCTATTCTTTCCCGCTTCGTATTTCCGGCCAACTCCTTTCCCGCTTTTTCTTTCCCGCCTTCTCCTTTCCCGCCAACTCCTTTCCCGCTTCTTCTTTCCCGCCTTTTTCAAGTCCTATATAAGACCACCTAAACTTCAGTTCTAGCTCATTGTATCTTGCCCAACATGGCGCCTCCCAATCGTAGTTGGAAAACAGTTATGTCCGTAGAGGTTTTCAAGGCAGCCTATAGATATAGAAGGAACCGTGAGCTTGTTCCATTTGACGAGCTTGTCAATACCCCCAGCGATCTCATTGAGGTCACATTTGATTACAATCAGAGCAAGTCGACAGGCCCATCTCGCACCTGGAAGGAGGTCCAGGCAGAACTTATCAAGATCAACGGGCACTGGACAGATATAAAGGAGAGAGGAGAAGATATGAGCTGGTGGGTTCAACATACCGCGCTCTGGATCAACGACAGCCACAAAGATGAAGATATCTTCATGCCTAGCGATTGGGCCAAGAAGAAAGGGGCGTCATCGAAGAGCAAAGAATCTACCTCGTCCAAGCCCAAGGGCGCTGCTTGCAAGGGCAAAGGAACTGCACCGTCATGGTTGAGCGACGTAGACGATCTCGACGACGACCACCACTTCATGCCTAGCGACTGGGCCAAAAAATCTTCTTCAACAAAGGGCAAGAGAGTCGCCAAGCCTTAGTTACTCGTACTATATTTCTATCTTAATTTTTGTTGTCCCGAATCATGTATTTCTATTTTAGTTTGCGGTATGTAATACCGATGTATCTCGCACTTTCTATATTTTTGTTTGCGGTTTGTAATACCGATGTATCACGCACTTTTTATATTAATATAAATGTTTTTCCAATATATATTCAGAAATATTCATAATAGATAAACTATCCGAAAGTTTAACCGCGACTTAAAACACTTCAAATTAATTTAAATAGTGAAAACTTGTCTGAAACAGATACTAGTGAAGCCGGCGGGGTGCACGTAGCAGGAGAAGACCTGTCGCACCCAGCGGATGGAAATAGACCATATCGCATCCGCCGGGTACGACTGCAGGCAGAGCCTCGTCGCCCGCGCGTCCGACCACCTGTCGCATCCGCCGGATGGGACAGGTACCTATCGCATCTGCCGGATGGAAAGGTGCCCTAATTCTGTAATTACCTACAAATTAATGCTACATTTGAAAAAGCTGAAAAAAAATGCAATATATAAAAAAAAATCGCCGTGCCGGAGATAGTGTTCTGGAACCTGGCCTACTCCAAAGCCGTTCCGGTGATGTCCGGTCAGAAGGGGGTGGCTCTGGTCAGCGGGTTCTCCAAGAATTTGCTCAAGCTGTTCCTCGACGCGGCGGCATCGTCACCCCGAGGACCATCATGGAGAAGGCCATCGTCGGCCGGAGTACGACAAGCTCACCGTGTTTGACTGAAGGCGGTGTGGCAACAAAGTCGTTCATCCTGTCAGTCCATGCCGCGATCCCGACTAACTGAATTTTTCATATTTGTATGTACGTATCTGGACTGGATGAATGCAGTAATAAGCATTGCAAGCTCATCAATTGTATTGCATATGTCTGTCAAATCATAAGTCCACACCACACGATGCCACTAAATTAAGTACAATGCTAATACTACAAGCTCACTACACTCACCCTCGAATCATGCAATGATTCTCGAATAGAACCAATCACCTGCTCTCGATTCCGCAGGCCGCCTACGACGCGCCGCCGCACGCGTCGGACACCTTCTCCCGCCAGTGAAGCAGCACGGCGACAGCGACATAGTGCGTGATGGCGCCGACGAGCACAAAGACATGGAAGATCTGGTGGCTGTGGCCGACGACGTCGAACACACCGGGGCGCCACTTCTCCGGCACGCGGCTGACGTAGAACCATGCGCCGACGGCGTACGCGAGCCCCATGGCCACCTCCAGCCCGAGCGCAAGGTAGCACGCGGCGTGGCCCCAGTTGAGCCAGAGCGCGTGCACCGCCGGGACGACGCCGGAGAGGCCCATGGCGAGGAACAGCGTGGCGCGGAGGCGGCGGTACCGCGGTGAGGAGCAGGACGGCGCGAGCAGCACGGCCACGACGAGCGCGCCGAGGACGGTGATGGCGGAGAGGTAGGCCACGCGCGCCGGCGGGTGGCAGAGGAACGCGTAGTAGATGGGCGGCACGAAGGAGGCGACGATCATGATGGAGATGCCGGCGTAGTCCAGCTGCCAGAACACCACGGTGGCCCGGCGGGAGTGGCACGCGAGGAGGTGCGCCGTCGCGCTGATGGCCAGGCACGCCATGGCGCCCACCAGGAACACCATCCGCGGCCACCGCGGCACGGCGCCGTGCCCGGACAGGACCGTCGCCGCCGCGTCATGGCTCGGCAGGCCCTGCATGTAAGTCTCAGTTAGTGCGTGCTATTCATGGTGTCAGTATTTGCAGTGTCACTAACTTATTACTGTATGTTCCGAAGCATATTTGGAACTGATCAGAATCACAGTTTGGCATCTGCCTAACGTTTATCGCATTTTGGCAAAAGGATAATGTCGAGCCGTGGTCTGTAGAAATGACCCCGACGGACAGATTCGTCGTCGTCGCTGCCCACGGAAATCAACGATAAGACGACTACGAAGATCTGCCACTTGGTCTTGTCTGCTCAACAGTACCCAATTCATTCATCAAGAATTGCTGAAAAATCACAGCGTTTTACAGGTGCCAATCTTCGGGGAATCGAGTCACCATCAGGCATCAGAAACTCTGGAGCAAACGTGCAAGCGTTGCAAAGGATCTATCTCTCCTGTCCCGCTGGATGCCGTGTCTGTTCTGAATCTGAAGACGACGACGATGTACCTACGCGGTACGCGATTGGTACCGTTACACCCGAAAGTGGATACCAGTCTCGAAGATTACAAACTACACATGGCTGCCTCATTTTCGGTCGGTTGGTCCGGTTGCCATCCACAAGGACAGCGATGAGGGAAAAGGACTTTCACGACTGTCCTAAGGTTCTACGGAACCTGTTGGAAGATGGAAACGATCTTAGCATTTTACTACCCCTCCAATCACTTTTGAAGTTATTGTGTGTACTTTTTATTCGATAAAGAGAATATATTAACAATATCCAACACGCTTAGCCACGATGTAATGACTACAACGAGTCTAGACATTAAGTATGCACATAGCAAGTTAGGGCCATGAACCGGTACGTGAGGCGAGTCCAAGGAGAGAATGGAAGCGATCCTAAAACTCATCTAGGGTTTTGTCCTCCTCTCCGCTACATCGTCGGTCCACTCCCCTCTTGGGTCCTTGAGGCTTGGAGGCATGGCGAACGATGGCCCATCGCTTGCAAGAGCTTTCCTGTTCTTTGTTTAGTTTATTTTCTAGTGTCTTCTGCGAGATGGTGAGGTGGCGGGCTACATCTTGAAGTTAGAATAAGATCCTCCTGTAATATCCTTGCTCCGGTGGTGTGTCTAGCTTGGTGCGTCTAGCTTCGGCAGAGGGTGCTTGGAGTTATGTGCCCTATAGGTCTTTTGAGATCCAGTCGGTTTTCGTGTTCGTTGGTGTGGTTTCGGGTCTAGCTCATCCGATCTATGGGTCTCATCTTTGGAGATGGTTGTTGCTCGCGGTGGTCCTTAAGGGCCTTAGCATGACGACTTCCAGTTTATCCACTACAACAAGATCTACTACGATAAGATTTGCCCGGCTCTAGTGATGGAGGGTCGAGGATGGCGGTGTGCCTTCGGGTCACGCTAGTGTCTATAGTCGTGCTAGGTGGTCCAAAGACCTATTTGTAATTTTTAATTCTTCTTGGATTATTTGTACTACCATGAATGATTATCATAAGATCCATGGACATTTCACAAAAAATCATGCGCACAACTGAAAACAAGAAAGAAGAAAAAAACAACACAAACCACTAGTGGTGACGACACCTCGATTCCGAAATAAGCTTCTCCAAAACGGTGCCTCCAAAAAGGTAACAGTACATAAACACCCTTGTTGTCTGGTCTAACCAGCAAGGTCGGGTTATGGGTTTTTACCCTGGAGAAGGTTCAATGTCCATATGGGCACCCCACCGCCGCTATCTGCCGAAGCTTCCTCCGACGGCGGCAGGGTGAGGTGGTGACAAACGGAAGGCCTTTGGTGGCGGGCGGGAGGCGGCTACGGTTTATTAGACAGGCAAAAAAGGTGATAAAAGGCCTTTTTGTGTTGTACTCCTATAAGCATCCACATAAAATCATTGGTTAACCCCTCAAAAAATTATTTGTTAGTTATTCCAAAGGACTCAACTAAAAGGGGGATGTTAGTCATTTCCCTAGGTGACCCTCATCCTTAAAAGTTTTCTAGTCTATGTGCTTAGTCAAGGTATGCCTTATAAAATGAAGGGACCCAATTATTTGGTATCCACATTTCATGATTCAGAGTTAGTTAAGAGAATAGTGGAAGGATATGCAGAACATGATCTTGCGGACTCATCACTAACCAGCCACTCTCTCATCTTTGAAAAAGAGGAGCCATTGAGTGAAGGGCAACCTAGTGAATTTTGTTATCTGAAGATCTCCCTTAATCTAAGTACTGGGTCAAAACTTGACTTGCGGAATGGAGATCCAAGCACAGTTCTTCAGATAGTTTTTTTTTTCGAGAACGATTCTTCAGATAATTAACTCTTCGGCTTCTGATTTTATTCAGAGTTGTCAGCTTTGAAGTACAACAGTTGCTTGTACAATTGTACTAGTGCATCGCGGAGTGTGAGGTCACGGATGAAACGACGATGATCATGTGGGCAGCGCATATACACAGCTGTCCATGCATGTCTCTTTCTGTGTGTGGTGGGGGTTCACAGGATAACATTATTACATACTCACTGGCCTAATCATGGATTTAGCCAGTGGTGACACCAGTAGACTACTGCAATCTGAATAATCTTTTGCTCTGTCTAACGGAACTAGACAACTAGTATCTGTTAACAATGCTATCTAGGACACATCTGTCCCATAATCTTGGGAACTACTACTATGGGAAGAGAAAAATATGTGGAAACAATGCATTTCTTACCGAATGATCGCTCTTCCACGAAGAATTAGCCGATCCCACCACAAACCTGCGAGGAAAAAGAATGGCACAGAAGTGAAGGGCTTTTGCATAAAGAAGTAGCAGCAGTACCAGTAGTACTAGGTTGCCACCTTGGTGGAACAAGAATATCTAGAGAAATGTCATTTCAGACACGACATGAAGATAGAAAGTGTGAGGCGGACAATGCAGGAAGACATGGGCTATGTCCTTCTGCTCGAACCTCATTCGCGTAGGGTGGCTCTCGCTTGCTTAGGACATTGTGTTCTCGTCACATCTCACATGGGCAGAGCATCTAAGAAGATCTTACGTTGGCAATCGTAGTGCTACGCTAGCATCAATGATTGACAATGTACTAGAATTAGTAGAGTATTCGGTACGAAAAAGGAATAAGTTGATTATTGCACACGCGTAAACATTCAGTTGATGAAAACGTATGCCCACGCCTCTGAACTCTGAATCCTAGTAGATTTACAGTGCACATGTTCAGCGTGAGTTGTTGGTGTTGTCCGTGACGTGCGTACTCTCGCAACATAGTGCCAACGGCTCGTGGACAGATTCGCCTGTGCTACGTGCGCAGTGGTTTCCCATCTCAGTAAGCTACGATGATGGATGAATTCCAAATTGATTGGACTCCAATTAATTTAGAGGGTGACTTAAGCAAACAAATTCCCAAAGACCGTTTCAAGTTTCAAAGCTTGTCGCGCCCGCTAATCACGCGGAGGAGAGTGGAAGGTAATGCTTGCATTTTTATTCTTCTGAAGGAAAGTAGAAAAAAGGAAGGAAGGAAAGTCGCGTGGTCTGTAGACGTGTACCTCATGATCCCCGGCGCGGCCTCGTGGACGGCCTCCCTTCCCCCTCCGGCGACGGCGAGCGCCAGGAACAGCAGGAACCCTCCCAAATGCCTGCGGAAATCACCCAATCAATCGACAATGGAAGAAGCTCCGATCGAATGATCGATAGACGGATGCACGTGGATTGGGGAGGGAGGGACGCACGTCCAGACGTTGAGCGTCTCGTTGTGCCAGGAGAAGGCGCTGAGGATGGCGTCGTGGATGGGCCACTCGACGCGGTAGTGGCCGCGGATGTACTCGTTGTCCTTGAGGTACTCGGGGAGCTCCTCGTACCCCACCAGCCGCGGCGGCGCCGTCCTCCGCCGGCCGCCCGCCGGCGCCGGCGCCGTCTCGACGCCGCCCACCGACGGCGCCATGGCCTTCTTCTTCGTGCCCCGCCTCGACGCCGCCGCCGCCTCCCCCCGCGCTCCCATGCGATGGCCCGGTGCTCTGTCTGTCTGTGCGCGCGCGGGCGCGGCTGGTGTGGGGTGGTTCGATGTCGATCTCTGGCCCGCGGGTCGTGCGGGGAGAGGAGAGAGAGCCGGAGAGGTGGTGGTGGTGTCGTAGACTTATAGGGAGAGCCTACTATAGGGGGCGATGGGAGGAGACGAAGGCGAATCTTGGCGGGGAGCGCGCGGCGTGGTGATGCTGGTGCTGGTGGCGTTCGCTGGGGCGGGCGAGCCACCCACATGGATTTCCTCTGTCGCACACGCTTGTCAACCTTTTTCTTTCCTTTTTATTTCTGTTTCCCTGTCTTATGGAGCGCAGGGGGCCTTTTCGACATTTGCCCCTGGTAACCATTAGATTTTTTTAAAAAAAAATTATCTCAATTAATTAATTAAGAAGAAGAAGAGATTGCCCAGTTAATATGTGAAAAAACGGGCGAAATTGGTACAAGTAAAAAAGGCAAGCTACCCCAAAAACATGAAACTCCACGCCCGCACGGGGAGAACACCGGACTCTTCCAACACACAGTAACAACCCAAATCTCGAGGACGAGTCAAGAGACCGAAGATCTTCCATCGAACAGTCGCAGACATCTTTATGATGACTTTTCTTGTGTTTTCACTTATAAGTGACTTCTCCTTTGGGACGCTTGACCAAGAGAAATCACCTACCTTCTTGCTTTCGCTCTTGATCTTTGTCCATGTTAGGAGATAAGCGATCACGGATCACCCTTCTAGATTTTGGCCCCAACCTATACTTCGATGAGAAAGTCACAATGCTCTTTTGCAAAGAGAGTATCAGGATTATGAGTCGAGGGTGGTAAAATGATGGTAAAAGCCACATCTAATCTCTCAAGCGAGTTCACCTTCTGCTAATCACCTGACATAGGTGAATATGACATGACACACACATTTGTCGACGAGTCCACCTTAATATGCTCCACTGACAAAGGCAAAACTGGGCTACGCCACCAGAGCCACGACCATGGTGACAGCTGATGTCTCACAGGACCAGTTGGGAAACCCGAAGAGGAAGGTATGATGAGCACAGCAGTAAGTTTTTTCTCAGTATGAAACCAAGGTTTAATCGACCAGTAGGAGAAAGAAACCACTTCTAAAGGTTGTTGCTAGCTGACTTTGGCAACGGCGCCAGAAGAAGCCTTTGATGACGTGGTGTCTGCGCTAGCAGCAACGTGGAACCTGCACACAACGCAACCAAGATACTTTGCCCCAACTTGCAGTGAGGTTGTCAATCTCACTGGTTTGCTGAAAACAAAGGATGAAACGTATCGTGTGGAAGATGATATTTGTTTGCAGTAAAATAAAGTAATGCTTGCGAAAAGTAAACAGTGCTTGCAGTAGAAAGTAATATATGTAAAAGAATGGATCGGGGTCCACGGTTCACTAGAGGTGTCTCTCTATAAAGATAAATAACATGCTGGTTAAACAAATTACAGTTGGGCAATTGACAAAAAAAGAATGCATAACAATGCATGTACATGTCATGAAGATCACTATGAGATTCACTTGGGCATTACAACATAATACATAGACCGTAATCCAACTGCATCTATGACTAATAATCCACCCGCCGGATATCATCCGAATAACCGTTGGGTATTAAGTTGCAAGCGACAGAATATTGCCTTAAGCGAAGTGTGTAATGTAAACAATACAAATGTCCTTGAACAAGAGATTGTTGTTTTGTCCCTAGTAGCAACAACACATCTACAACCTTAGGAGTTATTGTCACTCTCCCAGATTACTAGAGGCATGAACCCACTATCGAGCATAAATACTCCCTCTTGGAGTCACTAGCATCTACTCGGCCAAGATATCTACTAGCAACGGAGAGCATGCAAGATCATAAATAACATAGACATGATAAATCAACAATCAACTTGACATATTACTTAATATTCATCAGATCCCAACAAACACAACATGTAGAATTACATAACGATGATCCTGATCATGATAGGTAGCTCACAAGATCTAAACATGAAGCACATGGAGGAGAAGACAACCATATAGCTACTGCTATGGACCCGTAGTCCAAGGTAGACTACTCATGCATCACTCCGGAGGCAGGCCTGGTGATGAAGAAGGCCTCCGGTGAAGATTCCCCTCTCCGGCAGGGTGCCGGGAAGAGCTTCTGGACCCTTCCGATCTCGGGACGACGACGGCGGCGGCTTGCAGTATGTTTCGTGGAAAAGTGTTCGTCTCCTTAGGGTTTTCCCGTCGAAGGGAATTTATAGGCGGAAGGGCGATGTCAGGAGGTGGGCTAGGTGGTCACACCACCTGGTGGCGCGGCCAGGGGTGGCCTGCACCACCCTATGCTGCGGCTGCCCCTTGGTCCGTCTTCATCTCTCCTGTGGACTCCATCTTCGTGTCAGGTAAATAGGAACTTTGGCTTTCATTTCGTCCAATTCCGAGAATATTTCCTGTGTAACTTATCTGAAACACAAAAACAGCAAAAAACAGGGAACTGGCACTATGGCATCTCGTTAATAGGTTAGTTCCGAAAAATGCATAAAAATGCCATGAAGTGTAAACAAAACACAAAGCAATTGGTGTAAAACAAGCATGGAGCATCAAAAATTATAGATACGTTTGAGACGTATCAAGCATCCCCAAGCTTAACTCTTACTCGTCCTCGAGTAGGTAAGTGATAACAAAACAATAATTTTTGAGGTGACATGCACCAACACAATCTTGATCAACTTAAGGTAAAGTATTGTATGCTGAGATCAAAGTACTCTAAACATGGGCATAAGAGATATAATTCTAACCATAGAACTTAGCAACCATGTTACAACATGAAAAGAAACACAAACAAAAGATCATGAGTAATAATGCATTGAAAGGTGTATGTTTGTTTGAAGCATATAGAAAACATAGCAAAGTGGTATTCAGCTTGTCCCTCGTGGAGTAGCAAAACATAAATGCATAGGACACCTTCAAAGTTCAAGAGGGTGACTAGATACAAATAATTGAGAACAAGCAATACCATAATCATGAATCAATCAATAATAAATTTTGGGACCATGCACAATATACTCAGAATGACAACTATGCTCTCTTAATCGATGCATAAAGGTAGAAGATGAAGACTCAACATAAAAGTAAAAGAAAGGACCTTCGTAGAGGGAAGCAGGGATTTAGCATGTGCTAGAGCTTTTCATTTGTAAAACAGAGATAAAAAATTTGTTTTGAGAGGTGGTTTTTCTTGTCAACGACTGGCAATGGGGTTCTTGCTATCTTCCATACTAAACAAGTTGAGAGCGGTTCTGAGTTCTTTGAAAAATTGGCACATACATGCTCTTTTATAAAATTTGGCACTCCTCCCCACTTTTCCTTTCACAAACCATGGCTAACCGAATCCTTCGGGTGCCCACCAACTTTCACATACCATGGAGGAGTGCCTTTTTTCCTTTTTCTTTTTTAAGGTTACAATGGTCTGACCAGCTCTCTTGCAAAATTAATGACGAGTAGATGAAGCATGCAAGTTGAGGCGTACTTAATTCAATATGAAAGATAGCAAACCCGACCACTACGTCCTCATGAGCTAAAACCAGTGTCACAAAATGAGAAGTTTTTAAAGGTTTTTGAAAGGTAGCACATGAAAATTTACTTTGAATGGCTTGAAATACCATGCATAGGAATTTGTAGTGGACTCTTTGGAAAAACTTTGGTTTTTGGGAGTTGGATGCACGAGAAGTATTCCCTCTCAGTACAGGTGAAGGCTAGCAAAAGACTGGGAGCGACCAACTAAGAGAGCAATAACGGCCTTAATCATGCATAGCGACAAAACATTATTAACCAAAGCATAAAGTGGTATCACAAGTCAAAAACCAAATGATCATAGAGGTTTGAGGCGACTGGTTAAAGTCAAACATGGTGTAAGAATGCGCCAAGTCAACCCAAATAAAGTATCAAAGGAGAATACCACAATAATATGCTTCTATAAGAAAAAAAAAACAACGCATGATTCTTTCAAAGGCACATTAAGCACTCTCAGTTATTTGAGACAAGTCATGCTACAACAACAACTACTAAGCATATAATAAAAATAATATCAAGCATGACATGATAAAGTCTAAGCAACAGTCTAAACAAGCTCCCTTTTTGCATCACTATAAGCATAAAACAGTTTACTCTTTTTCAACACCAATCAACCTTTTTGAAACAACTCCCAAAGATGAAAACCAATAAATACCAGAGGTCTAAACACACCTAGCTACAAAGAACTAACAAGTTCTGAACAAAAACAAAGGTGAAAAATAAAAGCTAAACGCAGTACTAGAAAAAGAGAACACTCATTGAACGATAAAAGTGAAAACTAGAGTGTTCTAGGCAATGAAAACGGAGTGTGTCTTCTCCAAAAGAAATATGTTGGGGCCAACCATTTATTGCAGCAAACAAAACAAAAGAAAACTGAAAGCAAAAATAAATACGCTCCAAGAAAAAGACATAGCATATGAAGCAATAAAAATATAGTGTCTTGAAAGATGACCTGATATTTTTGTTGATGAAGAAGGGGTGTCATGGGGCATCCCCAAGCTTTGACGCTTGTACTTCTTGGATATTTCTTGGGGTGACATGGGCATCCCCAAGCTTGAGCTTTTGTCCATACTTCATCTCATCTCATCATTCTCCTTTCCCTACACTTCAAAACTTCCTTCATACAAAACTTCACACAATTCTCATTAGCAACATTAGTTTATGCAAGATAGTAAATCCACTCTTGGTTCAGTTTCAACTCAAGTATAACATATATTAACACATAATATACTGTAGCAACTTCCTCAAAAAGTTCCGTGATCAAAAGAACTCAAAAATAAAGAAATCAAGAGGCAAATGCAAATAGTGGCAGAAATCTGTCAAAACAGAATAGCTGGTAAAGATCAATTTTTTTGAAAATCTTTTGTTGCTCAAATCGAAAAGTGCAAAACTAATGAAAGTTAGATAATAACCTGGGGCATGTGCACAAGAAATCGCAGATCAAAATGACGTTCTGGGAATTTTCACGAATTTGTACGGTACAATACAGAAATCTGTTTCACGACAACAACTTCACCAAATCTTCCCTTCCTCCAATTAGAGGTTCTTCTTGGCACAAAAACAGAATAAAAATGATAAGGAGAGGTCACTACAGTAGTAACAACTTCCAAGACTCAACAAAAAGAGAAAGTACTAAAAAGAAAACATTGGGTTATCTCCCAAGAGTGCTTTTCTTTAACGCCTTTGAGCTAGGCGCAGAAGGTGAGAATCAAGTATTTTCAAATGAAAGAGCATCAATATCATAATTTGCTCTAAGTATAGAATCAAAAGGTAACTTCTTTATCTTTCTAGGGAAGTGTTACATATCTTTCTTGAGTGGGAATTTATATTTAATGGTGCCTTCTTTCATATCAATAATAGCACCAACAGTTCTAAGAAAAGGTCTTCTCAAAATAATAAGACAAGAAGCATTGCATTCAATATCCAAAACAAGGAAATCAACGGGAACAAGGTTATTGTTAACCATAATAAGAACATCATTAATCCTTTCCAAAGGTTTCTTCTTAGCAACATCAGCAGGAGGAACATCAAAATAACAATTTTCAAGCGGTGGTAAACCAAGCATATCATAAATATTTTTAGGCATAACAGAAATACTTGCACCAAGATCACATAAAGCATTACAATCAAAATCATTCACATTCATATTAATAATGGGCTCCCAACCATCTTTTAACTTTCTAGGAATATAAACTTTTTGTTTCAACTTATCCTCTCTAATTTGCATGAGAGCATTAGTAATATGCTTTGTAAAAGCCATATTCATAGAACTAGCATTAGGACTTCTAGCAAGCTTTTGCAAGAACAAAATTACTTTAGAAATATTGCAACCACCAACATCAAAATCATTACTATCAAAAGTAGTAGAACTATCGTCTTCCATACTCCGAAAAATTTCAGCACTTTTATTAGAAAAAGTTTTCATAGTTTTAGGAAATTTAGCACAAGGAGTAGGGATTTTCTCTACACCAATCAAAGTAGGAGGTGTGCTAGCATTTGAAAAAACATCACTAGTGGTGGTAATAGTACAAACCTTAGTCATATTTCTAGCAATCTCATCTTCTCTTTCCCACCTAGCATGCAATTCTGCTAACATCCTAACATTATTATCAATCTTAACTTGAATGACATTCAAAGTCTTGCTTTCTTTCACATCATGAGGCAAAACATTTAACTTCAGAAGTTCAACATCAAGAGCAAGGCTATCAACTTTAGAAGCAAGACCATCAATTTTACCAAACTTTTCCTCAACAGACTTATTAAAAGCAGTTTGTTTACTAATGAAGTCCTTGAGCATGACTTCAAGATCAGAGGGCGCTCTCCTATTGTTATTGGAGGAACTACCATAAGAATTACCATAACCATTACCACTGGTAGAAGGATACGGCCTATAATTGTTGCTACCAAAACTATTCCTATAAGCACTGTTGTTGAAATTATTATTTCTAATGAAGTTCACATCAACATGCTCTTCTTGAGCAACCAAAGAGGCTAAAGGAACATTATTAGGATCAACATGCGCTCTATCATTAACAAACATAGACATAATGGTATCAATCTTATCACTCAAGGAGGAGGTTTCTTCAACAGAATTTACCTTCTTATCTTGTGGAGCCCTCTCAGTGTGCCATTCAGAACAATTTACCATCATATTATCGAGGAGCTTTGTTGCGGCACCCCAGGTGATGGACATAAAAGTACCTCCAGCAGCTGAATCCAGAAGGTTTCTTGAAGAAAAAATTAGTCCTGCATAAAAGGTTTGGATAATCATCCAAGTAGTCAGTCCATGAGTGGGACAATTCTTTATCCAAGATTTCATTCTTTCCCAAGCTTGAGCAAAATGTTCATTATCAAACTGTTTGAACCTCATAATATCACTTCTCAAAGATATAATCTTAGCAGGAGGATAATATTTTCTAATAAAAGCATATTTGCACTTAACCCAAGAATCAATACTATTTCTAGGCAAAGATAGCAACCAATCCTTAGCTCTTACTCTCAAAGAGAAAGGAAATAACTTAAGCTTAATAATATGGGTTAATTGGATATATGCCATTGTAACTTTCACAACTTGGAAAAATGCCATTACAAAAACTAAACTTGAAAATATGCCACTCCAACTTTCTCATACCTCTATATATGCCATTATCTCCGATACCAAGCCATGTACAACCAATTATACTTCATATGTATGCTTATACAGACATACTCTTGTACGGTTCACATAAAAAAAGTACAAAACCTCAGTCTACTAGGCCTACCGCCCTACCCTGACTCAGGCGGGAACGGCACCAAAAATCCCCAAAACTCAGTCACGCGCAGGAACCCAAGCTTTGCAGCGGGGGCGGTGGCTGGAGGCGCCCGTGCACTGAGGCGGCTGCAGGCGCTTAGTGGCTGGAGGATCTCGCGCAACGCAGCATCTCCACAGGCCCCTGAGACTGAAGTTCCTCTTGCGAGATGTAGATTCTGGAGGCCGTAGAGGGCGGGGAGTCGCACGGCTGCAGGCGGGTAGTGCTGGGGTCAGGGCCGGACACCGGCGCCATGTCAATTTGGTTCTCCAGGCACTGCCTCAATTTGGTTGATTGGTTCTTCATGCTGCATCGCAGAGTGCCGGCAGATGGAGGTGGGTGTTATGGCTACATACTATTTACTCTGAGCAGTTCAATTTTGTGGCATCCGGTTGACCCAAGTGTTGTACAATTGCAGCACATGGATAGTATGACCAGTGTTTAAATATGTAAAATATGAGTATTTTTTGAAGCGTTATGCTTTTAACTGAAGAAAATGGCATGGATAGAGGTATACGAAAGTTGGAGTGGCATATTTCCAAGTTTAATTTTTGTAATGGCATTTTTCCAAAGTGTGAAAGTTATAGTGGCATAGATCCAATTAACCCTAATAATATCTCCATCTACATCCTTATACTTTTGCATCTCACATAGCTCAACAAAATTGTTGAGGTGAGCAGCAGCATCATCAGTACTAACACTAGAAAATTGCTCTTTCATAACAAGATTCAACAAAGCAGGTTTAATCTCATAAAAATTCGCCTCAAGAGGAGGTGGCGCAATAGGAGTGCAGACGAAATCATTGTTGTTTGTGCTAGTAAAGTCACACAACTTGGTGTTCTCAGGAGTACTCATTCTAGAAAGACTAAAACAGATAAACAAAAATAACAACTATAAAGGGAACTAATTTTTTTGTATTTTTGATAAAAAGATGCAAACAAAAATAAAGTAAATAAACTAAGCAAAACAATAACAAAGTAAAAATATTGGAAGTGAGAGGCTCCCCTTGCAGAAATCCTCTTTCTCCCTGCCAACGGCGCCAGAAATTGTCTTGATGTCTCACAGGACCAGTTGGGAAACCCCAAGAGGAAGGTATGATGAGCACAACAGTAAGTTTTCCCTCAGTATGAAACCAAGGTTTAATCGACCAGTATGGCAACGACGCCAGAAGAAGCCTTTGATGGCGCGGTGTCTGCGCCAGCAGCAACATGGAACCTGCACACAAGACAACCAAGATAATTTGCCCCAACTTGCAGTGAGGTTATTAATCTCACTGGTTTGCTGAAAACGAAGGATTAAACGTATCTTGTGGAAGATAATATTTTTTTGCAGTAAAATAAAGTAATGCTTGCAGAAAGTAAACAGTGCTTGTAGTAGAAAGTAATATATGTAAAAGAATGGACCGGGGTCCATAGTTCACTAGAGGTGTCTCTCCATAAAGATAAATAACATGCTGGGTAAACAAATTACAGTTGGGCAATTGACAAAATAAAGAATACATAACAATGCATGTACATGTCATGAAGATCACTATGAGATTCACTTGGGCATTACAACATAATACATAGATCATAATCCAACTGCATCTATGACTAATAATCCACCCGCCGGATATCATCCGAACAACCGTTGGGTATTAAGTTGCAAGCAATAGATTATCGCCTTAAGCATACTGTGTAATGTAAACAATACAAATGTCCTTGAACAAGAGATTGTTGTTTTCTCCCTAGTAGCAATAGCACATCTACAACCTTAGGAGTTATTGTCACTCTCCCAGATTACTAGAGGCATGAACCCACTATCAAGCATAAATACTCCCTCTTGGAGTCACTAGCATCTACTCGGCAAAGATATCTACTAGCAACGGAGAGCATGCAAGATCATAAATAACATAGACATGATAAATCAACAATCAACTTGACATAGTACTCATTATTCCTCAGATCCTAACAAACATAACATGTAGAATTACATAACGATGATCCGGACCATGATAGGCAGCTCACAAGATCTAAACATGAAGTACATGGAGGAGAAGACAACCATCTAGCTACTACTATGGACCCATAGTCCAAGGTAGACTACTCGCGCATCACTCCGGAGGCATGCATGGTGATGAAGAAGGCCTCCGGTGATGATTCCCCTCTCCGGCAGGGTGCCGGGAAGAGCTTCTGGACCCTCCCGATTTTGGGATGACGACGGCGGCGGCTTGCAGTATGTTTTGTGGAAAAGTGTTCGTCTCCTTAGGGTTTTCCCGTCGAATGGAATTTATAGGCGGAAGGGCGATGTCAGGAGTCGGCCCGCGTCGCCACTAGGAGCAAGAGGACGGGGAGGGCCCGCCGCTGCCTGCGCAGACCAGGCTTCGCCCGGACGCGCGATGTGGTGGCGGCGAGGTGGGATCCTTACTAGATTTCCTCCAATTGATTTTTTGTATTATGATCTATATATTGTTGTGTGAGCTAATAGATGTGCATTAATTGGCTGAGTTAGATGCTTCTCTCATTTTTTTTCTCTCTCAGTCAACAATTACCATTGTCCTGTTGTATCCCATTAGAGGCGTAATAAACCAGCATGAAGGGAGTAGATTTCATCGCTATTAAAATAGAGAAAAATTTGAAGGGAGAGAAAAAATTGCCGATATGTTTTAGAGAAATCCTGATCGGGTTGTTTGGCCTTTTTTTTGAAACGGGGGCAAAAGCTTTGCCTCAATCTATTAATTAAGAAGAAGAGAGATCCCAGTTAATTAATGAAAAACCGGGCAAAAACCGCTACAAGAAAAAACTATAAGCGAACAACACCCAACACAAATAACTTCCCGACCAACAAGACAAACCACAACAACCACTTCAAGCCTACATCAACCGAACTAACAACATCTAAATGATAACAACTGGATCACCACTAGCTGAATAGGAACTCTCAAGTAGTTGCAGAAGCTTTATTGTGATGCACCTCTTCTTTGTTCTGATTATAAGAAACTTCTCTACCTTTCTGATTAAGCTCTTTGAAGTCCTCACCGTCAAGACGCAAGCAATCTCCTTGCCATATCCAGGGCTAGCCGCCTCCAGACTAACGAGCAAGTTGCAAAACTCTTTTCCAAAGAGAGCTTCGATGTTAGGTGATAACACACCTCAGACGACGGTGGTGTGGAAGTCATGACCTGAGCCACGGACTCCAAAGAGTCCAACTCCACCATCGACGCCATAGATGATTCCGCACATAGCTCCTGCAACCCAGGCTTGGATTGGCTTGGATTGCTAGCTGCCTCTGGTTGTTTGGCTTGGATTGCTAGCTGCCTCTGGTTTCCGTCACCAACAATAGTCGTGTGTCCAGCCGTACCTACAGTCCGAGTAGGATTTGGGAATCAAAGTGTCAAAGTAGAGTATGCTAGATCCGTGTTATCTTAGAGTCGGCGTAGGAGTTGCTTCACTTGATCATCGTGGGTCGTCTACTCGTGTATTTATACACAGCCGGTAATAGTCCTTGTAACAGAGAGATTGGCACCGAGACAAAAGAGATCGCACTAGAGTTCTCAGCCATGAAGGCCAGCCACCTCCTCCTGCTGCTTGTCATCGGCGTCGGCGCCGCCGTTGGGGCCAGTGGCGGAGCTAGGGGGACCAGCAGGTGCCCTGCCCCCCCCCCCCCTATGGCATGGCACAACAAGGAAAAATTTATGCATGTAAGGCTTAATTAAGCATGATTTGGACAAAATTTGATGTTTAGCCCCCTCTAATCAAGGATTACCATGTTTTGGCTCCCCCTAATTCTCAATCCTGCCTCCGCCCTGGTTGGGGCCGCCGACATGCCTTACACGGTGCCGAAGTTTTTCTGCCAACCGTGGCCGATCGAGAACATCGACGACCCGACGATCCAGGAGCTCGGCGAGTGGGCGGTGTCGGAGCACGTACGTCAAGCGTACGAACGGCGGGCTCAAGTTCGGCAAGGTAGTCAGTGGCGAGGAACTGCAGGCGGCAGGAACGGACTACCGGCTGGTCATCCAGGTGATCAACGGCGATGGCGAGATCGGCATGTACAAGGCGCAGGTGTACGAGCGGGTGTGGCCTAAAGCCCGCTTACTTCGGCTCGATGACTTCGGTCCGGCCAACTGACGGAAATTGGTCTAGCCGGCAAGGTTGGGCTAATGGCTAACTTGTTTTCATATTTTGCAGAAGGTCCTCAGGAACGTTGTAATCAAGCTTTATTATATGGTTTTTAATTAACAGTTTTGCTATTTCTCAACAGACTGAGAAATAGCTTAGGGCTTAGTAGGATTCTAGACCATTAGATTTGCATTGTGATTCGTGCAATTAAATTGCAACTGAGATTTTTTTCAGTTGCAAATGATGTTGCAACTAGGAACCATACATCTGGACCGTTTGATTGCTTTGTCATTTATGCTAATAGTGAGTTATGTTGATGTCATTCTACTGAGCCATAAGCTAATGCTCAGTAGACTGAGCCCTAGACACGTCCTTTAATTAAGCATATATAGTTTATTTTTATTTCACATTAGTGTTAAGACACTATTTTGTAGATGAAAACTAAGAGTGTTTTCATCGCCTCATCGGCATCGGCCTATTGTGGTATGGAGATAAATTTGTCTCCCACATAAGCCCTCAATCTCTCTAAACGGCCCAAAACTCTATGGCCTCTTTTTTTGTTGTGTCACTCACATCTCCCTCCGCATAAATCTATTTGCATGTAGGTTGTTCGGAGAAGGTGTCCTCAGCAACCACTTGCAGGCCTACCCACCGTCGGCACTCTCGAGAGGCAACATTGCTCCTCCCTAGATGCTATTTGTGCTTCGCCCTTCTTTCCAGTAATGTGATAGGTCACGTATGCTTTTGTTATCATGCATAACATGATTGTGTAGATTGAGCATGATATTAGTCTCATCTTTGATGATCCATACGAGATGCAGGCCCCTCTTGCCGAGCCACGTTAGGTGCAAGTTGAGTTTGCTTACTTCCTCACCATGCACCACAAAAATGTGACGAAGTTGTTCATGGGTAACTGCAAGATGATCTAGTTGATCACTTGTGGGTGCGCAACGGAAACCAAGCAAATTGAGTGTTATGGTGAATTGTTGTATGAGATATTTATGATCTAAAACTTTCCAAAATTAAATATGAATTATATCATTTTATGTTTAAATTGTTATTGAACTAATTTATTTATTAAAAATATGCAATATGGTTGTGCTATTTTATATAGAAATATATTCATATTGATGTCAATACAGGAAATAAATAAATAGGACCAGCTGGTTTGAAGGTACTGAATACATTATTGAGGCCACCGGTCACCAATGTCTTGGTAGTAGCACCACGAGCTCGTCGAGCCACACGTTGCCGTTGTTACTCTTGTGGCTAGGACGTGAAAGAGCCAATCAAGCTACTCCTACATAAGCTGGTAAGGTGGTCGAGCGGGCATAGACCAACACACGCAAGCTCGCTTCCTACGGTGCGGCCAACTGAGCAAAATTGATCTAGCTGACAGGATTGGGCCAATAGAGTTCTTTTTTCTTTTGATTAATTTTTCATATTTTTTGCAACCTCAGAAGATCATCAAGATTTTTTTACGAAAAAGGTTTAGGACCATATATCATCTAAAACCAGCCCTTACAAAGAACATTCTTACAAGAAAGGGAAATAAAACATAAGACTTGAAAAGCTCAGAACCATCTTCCTTCTGCATCCCTCGACGGTGCGCGATGTGGAAAGCTCGATGCCGCCTTTGGGCTGGCGTAGCAAGGAACGTGTCGGAGAAAGTTTGAAAAACAAAAACCATGAGCTTGTATCCAAAAAGTTGTTGATGTAGACCAGAAGATGTTGGCAACGACGATCTTGAGAGATCACCATCCCAGAGAATTTAGGACCAAGGTGGGATGGGAGATAATCCAAACTCCAGCCAGACAGAGATGGAGGACACAACTCTCGCAAGTTCCCCGATAGAGTCGTATCTCGATGAACTTCATCGGGGGGCTTTAGGAGACCTATATGATGCGACACTATCCTCTCCATATGATGCCGCTGTCGTAGGCAGGCGCTTATCATGCCAGACCTCATGCCCAACGATCGACTCCGAACTACGGCCTGCCGACACTCCTCTAGGAAAGATTATCGATATGGGGCGGCTGAAGGACCTTTATTCTCATTGCCATCAATGCCCCTACACCGGAGGAGAAGAACTCAAAGACCACGGAGATCGAGCATCCGGTTCGAGGTTCCCCTACCCTCTAGCCGCCGCAATGGACGGTGGAGGGCACGAGAACCAAGGGTGAGGGCGTTAGTGGCCCACGGGACAGAGATCGCCTCCTCGTTGCCTTTGCTGGAAACCCTAGGTGAGAAAAAATGCTTCACGTATATATATCATCAAGAAAATTTTAATCAAGCTTATATGGCTTGTTTATTTTTATATTAGTGTTAAAGATGTTGTATGGAAAAAACTAAGCTAGACAGTAGAGCTTGTGGCTGAGAATGTTTGCAGAGTCACTTGTTATGGAGTGCGTGCATTCAGCCCGAACCAAAAGATTTGGATACTGGTAAGAAAAAAATCTTGGAGCGTTCTAGGACTTTCGACAACTGCGGTTACATAGGCTACCGGTCAGGTATTGAACGAGATTTTTTAGCGAAATTGAATTTCAAACTTCATAATGTCTAAATATTTTATTTAAAATGTTTAGAGGAGAAATCAAAATTCTCAAACAAATGATTTGGGACAATGGGGTTAAAGCGGAGGGGAAACACATATGGTTTAGGTTGGACTAACCAACCAAAATTGAATTCCAGTGGACTCAGATTTTTTGGACGATAAACTCATTTATCAAAGGGGACTGTGAATTTCGGTTAGCGCGGCTAACCATACCCCTGGTCCAGATTGTTGGTGAGACGGAGCTGAGTGCGAGGCCTTTACCAATACGAACAAAAGAAAGTATCCAAAACTATTTGAACTTTGGATACACTTATCAAAGGGGATGTGAATTTCGGTTACCGCGACTGGGTAGCCAAATCCCCCGTCCAGATTGGGATTGGGATTCATGGAGCTGAGTGTGAGGCGTTTACCACACGAACAAAAGAAAGTATCCAAAAAAATAAACTTTGGATAAACTCGAAAAGTTTCAAACAAGTCGCCACAGAAAGCCGAACATGCCAAAAATTTCAAACAGGTCGGCGGGTACAATGCTGCTCCCAAATGGTGTCTTCTCGTACTTGTCCACTAAATAACGCTACACAGTGACACATATGCAAGCTGGCACTTGGAAGTGAAAGCTCTGGTCAGAGCTCTCTGAGCTTTCTTAAACACGATGCGTCAACGTTACGGCCCCGCCGCTGGTTTGCGTCCTGCGGTTATCCCCACACTTCATTCATTTCACTGATCATTTTCGGTTCCTGGTAGTACAATAACTGCTTGCGATGCAGGCAAAACAGCAAGCAGAGCTGCAGCTCATTTAACCAAGGTTTTCAAATATCATGGGATGATCAGAAGTGTTGAAACTAGTATGTTTAGGCCATCTCTAGCGAGCCGACCCAAACAATCGCCTACCGTCTGAAACGGTCCGCGCGGACAAATAAATGGGTAAAAGTGCTTCCAACGAGCCGACCCAAACGGACCGCGGAGGCTGGATTGACGCATCCCCGGCTCATATATGGACGTGAAATGCGGTCGGGCGGACAGCGACCACGGTGGTTGACTGTCCGCGTACGTCCGTGCCTGGCCCGCAAGTCAGTGAACCAAAAAAGGGTCACGGCGGTGCTACACAAAAAGTTGTCGGCGACCATCTCCCTACAAGCTACTGCTACACTACCCTACCTCTACACGTCGTCGCCGCGCCGCCGTCCTCGTCCTGTCGTCGCCTACAGCAGGTCATCACCCTAGCCCAGGTCGACGGTGTTCGAGCCCTCGTCGCCGGTCTGGCGGGCGCGCTGAGCCTGGCGGCGAGCCAGGTTCCGGTGGTGGCGGCGATGGGTGGCGAGCTCGTGGACCTCGCGGAGGCGTCTCGTCGTGGCCATGTCCTCGTCCCAGCGGCGGCGGTCACGTGCCATCTCCTCCTGCGCTGCCGCTTCCGCTACCGCCTCCTCCGCCAGCTCCTCCGCTCGCGCTACCGCACGAGCCGCCTCGCGAGCCACCTCCTCCGCAGCAGCCTCCTCCTCCTGGGCAGCCAGATCCAGCACCGCCTCCGCCGCGCGAGCCGCCACGCGCACCACCTCCTTCTGGTGGTACGCGGCCACGGCAGCTGCCAGCGCCCACGCCTCCTGCTCCGCCTAACGGGAGCCGACGAGGCTGCGCGCGCGCTGGTTGACGATCAGCAGCGCCTCGCCGACCCTCTTCTCCTTGTCGGCCTGCACAAGCGCCTCCGCCGCCACCATGAACGTCGCAGGGTCGCCGGGCTGCTGGACGGCGAGCTCCTCCGCCCGGCGCATGGCGTCGGCCACCTCGGCGTCCCAGGGGAAGCGAGCCAGGGCGAGCTCCCTGAGCATCGCCCACTTGCTATTGTCGGTGGGCGCCATTGCTAGCGGCGGGCGGGGAGGTTTTAGCGGCGACGGAGGAAAAGAGAGTTTTTGGTGCCCATGGAGGCGCGCTCCAGCCATATTTATAGGCCGCCAGCACCGGCGGGAAACGTTGGCAGGCACGCGGGAACGGCCGACGGGAAATATTAGCCTGCGCACCCCTTGAAATTTTTGGCAGCAACAATGGTACGCGCCGGAACAAATTTAGAGTATTTCAAACGAAATATATCAGATCCTATGAAATGCCCATTCAAAACAGCACAGCACCACTGTTAAAAAAAAAGCCGAATGAGTAGTGCTAACATTCTACCGCAAGTGGTGAAGACCAAAAGCAAAATCCAAGAAAGTCCCAAAGCAAATGGCTCCACTAAAAAAGTCCAGTTCCCAATGCGGCGACCGTTAGCACTCGCCACTCGGACTCAGGCGTTTCAAATTTAAATCCTACCTCCAAATCACCATCCACACCACGCAAATTACAAATCCCGTCCACCTCGCCAGCGACACAGAGAGTCCGTCAGAGAGAAGAGACCCGGAGCTCCATCCATCCAAGCTCTAGCCATGGCAGCCACGCCGCCCAAGAGGGAGCCCCTGCGCCCCCTCAGCAGCAACGCCGGCGCAGGCACACCCGCCACCGCCGGCGCGCGGCCCCGCGCGCCGACGGTCTCCGCCGAGAAGGAGAACCAGGGCGCCCCCAACCTCGGCCCCGGGAAGGAGGAGAAGAAGCCGACGCCTGCTGATGCGAAGGTGCCGCCGCCGGCGCTGAAGCCGTCGTCGCTGCAGGCCCGCATGGAGGGCGAGGCGCCACAGGCGGCGGCAACGGTGCCCGTGTTCATGGGGCCGAGGGGGAGGGAGCTGCTGCCGCCTCCGCCGCCGCCGGCGTCGTCTTCCTACGAGGCGTGGGACCTCTCCGACAACGAGGCGGCGCCGGCCGCGTCATGGGCCACACTCCCCAACAGGGCGCTGCTGTGCCGACCGCTGCCGCTGGACGTCGGGAGGTGCACCTGCGTCGTGGTCAGGGAGAAGGCCACCGGAGCCAGAGGCGTGTCGCTCTACTCGCTCTACACCAACGTGAGCTAATCCATCCTCTCTCTTTTGCTTCCGCTTCTGAATTTCACATCCGGCGGAGTGTGGTACTGGTGGTTGATGTGAGTAGCTGCTGAGATTCGTCTCCGTGCTGTGGAATCGCAGGAGGGGCAGGGGCGGCAGGACCGGAAGCTGGCGGTGGCCCGGCACCGGAGGAGGAAGGGCAGGTCGGAGTTCATCCTGGCGCAGAACCAGGACGGCGTCTTCTGCAGCTCCGACAAGAACTTCCTGGGGATCCTGGGTGCGAACCTCGTTGGATCCAAGTACCAAATTTGGGGCCAGGTACATGAATCTCCAACCCCTTAATTGATGATTCTTGATCTCACTCTGTAGGATTGAAAGATTTATGTCATGCGCTGACGAGTGTTCATGACTGTCGGTGCAGGGAAACCGGATCGATGAGCTGAAGAGCCAGTCGAAGCGGCTTCTCGGCGTTATCTCGTAAGATTCAGTCTCCTTCTGTGGACAGTTCAGGAATTACATATGGCTTTTCTTGACCAATATTTCGTCTCTGCAGGTTTGCACCTACAATCACTACGCTGACTGGTAGTTTCAGAAGCATGAGGGCATGGATTCCCAAGAACCAGTCAATGCAATTGAAGACCAGCAATTCTGCTCAAGTAAATCGACTAAACTCAGTTAGAACATTGGGGATTCAGGGGAACATGTGATTCCTAATTGTGTAAATAAATTGTTATAGATTCAGCACATCGGTGGGCTTCCAAAGGATTGGCAAGAGAAGACGAGCAGAGCTGACAAACTCTGCTCAAGATCTCCTTTCTACAACAATGTAAGCCAAAACCTTGTGGAACTTTTCATCCATCCATGTATCTACATCACGATTCACGAGTGAAGCATATGAATTCTTTTTATGTATTCACAACAGATGACAAAGCGCTATGAACTAGACTTCAGAGAGAGAGTAGGGAGGATGGGATACAAGGTGCAGACATCAGTGAAGAACTTCCAAATGACCTTGGAGGTAACATTCCGTTCGTCATCATAAAAAGATCATATGTGAAATCCTTTGCTGGTGTTACTTCAGCCTAAGAACACATCATGAAACCAAAAACTTCTGGTCGACAGGAGAACGGAAGGCAGACGATCTTGCAGCTCGGCAGGGTCGGGAAGTCCAAATACATAATGGACTTCAGGTAAGCCATTGTGATCATCCTCCTGTTGTACTGTGTTTAGTAGTACATTTTTCCGACGAAAGGTATTTTCTGTGTGTAGATACCCCTTGACTGGCTACCAAGCATTCTGCATCTGCTTGGCATCCATAGACTCGAAGCTGTGCTGCACGCTGTGAGTTGAAGATGCATGCGACTGGAGTTTTGTTTCGCTTGATTGTTGTTGTTTTTGCACCGCTCCCTGTGGTCTCTTTCAGTCGATTATGTATATGCAGTCTTCTCACCTTGAGAATGTGCTAATAATAATAATAGAGCAAATTCCTTTCATCTGCTTATACTGTTCAACTTGTGATTTTCAAGGATACATGAACTGTGAAAACTTGTTTCTGCCCTGCCGCTCCTCTCCAGTCTCAACCGTGGACCACCATAGCAGTACTACGATCACCCAGCTGTCCAACCGCTCACCAGCTGTTCCTGCCACAGGCAATTGGCAAAGAAGGGGAACGTGGTACTCCCTCCATACCGGATTATAGAGCAATTACGCACTTCGAGATAAACTTTGACTTTTAATTTTAGTCAAAAAAATATATTATATATTATATAAAAATTATACTATTGGATTTATATTTAAAAGAACTTTTCAATGTTATAATTTTTATGTTATATATCTCATATTTTCTTGACTAAAATTAATAGTTAAAGTTTGTTTTAAAATACACAATTATCCAATAATCCGGCATGGAGGGAGTAGGAGAGATTGGAAGGGAGAGGTGAAGAAGAACACCATAGCTGTGCTCTGATCAGCCAGATTGCTCAGGTTTGCGTTACACTGCCAGCCTGGCGAGAAAACACGGAGATCGAACTGATAAAGCCAGCACGGTTATCAAGGATCAACACAGTGATCACGGCATTTCTACTTTCGCCATGATTTTACCATGATATATAACCCAGACGAGCATTGAACGCTAAATCAACAGAACCAATTTTGTTTAACAACATATATCATCTGAAGCGATGTTTACCACCACTGAACATGACCGGAGGACAGGAAACAACATTGAAGTACCACTCTATCATTCAGATAGGTTCTACTACCTCCGATCAGAAAAAGGTTGTCGGTGAGCTAGTACAATTTTATACTAAGTTGTACTAAAACATCTAACAACCTTTTCCGATCGGATGGAGTAATAAAATTGCTCAGCCTACAAGTTTTTAAATGTGCAAGGCAGGGAAGTAACATAGGTATTGTGCAAAGTGATAATATGTCAACAGCGTTAGCTCCATCTCAACTTGCATAGTCACTCTGGACGGTCACGATCAATTTGGGTCAGAAGTGCAGAACAAGCTGTCATGGTCCCAAGAAAAAAGACAGCGTTAGTGCACGTGTTTCTCCAGAGCCAAGCTAGTTTTAAGGCACCAGGATGACCATGGAAAAATGCTCACCTAATAGTAAAGTAAATTTCCCTAATCCTCATCAGCAGCATGCTCAAGAAGATAGTTTACAGCTAGTTGCTCATTCCTGTCGCAAGCGAAGAATGCTTCAATAACACGTGCTCTGTCAAACCCCATGGCTTCCAGCTGAAGCACGAAAGCAAACCATATTAAGGTGAAAACGTGAGGACATGTATGGTGTATTTACGCAGAGAAATGTGTCACACATACCCGCCCAATTGCCTCTTGCTCCTCTGGTGTCACACTGATAGCATGAGGCATCTCATCCTGGTCAGGCTGGTCTAACAAGTCCCTGGAAATGTCAGAAAAGAATAGTTTAGTACATATATCACTGTAAACTCTATTGAAATTGAAAGGAGATGTGAGAATGAAGCACAATGATTGATTGTCTACGAAAAAAGAACATGCAGGTATAGGGGAAAGAATCCCCACCCAATATTAAAGTAGCTTTGAAATAGTAAAGAAGACAGTTCAATGGAAGACCCAAAACAGCATATGTTACTGGTATGAAATAGGATTAAGTCCAACAAAAAACATCTATACTAACTGGCAAGTGGCAGTGAAGCAGGCAGAACAGATTGATGAAATCTCAGCTGATAGCTAAGAAAGCATAATTAGCACTACTGAAACGTATAACTTCTTTAAATGAACCCAGAATATTTAATTCAGCAAATAAAGAGAGCTTACCCATCTCCACCTTCAAGTAACTGAAGGAACTCCTCATTATTCTCCTGAATCAACCTCAGAAGTTGGGGATTCTGTTTGCCCAGTTCCTGGATCATAGGCTGTAGCGAAAATAGCAGCAAAAACTTTAGACAAAAGATGCAGGAAACATAGCATAAAATGAAATTTAGATAGAAAACCTGCAAAATCTGTGGATTTGTGTGGACCATTTCACGAAGTGCTTGAAACTGCAAATAATTAGCAATACACTATTACGTCAAGATCAGAATAACACATGGTAAGGGTACTGAAGAAACTTCATTTTATCAAACTCCATTTATCACTACATTTTCTTATCTCTACTAATAAAATGCAAAAGCGACCGTGGTACGTCGTGCGTCCAGAGGAAAAAATCAGCGACAAAAACCGCGCAGTCCGGCGATCCTGATTTGGCCAGCTCGCACACGAACGCAATATATTCTACCGGTTTGTCTGTTTTATTTTTACCAAATCCGAACGAATCCGAGCGCCGCCGCCTTCCTGACCTGGTTGACCTTCCCCGCTACTGGGACGTGATTCACGGCGGACAGAACTCCCAGGTCTGAGCCGCCGTCATCATACATATCGCCGCCGCCCTCCGACTACTCCCAGGTCCCAGCCGTCGTTGTCGTGCACGGCGACCCCGCCCTGCTGCTACTCCCAGGTGAAGCTGCGGGACATGGAGAGGGGTCAGGTGGTGCGGTGGTAGGCAAACGCGACCCTCCAGTCAGGCGCTCGTCTCCGCCAAGAGGCACGTGGCGAGTGGGCTGCTCTTCCGGCTCCTCGCAGAACGCTAGACTGAAAGTCTATAAAGAATGCTGAGGAACAAGTTGCCTGTCAGAATTACTATAGTTAGAGCAAGATCCACCTAGCTATAGCTCATACAAGCAACTGACCACAACATCGGGCACTCCGCAGATGCTGATTTAGGGGATCCGTCGATTTAACCAACATAGCAAGCACACGTTCTTCCCAGCAGGAACTCCGTCGTCGCTGCGCGCGTGAAGTCGCTGGCCGAGTGCCAGTCGTCGTCTACCACGGCGCTTCTGCAGATCTCCCCATAGCAGTTGGTTCAGGTGGACGAGCAAGGCAAGTAGGGTGTATTGTTCTGAACGTACTGCTTAATTCGATGCTACAAAACTTAGAACATTTTGTGATTAATTATTGCTTTGTTGATAGCACAATGACTATTTTCTACAGTTTCATGTCGCCATAATCAAAACACAAATGCTTCCTGATGGATGATGTGAACTTAGAAAGTCTTGCTTTTAACAGATCAGCTCATTTTTTCGGGAAAAGTAGGAATTGCGCTATGACCAAAGATAGCTAGCTGATGGTTATTTTTGTAGTTGTAGAAGTGCTTTCTTTTTTAGCCAATCTAGCCATGTCTAATTTGCTTTAAGCTCATAAATTTCCAATTTAAGTCAAGTTCTAATGTCGACTTCATTATCGCCTTCATTGATGATTCGTTTTACTTACAAATTGTTGCGGCTAGGGTCCCCATCGAGATCATGCACGTGAAAATACTATGTTTAACAACCACATGGGCAAGGTTAGACAGTCTACGTGACCACACGCTAACAAGAGCTACATTCGCTTCGTTAACCGGTGGTACATGGAGTGGGCTGTTGACGCTACAAAGAGTAGATACGCGGAGTACAAGTTTTTTGCCGTGGTTGCAGCGCTCACGCACATTATCAGCCGGCCGACGGAAGTCATCGGTAGTCCAACCAGGGCCTGAAGAAGGAATATACTTTGTTTTCCTTTCAGTTGTAGCGCAAGGGTATATTTCCTAAATACTGTGTGGACCAATGGGTTGAACTTTCGGACGATTTTTAGGCTTAGTTTTCTTGAATTGGACAGTAAACAGGTATGGAATGCCGAACAACGATATCATCACATCGAGGTTTGTACATTGCTGATCACGCTTACCACGCGTTAGAACAGTTTTTAGTTGTTCTAGTTCTACATAAATACATTTTAAACAAAGTACCATTGTACTATTGTTGGAGCATTATTTCTATATCTCTTTCTATATCCGTAAATTTTGATGTGTAATTCTAGATGTGAGACAAAAATATGAAAGCCCGTGGCAATGCACGGGCATTCAACTAGTCTTTACTATTAAATGGGAGTTCACGGTACGTCACCCTCAAACATGTTTGACATCAAACATTGGATAGATCTTGACCATCCATTCCCTGGCAAACGCATCCCCCAACCCCTCATGCTACCGCCTCATAAATGGTAATAAATCGCTATAATCACGGAATTTTGACTTAACTTGGAAAACAATTAAACATCAATACCTTCTTCTTTTTCCTCGAAAAACCAGCAAAGCAATCACGGTCAATCTTGTCTCCTCCCATGGTGCTGCACACCCCAACCTAGCAGACAACCGCCGCCCTCTCTCCCATGCCATCTCCTCGACTCCTCCCCGTGGCAACCTCCTTTCCTCGCATCAATCGCCCATATATCACATCGATTTGCCCTATCACCACCACGGTTTCTTTTCTATCAGCGAGTGATGGTGCTTGATGAGGAGGAGGAGAACTGCGGCCGCCAGCAGCAACGTCGGACGGTGGAGGTGGATGTGCGGCAGAAGGGTTGTCTCTCTGCCGATCGTGTCATCGCCTTGATCCTGTCGGAGCCGTCTCCTTGGAGGAGCCAGCTGGGGTGGATCAGCCCTGGCTGTTTCTAGCTATGCGGCGACAGAGAGGAGTAGGAGGAGCAGATGGAGAGAGCACGGACACAAGGTGTCATCGCGGTGGAAGAGCCAGGGTGGTGCAGCCTGGCCGGATATGCGTCCGGTGCTTCGGCTACAGGCAAAGGTCTGTCCCTTGTTTGTATCACCTTGGGGTTTCTGTGGTGTTCTTGTGTCATTAGTACATATAATTAGCTTAGTGTTTACACATAGCTGTCTAAACTACGCGGTCAGCGGTCAATCAATATGTACGCCTGTAGATCGATGGGATCAGGTCAAGTGATATGGGTCCTATCAAACTAAAAAAATCAAGTAAGCAAATATGCTCTTGCTAGGTACGTAGTACAATATTTGCAGTCATGAGTATCAATTTCACTTTTACTAAATTTTGTTCCTTCATTGATCCAGGTCATATCTGAAAATAATGAACCTTGCAGCTTTGAAGCTAAATGAGAAATACTTGCAAACTGGCAAGGTAATTTGGTTTTGTATTGAATTTTGCAATTTATTGTCGACCCTATCAAATTGTACCACGGTACGTAAAACATTGTTTTCCTTGGTAGTCTGCAGTATTGGGAACACTAATTATTTGCATATATGTTTATAAAGCAACAAGTCAGAACAAAATAAAGTGTGGAGCATATGTCAGTTTATCTGTTACCTTGCAGGCTCAAATTCACATGATCCATTAATGAAGTATTGGAGAATTCTGAACTTATAGGTCACTGATGTGATTTAGCATTCTGCTTACATGATATCGCACTAACTATCTGCAGGTGCCCTTTGATCGTTATGTAGACATAAACTGACATATGCTCCACACTTTATTTTCGTTCTGACTTGTTGCCTTATAAACATATATGCCAATAATTAGTGTTGCCAATACTGCAGACTACAAATTTACGTACCGTGGTACAATTTGATAGGGTCGACAATAAATTGCAAAATTCAATACAAAACCAAATTTACCTTGCCAGTTTGCAAGTATTTCTCATTTAGCTTCAAAGCTGCAAGGTTCATTATACAAAAACTCAATGGAGCTGACAAATTTGTGTTTTAGTTTAGTCTTTGTCCCCGTGAGGTGGTAACCACAAGGGAAATTTATGAGCCAGACTTCTTCTCCATTAGGTGGTACTTAATCACAAGGGATATTTGTGCATGCCATTGTCAAAGGTAACTATTTGATTTCGTTGCCTCTCAGGTATTGTGTTCTCCATTTGTTAGATCTAGAGAGTTAAGCTTATGGGGATTATTTCTTCAGTTTTTTTTTTTGTGAAAAACCTACACAATAGTTAACCAATTCAGTTATCTTGATAAGATCTGCAATGGGAAAATGTCAACATGATCCCAAAATTCACATGGTATCATGATACCAGTACTCAAATTTGCATAATATTAAAGACAACGATGGCTTAGAGCTGGGTGATGGTCGTGGTACACTCGGAGACACGCGTGGCGTGGTTGGCGGCGTGTGCGAGCCGAGGTGCCGTAAGCATTCACGATAGTTTGAAGGATCGCCTCCAATGCAGGTCGATCTCATGGCACCGACTCCATCTCATGCATGCTCCTCGCCATCATCCTCACAAGGTGTGGTCATTGTGCGTCTTTCCCTCTAAAATTTCTGAAATGGTAGTACAGGTTCGTTGTTTTTTTCTCTCACTTCATATGCATTTTTTTTCCACATCGCCGGTGCCTACAACAACTTGCCCGTCATCCACATCGCCGACGGGACTGCACTGCGAAGGATTCCAATTCATTCACTTGTAGCTATTGTAAGGACCCATACAGAACTTTCCTTTTATGATCCTAGCCATTGTCGTTAGTAGTAATGTATAATATTTTTGCTATCAAATACATATATTTTCAGCTATAAGCAAATTAGTCTGATAGCAATGAATTTGTTACTTCAGCAACATTCATGATTTTAACTGAAATAATTTTGGCTTAAATCTTTTGTCCGCAGTTTCTTATGCAATTTGATGCACCATGTGTGTTAACTAAAAAGGTTTGAGTTAGAGTACACAGACCCATCTCAATCTCAATCTTGCACGCCAAAACCAGGTATGTATCTTTTGTTTTAATTAGAACCAAACCAATTCTGGACTATGCAGCTAAACTTTTCATGCTATTGAGCACATGTCTGATGAATAACTTTTAATTTTCTAAGTTCTTCAAATGAACTAGAAGTAAGCTTCTTTTGCGTATTAAATACAAAACTAAAAGGCTACATTTCAGTTACAACCAACAAATATGATATTTTTTGAATTTTGTACAAGTAGTATATGTAGCTAGACTTGAATTTCTAATTGTTTTCTGTCAAGAATCAAATATTATGCTAAGAATTATTTGCTGAACTTAGTAACCCAATTTTTCTGTCCATTTATATTTTATAACAAATAAGAAAAAAATTAGGATTCCATATTTTATTGGACAGAGCGTTTTGACTCCCGGGCTCAAATGAGCTCGTTTTCTGAACCATACATTTGGTCTTGGGAGCTGTGCCAGTTCACATGCTCAGGTGAGATACGCAGCGTGGTAAATAGAAGATACGTGTCCCGATCGTAGCTTGCAGTGGACTACCGTGGTGACGGACGTTCAAGGGACGTTTGGGCTACCCCATGGCACAGAGAAAAACGCCGGGAGAGAGGTGTCCACCACGGGCTGAAACTTCACCCGCTGCTGCCACCCGCTCCATCGTCATCCCCGCGGGATCCGGCGAGATCCCTGCGCGTCGCTCCAAACGTCCGCCGCTGCCATCCGCGCCACGGGAAAAACGCCCCCGCCCACGGAATCACACCCCCGCGGCCGCTCTTCTCGGCACGCCGACGCGCCACCGTGCTCGACGCCCAGACCACCATCCCCGCGCAGCACCGGCGGGCATGGTCAGCACCAGATGCGCGCGCCAGGCCGCCGTGCACCTGTTGGCCGTGCACCGCCGGCACCAGATGCGCGCGCCAGGGAGCGGGAAGGCCACGGCTGGAGCCCGCCAACGCCTGGGAGGCCCTCTGCACTGGGAGGCCGCGGCCACGCTGGGGGGCCGCCGCGGTGGTGCGGCTCGTCGGAGCTCCTCCTCCCACGAATGAGGACTTGATTGCTTTTCTCCTTTTCCTATCAAGGGTCCTTGGATAAAAAAGAGGGACCTGATCGTGGGCACCGGCACAGGAAAGTAACGTACGGAGAACGGCGTCCGTCAAAATCCAGCATTAATAGCTGAGCAGTGGTAGATCCAGGAAGTAAATGCTGCTATTTAAGAAACAGGCATACCAGGGAAATACACGACACATACCACCAATCTTCACGGAAACGAGTGGTGCACAAAACGGGCTCATCTTAGCCCGGGATCAGATTGGCGTTTCCCTATTTTATTTTTATTTTTATGTCTTCAAATATTACAACAAGGTCGTACATTTACAGAAAAATTGGGTATCGCAGGAGTATGGTGTGTGTGTCTTGATGTTGTGAAGGAGGCTTGACTTCTAGGGTGCAATGGCACTCGTGATGTAGATCAGTAGATGGCGAACTGGGATTGAGCAGGAAAGACGACTTAACTATAGTATACGCAGCACTCAAGAACCTGATGTAAGCGCTACCTCATAATGCCGAAAGTCTGTCGAAATAACTTGTGTTATGTCATTGCCGCAGCCAGAACATACATCGATAGACACAGATGCAGATGATTACGCAATTGTAAAGGTGTTGATGTGCAATTGGTACTTTGCATCTCTCAGTTTGGTACTGAGGACTTCAGTACTCCGATGCCTTTGTGCAGATCAAAGAAGGAAGTGAAGCTCCAGTTGAGGAAAGAAATAAGAGAGAACATAAAACAACAAAAAATTGTCGCTGTTCATGGAAAAAAAATGTGAAAATGATAGCTTCGATCAGATTCCATTTTGTATACTAACAAGTGAGCAACCTTTCATCATACATATTTTGTAACTGTCTTCAAATGTTACTGAGTTTTGTATGACACCACTATAAATAATACGTGTAATACTAACACGGTTTGTTGCTTTCTATGCATATTACTGTTGAAAATGGCAACGCCTAGGCGACGCTTTAGTGCTTAGGCTCAAGGCGATGGACAACCACCTCGCCTAGGGCATAAGCAAAAGTCTAAGCAGTGCAACCAAGAAATTGTCTTCCCCAATAAAAAAATCATGCCATATTTCACTAGCGAGACATATGGGGCATATTCAAATGGTAATTCTTAGTATTTACTCATTTACATGCTCTAAATTAATGTGTATTCATGTATATTAACCTGTATACACACTTGATGGTAAAACAGATATGCCCCCTAGGCTGAGCGTAGGGCTCTTAAGCGTTATCTAGACGCTCGGTGGGTGTGAACCGTTTCGCCTGCGCCTAGCGCTTTTTTCCAACCTTGATGCATATGATATCTAATTGAAGCTTTTTATTGAATGAACTTCAAAGTGAAGTACAATACTATGTCTAATTATTATTTTATGCTTGAAATTTTATACATACATGTTCAACAAGAAAACAAAATTTAAGTGAGCCGTAGCAACACACGGGCATTCAACTAGTACTGTATTAAATGGAAGATTGCCCATCTTTGTTGAATATATGTAGAAAATCAATGTTTGATCGGATTGCAAGTGTGATGCAGAATCCTACATTCCTATCTCAATGTTATGCTCAAAAGCATCCCAAGTAGAATAAACACTTATGTGCTACATCAAATTATAAGTTAGCACTTCGCACGAAGTGTCACCCCAATTATTACTACATCAGATCATCAGATAGTTTGACAAGCATTGATGGTAAATAGAATGGTTGGCATGATACCGTTGGCACATTGTTCTGTACGTCATTTTTTCACGCAGATCGTAGAAAACAAAAAGAGAACAATAATTGACAAACATAGAAATAAGAACCTGTTGGTTATTCCTAAGAAAATCAAGTGATCCACCACCACCAGCACCTCCAGCATTGGAAACCCCCTGCTACATCATTCAATTAGTCAAAAGATACTCAAATAGACAACACCACAACAGTACTGCACAAACAAAGGTAGCAAATAAAACCTGTGGGAAAAGATCTAATGGTGCTGTATTTGGGATTCCAGAGAGGCCAGTGTCTCTGGGAGGTGCATCAGTTGTGTTTGGCCCTTGACCAACCACCGGCACAGCAACTTCGGCTGTCACTGGAATACCCTAATGTTTGGGAAAAACAAACGTCATCTATTAGCATCAGAAATTCGGCCCAAATTCCGGATTGCTAGCATCAGATACTCACAGAATACAGATAGTCTATGGCACGTTCTGGATTGTTATAAGCGGCCCGGAGAGCTCTTTGAACTTTATCTCTGTCCCAACTGCCACCCCCCATCTCCATTATCTGGTTAATCATTGTGTCAACATTGCTTCCAGACAGTAAATCTGATGCTGCATGATCAACTATGCTCAAAGGGGTCCTAACAGAAAGAAAGAAAGAAAAATTATACATAGCCGAACTGGTATATTTTAAAGGAGAAATGGCAGCTCATATTCACAAGACCAAGATTGCAAAAATCAAGACCCAACTTATGCGATACATGACTCATGAGATTTTTTTGTACAGTAAGTGTGATACATGACTATTGAGATATTTTTTGTACAGTAAGTGTGATACATGATCAACGTGAGATACTATTTGTACAATACATACATTTATTAGACATGACAAAAATCTGAAAGAATCAGGATCCTATTACCATTGATCCTGCATAGGATCATGATCCCGATACCTCCATTTCAGATCTATATTCCATATAGTTACGACAATCCTAATATTCTGTAGTTTGGGGCCTAACTTCCAATTGCCAAGCTATGCAAATGGCTGTTTCAATCACTTTTTGTTTTCATGCGATCCATAAATTCACCTAGTGATGTTCAATGCTTCTAACTTCCTATCTAGCTTTCATAGCCCTATTGACTCATGCTACATGTTCATGGAAGTTGAAAACTATTAGTTCATGCATCTACTTATGTTGCCAATTGTCACTCTTCAAAATGGACTTCTGTAGCTAGGAGGCCATTGATGCAAGGTTTGCATGATGTAAAGCTGCAACAAACATCAAAAGATCGTGACTGAAAAGTTAAAGACACAGGTGGCCCCTTGGGAGGGTACATGCAGAAACATGAAATTTAAGTGGTAAAAAGGACCCTGATACATATATCAATAGGCAGACATGTGACATACTCTGCAGGTGGTATTTCAGGTTGAGAAGTTGTAGTTGCTGAGACCCTGCAGAAAGATACATTTAGTTTGAGTACGACCCTGACCCATGCAGTAGAATGACACAAAGAAAGATATCAAGGGACTCACGGGGGTTGAGGAGCTTGAGGTTGGGCAACTGGAGGCACTTGCCTGGTTACAGGAGTGCTCAAAGGCTAGTAATGGTTCAAGTTACTATGTTAGTACATATACTTGCTATAGTGTTTACATCTCCAAAAGATGAAGTTTACCTGAGCAGATGAAGTTCCACTGGAAGCAGAAGCCTTACACTGCAGAAAATAAGTAAATAGCTATATTAAGAAATAAACAGAACAAGGCCGAAGCACAAAGTGGGGAAATGTTGAATAATGTGAAAATAATCCTGAATGTGTCAAGTACTTGTACTTTCTGTAATGTTGTCATAAATGGACATTGTAATGTATAGCTGCTACATAGGAAGGAACAATACTGATAGCCTATGCCAGGAGGTCAGCAAACTGCGATGCATCAAATGAGGCAAGAAATTGTTTCATGCATATTATTCATTAGAGAAAATCTGTTACACGTCATTTTACATGTAAGCCCTTATGCTAACTCCGCACTACTTACTAATTCGTGTTGTTACAGTTATTAAACCAAGCATTCAGCAAGTCAAAATAATCCAAAGCATAGTACAGAACTGACACAATTCCTATTATATAGGTCACATAAGCAGCCTACCTTACTAAGCATGACAACCAGAAATTCATCTTCAGTAACTTGATTCTCATCCAGTGTACTTTCATCCTTCAAAACCTTGCCCTTGTAAATCAGCATTTGTTGACCCCATGGATAGATATCCTTTCCTTGGATCTCTTCAATCTTCTTCTTGGCAGCCATAATCTGATTCAAACCAAAAAGTTAGCAAGATCTTGAAATAATTACTCCCACTGACATTTTTACTCTTCAAAGTTCAAAAGTCCCCAAGATGCTACTTCGACAAATATTTTTACAACTTTACAGTAGATGTGCTAGTATAATAGTACAATATAATTATAATACATTGAAAAACAAATCAATGAAATATCCCATACTATAAGTTGTATACGAATGGCCTATATAGTTTCAAACCAATCGGCAGTGAAAACTTTGCAGCCACAGATCTTAGGGCATCAAGCTAAAAAGAACTTTGATAGTATATCTTGATTATAAACATTCGGCCACAAACATAGTGCCTCTACCAATGATGTCCATTTGGAAACATTGCCAAAATTCCCATAACAACACAGTCACCGTCATTCCTTAAACAGCTTAGGGCTCAGTAAGATCTTCTGCCGTAGATCAATGCGTCAAGATTCGTGCAACCTTATCCTCATCTCCACCTCTTCTTCCTGGCGAGGGTGCGACCAGGAGCCGCCGACGGCGCGGCTGGCCGCGACGGAGGCGGTGGAGGAAGCAAAGAAACTTAGGGGTGGGGGTGGGGGGCGTGCCTGCGCCGGAGAAGGTGTGGCCATTCACCGGAAGTTAGAGGGATGGCCGGGTGGTGCCGGACCGGCGGACGCGGAGCTTGGGGCAGGGCAGGGCGGCAAGGTGCGCGGCAGCGCGCTGGCCACCCGGCTGGCCACCCCGCCAGCGGTGGTTGCTGGGGAAGCACGGGAGGAGCGGCGGTCGCTGGAGGTGGAGAAGAAGAGGTGAGTCAGTCTACTGAGTCCTAAACTAATGCTCACTAGACTGAGCCCTAGAGATACCCACTCACCCGCACCCACACTAAGCACACTTCTTCCCCCCTAAACGTACATATATCTTGGTTAATCCCGAGCGCTCGCAAGCAATTCGAGGTTGCAGCGCAAACGGCATTATGATTCAGGAGAAATCGGCTCAGCAAAAGTAGTAGCGCATCCAAATCCCGCCTCGCGACACCATTATATATATAACCTAACGGGCTAATCCCTTCCATCAACGCATAACAAGATGCGCCGAGCTGCTAGTTTACCATCGCTGCGCCTGCATTGATCGAAATGGTAGAGAACTCCCGGACAAAATCACTATGAACCGCTGCATCCAGTGGAGAAGAACATGATGCGCGTTTGAAAATGAGAAAGGAAAAAATCATCAGGGGGATATTTCTACACTATAGATGGAGGAGCAGGTGGGGGATCTCACCGTGTCATTGTGCTGCACCCGGATCTCGAAGTGGGTGCCCTTGAGAGTCTTCACCGTCAGCTTCATGGCGGCACCTCGTCCGGGGAGATCGGAGTTCCTTCCTTCCCTCCCGACCCCGCTGCTCGCGCTAGGGTTTTAGGAGGTCGGCCTTCTGCTTGTTGACGCACAGCTTCTAGGTTCCCGACTCGTCAAGCTCGTAGGTCCACCGCGCTGCCCCTCGTCCGCTCCGTCCCCGGCACCGTTCCGCCGAAGCCGGTCGATGCGCCGCCACCTGCTTTGCCTTCGCTGCGAGCTGATGTTGCCTCGAGTGGCTGGGCCAGGTCGTGTTTCTGCGGCAGCTCGCTCACAGCCAGTTAACCTCTTTCCTTTCTTATGGGCCTTGTAAAAGATAAAACTAGCCCATCTATGGAATCAATTACATGCCTTTCTTTTCTTTAAAAAAGTTACTGTATATGTCTTTCTTTTTTCACTTTACAGTACTTTACAAAAATATAAATTCATCTACAGTGTTGCAAAAAAAATCCATCCAGTCAATGAACATAGGACGTGCTAACCAGAAAGAAATTTATTTTTCGATAGTGCTTATTAAAATTAACTTGTTGTGAAGTCAAGGGCGGAGCTCCCCTTAGGGCAAGGTAGGGTGACTGCTCTACCTTGATTTTTGATTACAAAAATTACATATATATATATAGGAATTTTTATGTGTATATAATTTTTGCTATTTTTTGCTAAATAAAATAGATTTTTAGGATGCATAAGAACTCGAGTTTAGACGTTTAAATAGGCAAATGAAAGCTTTGGAAAAGACCCACAACTTCCATATTTTGATTTATTGAATCATCTTTGGGAAGACTTTTGATAATTTCTAAGAACTGTCTTGGGAGGGAGAAATTTCACCGCAATGAGAGGCTACTTTCCGCTTCGTCTAATATCCATCCAACACATCAAAGTGTAAAAGAAAAACTTATTCACTATTATAAATATTAATATATTAGTCTCAATAAATATAATAAAAGTTGTCAAGTATCATAAATAATAGCATAACAAGCTTCAAAATACATAGATAGTTTATTATCGGTGAATTCATAGGTTCTACTTCTATTTCAAATATGTTGCTATTACCTTGAGGTAAATAATACAACAATTCAAAAAAGCGGCTTTTACCTTGCATTATGCAATCAAATTTTTGATTGAAAACATTTAACAATCGACATAACTAAATTTCACACAATACAAATATAGGGTGGGGGCATTTGCCCCCCTCCCCAACCCCACACCTATAGTTCTATAGTTAAATAATAATATATGTTTATAATCCGCCCTACCAAACTTCTAGACCGTCCTCCGCCACTGTGTGAAGTGTATCACTATTTGGCATGGTAAGATTATTCTTGGTTTTTAGTATTGTTGTAAACTTACCTTTATTTAATATTGTTGGGGATGACCCCTCGGTAGGCACAAGACAGCAGGTCAACAAAATTGCTAAATCCCACAATCAGCAAATTTGCAAGGACATCAAGTCTACGGCCAGCGAGGAAGGTATCCCGACCGACTGGCCGCCTGAGCCGACTACTCGCCCAGTCGGCTCCCGCCTGTTGGCGGTCGGCTGCCCAATGTCAACGCCCACGTCCCATTGGACGTGGGTACAGATACAGTGGCAACTGTTACCACACGTTGCTACGGAGTGGCCGTGGAAGGAGTGCACGCCTTATTGCAGACCTCACCCCATGTTGCTACGGCCAAGCACTGTAGACGTACAGTGGTACAGTGCCACCAACTCCAACTCTAGGTACAGCGGTCCCTATAGCAGCATAGAGGAGCAGCCAGCTGGGACCTACCTATCCCCCCGGAGGACACATAGCATCTGAGCAGTTCCCTCTTCTCTTTGTAACCTGGCCACTGCATATATAAGTTGGTCAGGGTCCCTCATAGCAAGGTTAGACTCTCACTATCTCATACCTCAGCTCCCATACAGCTCAAGAAGCGCACCATAGCTCCATATTTGATCCATAGTTGAGATCCTTCAAGGAGTAGGGGTGTTACCTTATGAGAGAGCCTTGAACTTGGGTACATCACCGTGTTTGTGCCTAATCCCACCGTCGCTTGCTCACTGATCGTCCTCGCACCTCTAGTTTAGCCACCCCGCATGGCTACTATCGTCTCGATACGACAAAATTTAGCATACTGATTTCGATCTCATGTACTCGATTAAGTGAAAAAGGACTTCATCAGAGTTCTCTATATTAGAGAATTCTAGAATATATATTAGTTATATCCCATCTAAAGGATTAATTTTTATACCCATAATAATATCGTTGTAGAAAGAGTACTCTTCGTAATCATGGTAGAAAATCCACATAACCCTTTAATTTGCCTCGACTTCAAGCAGTTCACCAAAGGGTCATGGTAAAAAAAGGCTATGTAAAACATTAATGAAATAAGACAGATTTGGCATGCTAAAATCCTTTTTTAGCAAAGTAAAGTCGACTTCTATTAACTTTAGGTTTTAGGTACTTCGATACACTTTGTTAGAAAAATTACACACGAAAGACCATTGGTGTGAGTATATGATGTTGCATTGTATTAGACCCAGATATAAAGTTCAGCTCAAAAAAATTACATAGTAATTTGTTTTGAAAAATAACATAGAGGATAACTGATATGTCGCAAACGTATCTATAATTTTTGATGCTCCATGCTTGTTTTACACCAATTGCTTTGTGTTTTGTTTACACTTCGTGACATTTTTATGCATTTTCTGGAACTAACGTATTAATGAGATATCACAGTTTTGTTGAATGTGAGGAAAGTTTTGGTCTAGCGGTTACACTTACATCTCTTATCTCCTCAGACACTTTTGTTGTTACAAATGTGTATGGTCCTTGTGAAGGTATTGCTAGGCAAAATTTCGTGGCATGGTTATTCTCTCTAAAAATTGGTCAAGAGGATCTTTGGCTCATTCTAGGTGACTTTAATTTTTACCGTTTCGTGGAGAATAGAAATCGAGATGGAGCTAACATGACTGATATAGCTACGTTCAATGAGATTATTAGCTACTTAGGGCTAATCGAATTGCCCTTAAAAGGTCGTGGTTTCACTTGGAGTAATATGCAGATGGATCCCTTGCTTGTCCAACTTGACTGGTTCTTCACCTCAACGGCTTGGACTTTAAAATTCCCAAACACTTCCTTTGGCCAGACCTACATCGGATCATGTGCCATGTGTGGTCTCTATTGGCACCTCAATTCCAAAAGCTAAAATATTTCGCTTTGAAAATCATTGGATCAGACTGCCAGGCTTCCTTGATGTAGTAAAAAATATTTGGGATATTCATTGCCCGGGAGATGCTGCTAAATGCCTCTCTGCCAAGCTAAAACGTTTGAGGAAAGGTCTTAAATAATGGAGTTCTAACTTTCAAGTCCTAGATGTCCTGATCAGCAATTGCAATTCTGTGATCCTGCAGATTGACTATCTTGAGGAACAACGCTCTCTGCATATCTCTGCATATCTCTGAATGGAACTTTCGAAATATTGTCAAGAAGAAACTCCAACACCTGCTGCTTTGTAAGCAAGATTATTGGAGAAAACGCTGCACTGGTGGGCTAAACTTGGTGATGAAAACACTTCTTTCTTCCACTCCATGGCCACCATTCGGTATAGAAAGAATTCTATCACTTCTTTATCTAGAGAGGACGGCTCTTTAGCTGTTGAACATCATGAAAAGGCAGGGCTCCTTTGGCACTCATACAAACAAAGATTGGGTGTTTCGCTGCCCATATCGCAGTCTTTTGACTTTGTGCCTTACCTAAAAAAATTGGAAGGTTTAGAAGCTTTATCCTCTCCCTTCTCCCACAAGGAAATTGATAAAGTGGTTGCCCACATGCCAAGTGATAGATCACCAGGTCCAGATGGCTTCTCTGGTTTGTTTCTCAAAGTCTGCTGGCATGAAGTTAAATATGATTTCTATCGCCTTTGTCAGGAGTTTTGGGACTGCTCTGTTAATCTGCAGAGTATCAATGATTCTTTTATTACTCTTATTCCAAAAATTCTCTCCCCTGAGACGCCGAATGACTTCAAACCTATTTCCTTGTTAAATATCTGTTTAAAGCTTATCACAAAAATCCTTGCTAACAGGCTTCAAGATGTTATCCTCAAACTGGTTCATACTAACCAGTATGGATTTCTGCAACCAAGGAATATTCAAGACTGTGTTGGGTGGTCATATGAGTATATCCATCAATGCAAACAAGGGAACTCTGAAACAGTTATTCTCAAATTTGATTTTGCTAAAGCTTTCGACGCGGTGGAACACGAGTCTATTCTAAAGGTTTTTGAGTGTTTTGGCTGTGATGCCAGATGGCTAACTTGGTTACGTATGCTGATGTCCACGGGTACTTCAGAGATTCTACTCAATGGCGTGCCCGGCAAGAAATTCTTTTGCCGTAGAGGGGTTCGACAAGTTGATCCACTATCTCCACTGCTTTTTGTAGGGGTCTCTGATCTTCTCCAAGGAATGGTGAATCATTTGTGTCGGTTAGGTGTTTTGCAAGCACCTTTGGATATTCCAAACTCTGACTTTCCGATTGTCCAATACGCCGATGATACTTTGCTCATCATGCAAGCTAGCTCTAGCCAACTTTCTGCTCTTAAGCTGCCCCTAGAAGATTTTGCTCAAGCTACTGGACTAAGAGTAAACTATGCTAAATCATGCCTTATTCCGGTCAATATTTTAGAGGAAAGAATTGATTCTCTAGCTGCTTCTTTTGGCTATGCAGTCGGAAAGCTACCATTTACTTACCTGGGTTTACCCTTGGGAGTGACTAAACCAACAATTCAAGACCTATCTCCTTTAGTTGGCTTGGTAGAGCACAGATTAAATGCAAGTGCAAGATTCCTGGGTTATGGAGGTCGGCTTGAGTTTGTCCGATCAGTGTTATCTTCACTACCCTCGTTCTATATGTGCTCACTCAAAATTCAGAAGACTATCCTCAATATCTACAACAGGGCTCAGCGTCATTGTCTTTGGGACAAAGAAGAAGATTCTTCTTCAATCAATGCCTTGGCAGCTTGGTCCAAAGTTTGTCGGCCAAAAAAATATGGGGGACTGGGGGTCCGTAATTTGGAATTGCAGAACAAGGCTTTGCTCATGAAACAACTTCACAAATTCTATTCGAAGGCTGTTGTACCATGGGTTAAGCTCGTCTGGTCTCTCTATGGTAATTATGTACCTCATGCTCAATCTAAAAGAGGGTCATTTTGGTGGAGAGATATTTTCAGTCTGGTGGATGAGTACAGAAGTGTTTCACATTGCCAAATTGGAATTGGTGATACTGTTCTATTCTGGAAAGATTTTTGGGACAATGGAGAACTCCTTTGTAATAAATTTCCTAGGTTGTACTCTTTCTCTCTGGACGAGGACATTTCGGTGGCTGCTATGTCTTCAGTTGACTCCTTAACATCTTGCTTTGCTCTACCTCTCTCTGTTGAGGCATTCCAGGAACTTCAAGAGATCTCTACTATTATTGCTGCCTTCCCTATTGTGGAAGATATGATGGACCAGAGGAAATTTGTGTGGGGAGATAAATACACACCTTCTAAATACTACAATTTCCTCTTTGAGCAGCTCCCACAAGACCAGGCCCTTCATGCTATTTGGGAATCTAAATCCATGCCCAAACTTAAGGTTTTCATGTGGTTGCTGATGATTGATCGACTTAATACTCGAGACATTATGCTTCGAAAATATTGGCACATTGACTCAGGTCCAGAATGCATCCTCTGCGTTGCTGGGATGTTAGAGACAAGGGATCATTTATTTTTTGAATGTGAATTTGCCCATGTCTGCTGGAATACTTTGAATATTCACTGGACTCCCGCGAGTTCTATGTCTGACCGTTTCCTTAGGGCTAAAAGGGACTACTCTTGCCCTTGTTTTGTGGAAACCTTTGCATGTGCAGCCTGGAACATTTGGAAAACTAGAAATGACCGGATCTTTGACGCTGCTCCTGCATCTTTGGCCAAATGGAAGCTTGGGTTTCAAAACGATCTCTTCCTGCATAAGTACAGGGTTAAGACAGCTGTGGTGCAACCTCTTGTTGATTGGCTGCGTGACTTCTCTGTGTAGTTTCTTTTCTGCTAAATAGTTTAGCTTCTCTCTTCTCCCTCCTTGTTGTAAATTCGTTTCCTGAACCCTTTGTACATTCTTTTCCCCATATATATGAAAAAATGACACCATAGGGGTTTCCCCTACGGTAAAGGTGTCAAAAAAATGAGATGCCACAGTGTCAGTTCCTGTTTTCTGCTATTTTTGTGTTTCAGAAAAGTTACACAGGAAATATTCTCGGAAATGGACGAAACGAAAGCCAAAGTTCATATTTACCTGACACGAAGACGGAGTCCAAAGGAGAGACGGAGGGGGGCCAGAGGGAAGCCGCACCATAGGGTGGCGTGGGCCACCCCCTGGCCGCGCCACCAGGTGGTGTGGACCCCTGGTCCACCCCCTGACATTGCCCTTCCGCCTATAAATTCCCTTCGACGGGAAAATCCTAAGGAGACGAACACTTTTCCATGAAACATACTGCAAGCCGCCGCCGTCATCGTCCCAAGATCGGGAGGGTCCAGAAGCTCTTCCCGGCACCCTGCCGGAGAGGGGAATCATCACCGGAGGCCTTCTTCATCACCATGCCAGCCTTCGGAGTGATGCATGAGTAGTCTACCTTGGACTATGGGTCCATAGCAGTAGCTAGATGGTTGTCTTCTCCTCCATGTGCTTCATGTCTAGATATTGTGAGCTGCCTATCATGATCAAGATCATCGTTATGTAATTCTACATGTTGTGTTTGTTGGGATCTGATGAATATTGGGTACTATGTCAAGTTGATTGTTGATTTATCATGTCTATGTTGTTTATGATCTTGCATGCTCTCTGTTGCAACTAGATATCATGGCCGAGTAGATACTAGTGACTCCAAGAGGGAGTATTTATGCTTGATAGTGGGTTCATGCCTCTAGTAATCTGGGAGAGTGACAATAACTTCTAAGGTGGTAGATGTGTTGTTGCTACTAGGGAGAAAACAACAATCTCTTGTTCAAGGACATTTGTATTGTTTACATTACACACTTTGTTTAAGGCGATAATATGTTGCTTGCAACTTAATACCCAAGGGTTGTTCGGATGATATCCTGTGGGTGGATTATTAGTCATAGATGCAGTTGGATTACGATCTATGTATTATGTTGTAATGCCCAAGTGAATCTCATAGTGATCTTCGTGACATGTACATGCATTCCTATGCATTTTTTATTTTGTCAATTGCCCAACTGTAATTTGTTTACCCAACTTGTTATTTATCTTTATGGAGAGACACCTCTAGTGAACTATGGACCCCAGTCCATTCTTTTACATTTATATTACCATCTACTGCATGCACTGTTTACTTTCCGCAAGCATTATTTATTTACTTACTGCAAACAAACATCCTTTTCCACACGATACGTTTAATCCTTTATTTTCAGCAAACCAGTGAGATTGATAACCTCATTGCAAGTTGGGGCAAAGTATCTTGGTTGTGTTGTGTGCAGGTTCCACGTTGCTTCTGGCGCTGGTAGTGCGCCCTGCCAAAAGCCCGTTAGCATCAACCTTTAGAAGTGGTTTCTTTCTCCTACTGGTCAATTAAACCTTGGTTTCTTACTGAGGGAAAACTTACTGTTATGCTCATCATACCTTCCTCTTGGGGTTCCTAACTGGTAGTTAACGCTACTCACCAATAATAACACCACAAGAAAATACTTTACAACTATTGTGAGGCAGCACCATCTTTACAACATGCACTTACAATTTTCTAGAAAAATGATACATCGAATGACCAAAAAGTTACTAATAAATTTAAATTGAACCGTTTTGCCATTTTTGCACAGTACATCTAACATCGATTTGGGGAATGGGGCCCGGATGTTGGCTCATTGGATCTAGGCTCACGAATATATCCACCGCGCATATGTGCTTTGTGATGAATCTATTGGAAAGAAATAAAAAAATTCCATCATTCACAAATACAAGGCAATACTTGTAGCAGTATTGGGGCTGACATTAAAGGCTCTACTCAAGCGTGTGTGTCCTTCAAACATGTCAATACAACTTCTTCTTCTTCACTCTTTCTCTCGCTTTAAAAGTCTTCTTCTGACCTCTCATCCTTAACCTCGCGCACATGGTGGTAAACCCTTAACCACCTGTGCCTCCTTGACTCTGAGAAATCTCTCTCAGGGAGTTACCTTCCCAAAACCATCTACAAGTGCCACATTGACGACGCTCTTTTGCACACCCTTGACCACCAGATTGGGAACGATGGGATCACCATAGAAGTTGTAGGAGACCTTGTCGTTGTCCGTCCTATCAACTCTAGTTTAGGCGGCCTGGTAAAAGTCCCTAAGGTCCCTCCATGCATGTGTGAGGTTGCTCCATATCTTGGACATCTCATTCCTCAACATATTTTTAGATAAAAAAGTATATATATTAATATTGCAAAGATACTAACGCAATGCCCTAAAGGCATTACGGACGCACACAGCCCTAAAACAAAAGGAAGAATAAAAGGAAATAAAAGGTCTGCTACAGTGATCTATTCCTTATAGTTGTAGTACAATCTCCTCTAAGACAACACCTGATATCCAAATTCTCCAAAAGTGATGCCTTAAAGAAGGAAAGGTGCACAAGAGCCACCGTCTCCTGATGATAATTCATAAGTTTTTACTCTGGAGAAAGTCTGCGCTCTCAAAACAATGCCTTCGGCAAGGTCATTGTTAGGCACAACCAATTAAGGCCAGACATTGGATTTTCACCCTGAAATATCACACTTTGTACTTCTCTTGTGCTACCGCCTCCGTTTCCCGATGCCGCATATATTTGTTTTGTTCATAAATGATTGATACGTCTCCAACGTATCCATAATTTTTGATGCTCCATGCTTGTTTTTACACCATTTGTTTAGTGTTTTGTTACACTTCGTGGCATTTTTATGCATTTTTTGGAAATAACCTATTAACGAGATGCCACAGTGCCAGTTCCCTGTTTTCTGCTGTTTTTGTGTTTCAGAAAAGTTACACAGGAAATATTCTCGGAATTGGACGAAACCAAAGCCAGTCGTCCAGATATTTCACGGAGCTTCCAGAACACCGAAGAGGAGATGAAGCCGGACCAGAGGGTGGCCACACCACCAGGGGGCGCGGCCCACCCCTGGCCCACACCGGCCTGTGGTGTGGGCCCCCTGGTCCACTTCTGACGCCGCCCCTTCGCCTATAAAGACCCCCCGACGGGAAAACCTAAAGACCCGATCACTTTTCCTGAACACATCGCGATCCGCCACCGCCGTCGACCCGAAGATCGAGAGGGTCTAGAAGCTCTTCTCGGCACCCTGCCGGAGAGGGGAATCGCCACCGGAGGTCTTCTTCATCGCCATGCTTGCCTCCGGAGCGATGAGTGAGTAGTCTACCTTGGACTATGGGTCCATAGCAGTAGCTAGATGGTTGTCTTCTCCACCATGTGCTTTTTGTTTAGATCTCGTGAGCTGCCTTACATGATCGAGATCACCGTTGTGTAATTCTACATGTTGTGTTTGTTGGGATCCGATGAATATTGGTGTTATGATTGAGTTGAAGTACTGAATATTATCTTATGTTATCTCTATGTTGTTTATGATCTTGCATGCTCTCCGTTGTTAGTAGCTATCTTGGCCGAGTAGTTGCTAGTGACTCCAAGAGGGGGTATTTATGCTCGATAGTGGGTTCATGCCTCTATTTAATCTGGGGGTGATAGAAACCTCTAAGGTTGTAGATGTTCTGTTGCCACTAGGGAGAAAACAACATTCATATGCTCAAGGGCATCTGCTTTGTTTACATTACACACTTTACTTAATACAATTATCTGTTGTTCGCAACTTAATACTTGTGGAGTTCTCGGATTGATTCGCCACAAGTGGATTATTAGTCATAGATGCAGTTGGATGGCGGTCTATGTATCTTGTTGTAATGCCCAGAGTAAATCTCATAGTGATCCTCTCGACATATGCACGTTGTCTTTATTCTATCAATTGCCCAACTGTAATTTGTTTACCCAGCATGTGTTATTTTATCTTATAAAGAGACACCACTAGTGAACTGTGGACCCCGGTTCTATTTCCTTTATATTGCTATCACCTGTTTACTTTACTCTCACTGTTTACTTTACTCGCATACTATTATCACTTTTCACTCGATACGCTCATACCCTTTGTTTCAAGCAAACCGGTGAGATTGACAACCTCATCGTAAGTTGGGAACAAAGTATTTGGTTGTGTTGTGTGCAGGTTCCACGTTGCCGCTCGCAAAGCAAAGCTTGGACGAGGCGCCCTATAAATTGTCCGGAGCTGTTGCGAAGCTAGTGGGCATCACCTTTGGTCGTTTGTCTCCATCCTACTGGATTGATAACCTTGGTTTCATAACTGAGGGAAAACTTGCTGCTATTTTCATCAAACCTTCTCTTGGGGTTTCCAACTGGCCGGTCATTTTTACTTCATCAACAAACGCCAACAAGTTTTCTGGCACCATCATCACCGCGCCATCAACAAGTTTTCTGGCGCCGTTGCCGGGGAGGAAGAAGACTTCTGCAAGGGGAGTTTTCGCACGCACATCATTTACTTTGTTTATTGTTTTGCTTTACTTTATTTTTTCTTGCATCATTTTATCAAAAACCCAAAAAAATTAGAATCCTTTGTAGTTGTTTTTACTTGTCTGCTTTTAGTTTGCTAGAATGGCTACTCCTGAAAACACCAAGTTGTGTGACTTTACTAGCACAAATAATAGTGATTTTATCTGCACTCCTATTGCGCCACCTGCTCCTGCTGTAAATTTTTATGAGATTACGCCTGCTTTGTTGAACCTTGTTATGAAAGAGCAATTTTCTGGTGCTAGTACTGATGATGCTGCAGCTCATCTCAACAATTTTGTTGAGCTATGTGAGATGCAAAAGTATAAGGATGTAGAAAGTGATATTATTAAGCTTAAGTTGTTTCCTTTTTCTTTGAGAGGAAAAGCTAAGGATTGGTTATTGTCTTTGCCTAAAAATAGTATTGATTCATGGGCTAAGTGTAAGGATGCTTTTATTGGTAGATACTATCCTCATGCTAAGATTATAGCTTTGCATAGCAATATTATGAAGTTTAGTCAGTTTGATAATGAACATGTTGCTCAAGCTTGGGAAAGAATGAAATCTATGATAAAGAATTGTCCCACTCATGGACTGACTACTTGGATGATTGTTCAAACTTTTTATGCAGGACTGAATTTTTCTTCAAGGAACCTACTTGATTCAGCTGCTGGAGGCACTTTTATGTCCCTTACCTTGGGCGCCGCAACAAAGCTTCTCGACAATATGATGGTAAATTACTCTGAATGGCACATCGAGAGAGCTCTACAAGGTAAGAAGGTAAATTCTGTTGAGGAAACCTCTTCCTTGAGTGATAAGATTGATGCTATTATGCTTATGCTTTCTAATGATAGGACTCATGTTGATCCTAATAATGTTCCTTTGGCCTCTTTGGTTGCTCAAGAAGAGCACGTTGATGTAAACTTCATTAGAAATAATAATTTTAACAACAATGCTTATAGGAACAATTTTGCTAGTAACAATTATAGGCCGTTTCCTTCTAATGGTGATAATAGCTATCCTGGTAGACCTAAAATGCCTAGTGAAGAAAGAATTTTTGAACTTGAAAAGGCTACCAAGAATTTTATGCAGGCGCAATATAAGCAGAACAAGGCTTTTACCAAGACTATGGAGGAGCAATCAGCTCTGTTGAGGACTATTAGTCATCAACTTGAAAATTTAAACAAGGCTATTCCTGAGTTGCAAGCTAAGGTTTCTAAAGCCGAAACCGATATTTCGTCTTTGTTTAATGTGTAATCTTCTTTGGTTAATAGAATGTCCGCTAAGCCTGATCCTTTTGCTACTACTAATGCTATCCAAGTTAGAATTGATGAAAATGTTAGGATGCTAGCAGAATTGCATGCCAGGTGGGAAAGAGAAGATGAGATGGCTAGAAAGATAAAGGTATGTACCATTACTACCTCTAATGATGTTGCTCCTAATGCTAGCAATCCTCTTACTTTGATTGGTGTAGAGAAAACTCCCACTCCTTGTGTTAAAAAGCCTAAAACTGCTAAAACTTTTTCTCAAAAGAGTGCTAAAAATTTTCGGAGTGTAGGAGATGATAGCTCTATTTCCTTTAATGATTTTGATGTTGATGGCTGCAATATATCTGAAGTTATTTTGTTCTTGCAAAAGCTTGCTTTGATTTCCAATGCTAGTTCTTTAAATATTGCTTTTACTAAGCATATTACCAATGCTCTTATGAAAATTAGGGATGAAAAGTTGAAGCAGAAAGCTTCTATTCCCAAGAAGTTAGAAGATGGTTGGGAACCCATCATTGATATGCATGTTAATGGTTTTGATTGCCATGCTTTATGTGATCTAGGTGCTAGTATTTCTATTATGCCTAGAAATATTTATGATATGCTTGATTTACCACCGCTTGAAAAGTGTTATTATGATGTTCCTATTGCTGATGTTGCTAAGAAGAAACCTTTGGGAAGACCCTTTCTTCGAACTGTAGGTGCCATCATTGATATGAGGGAAGGCACTATCAAATATCAATTTTCACTCAAGAAATGTATGGAACACTTCCCTAGAAAGAGAAAGAAATTGCTTTTTGACTCTATTCTTAGAGCAAATTATGAGCTTGATGCTTCATCACTTGATATTACTTGATTCGCACTTTCTGCGCCTAGCTCAAAGGCGTTAAAGAAAAGCACTCTTGGGAGATAACCCAATGTTTTTACATTCAGTTCCTTTTATTTTATTTGAGTCTTGGAAGTTATTACTACAGTAATGACCTCTCCTTATCATTTTTATTTCGTTTTTGTGCCAAGAGAAGCCTCTAATTTGAGCGAGGTAAGATTTGGGGATGTTGCTGTCCTGAAACAGTTTTCGGTGCTGCACCGTAAAAATTCGTGAAAATTATCTGTATATCTTTTGGACCTGCGATTTATTTTGCATATTCCCCAGGTTATATCCAAACTTTAATTAGTTGAACACTTTTTGATTTGAGCAACATAAAACGCTCTAAAAATTTGACCTTTGTCAGCTGTTCTGTTTTGACAGATTTCTGCCAATATTTGTGTTTGCCGCTTTATCGCTTTCTTTTTTAGTTCTTTTGATCACGGAACTTTTGGGGAAGTTGCTACAGTAGTATATGCTTTATATGTGGTGGTTTTAAGTTGAAACCTGAAGCAAAAAAGGGTTGATTCAATGTTATGCTTACACTAATGTTGCTAATAGATTTGTGTTTAGTTTTGTATGAAGGAAGTTTTCAAGTGTAGGGATCGGAGAATGATGAGATGAGTTGAAGAATGGACAAAAGCTCAAGCTTGGGGATTCCCATGTCACCCCAAGAAATAGCCAAGAAGTACAAGCGTCAAAGCTTGGGGATGCCCCCGAGGCACCCCTTCTTCATCGGCAAAAATCAGGTCACCTTTCAAGACACTATATTTTTATTGCTTCATGCATTATGTGTTTTTCTTGGAGCGTCAGTTGTTTTTAGTTTTCAGTTTTGTTTAGTTTTGTTTGCTGCAATAAATGGTTGGACCCCAACAAATTCCTTTTGGAGAAGATGCCTTGCTTTTCATTTGCCAAGAACACTTCGTTTTTCACTTTCATCGTTTCCACGAGTGTTCTCTTTTTCTAGAACTGCGTTTAGCTTTCGATTTTCACCTTGATATGTGTTCAGATCTTGTTATATATTTTCATCAAGGTGTATTTTGACCTCTGGTCCTTATTGGTTTTCATCAAAAGAGTTGGCTATAAAAAGTTTGAATGGTGTTGGAAAAGAGAAAAAGCTTTATGCAAAAAAGTGGTACAAGAAGGAGCTTGTGTAGACTGCGGCCTAGGCTTTTGCATGTCGTGTTTGATGTATTTTTGATAGTATGCTTAGTGGTTTTGCTGTAGCATGACTTATCTCAAATGACTGAGATTGCTTAATGAGCCTTTGAAAAAATCATGCGTTGTTTTAATTATTTGGAAGCATTATTTTGGTTTTCTCCTTTGATGCTTTATTTGGGTTGACTTGGCGCATGCTCACACATGTTATACTCATACAAAGTCGCCATTGCCTCTATGATCATTTATTTTTTGACTTTTGATACCATCTTATGCTTCTTTTAATGTCGCTTTGTCGCTCTGCATGATTATGGCCGTTATTGCTCTCTTAGTTGGTCGCTCCCAGTCTTTTGCTAGCCCTTATTTTGTACTGAGTATGAGCTCTACTCGTGCATCCAACTCCTAAAAACCAAGTTGTTCCAAAGTGTCCACCATATATACCTATTAGCAATTTTCTATTCCAAAGTACATTTGACTTGCTTTTATCTATCCTTCAAATTAAACTCTTTTTGGTGTTATGCGAAAATTGGTCAGTAAAGCTCTCACGAACCGGATGGCACACTTTATTTTTCTCGTTTTAAAATTTTGACATTTTGGTCTCTTATGTTGAGTTGTTATGCTTGCAAGTTGTAAGTTGGGAATTAGCCCAGCCATGCCGTTATGGGGCAAGCTTTCAACATTGCACTATCTTTCATTTGAGTTGATATCGTGATCTTTTGTTTATGGATACTCGCGATGTGAAATAAGTTGGGAATCTTGTGGGATCATGGAGTTTTTATATGTGTTAGGGAAACGCCTGGGCCGCTAATATAAGCCATGCATCATTCATGGTGGAAATTTACAGCATGCCCATAGTGAACATTCGACGACGCATCTCGCAATAAAAAGCTATACCAATGGTAAATAAAAGAGATGCTGAGGTGTTCATTTTCTGTTTGTCCTATCATTTTGATGTGGGCTTGTTCCATGTCATCGGGCAGGAGGTACCCCATTGGCAGTTCTCGATGATACACATATAATTACAATGACAAGAGCTTGCTTGGGACTCTAAGTCGAGTAGCATGAGGTTTGGGTATTCGAACTTCACGGGACACAAGGTTTTCAACTTATGATTTGTCAAGCATATGCAGCATAAGTGTTCTCGCATTAACTTTAACCATTCAAGATGCTTATGATGGGGGCAATGAGAGCTCAAAGCCGGTAAGTACCATAATTTTTGAAGGTTTATAAAACTTGCAATCACTGCTTCCCTCCGCAAAGGGCCTTTCTTTTACTTTTATGTTGAGTCTCCACCTTCTATCTTTATGCACCATTAAGAGAGCATAGTTGTCATTCTTAGTATAATGTGCATTGTCCCAAAGTTTTCATTGATTGATTCATATTGTTGGTTTCACTTGTTCTTAAATTACTTGTATCTAGTCGCCCTCTTAAACTTGAAGGTGTCCTATGCATTTATGTTTTGCTCTTCCATGAAGGACAATCTGAAAACCATTTGTATGTTTTTCCTTATGATTTGAACACACATTTGACTTTCATTGTTTCATTTTCATGATCTTTTGTTTGTGTTCATTTTCATGTTATAACATGGTTGCTAAGTTTTTTTATCAAGATTATATCTTTCATGCCCATGTTTTAAGTTCTTTTGATCCCAACGCACAATGCTTACATAGATGATCAAGATTGTGTAGGTGCATGTGATGTCTACACACGCGTCTGTTCTTGTAGACAGTGGTGGGCCTCCAAGTGCAGAGGTTTGTAGAGCAGCAGCAAGTTTCCCTTAAGTGGATCACCCAAGGTTTATCGAACTCAGGGAGGAAGAGGTCAAAGCTATCCCTCTCAAACAACCCTGCAATTACAATACAGAAAGTCTCTTGTGTCCCCAACACACCCAATACACTTGTCAGATGTATAGGTGCACTAGTTCGGCGAAGAGATAGTGAAATACAAGTGGTATAGATGATTATAAGTAGTAAATGTGATCTAAAATAAATATCGCTGCGAGCAAACATGTAACAAAACAGTAAGTAAACGGTGTGCAAAGCTTGGAAACAAGGCCTAGGGATCATACTTTCACTAGTGGACACACTCCTAACAAATATAACATAATTGAACCAATAGATAACTTCTCTTCACTATGGTACTCTGAATTACTCTCCTATTGAATAACACTAATCATTGCGTAGGGCTACGAAGCACTCCTCAAAGTTCATCAAGTACTTGACAAACACCACTCATAGAGATATCCAAATCAAATCACAACTCAAGATAAATATTATTGCAACTTAGACCAAGTATTAACACGGTGCACACACTGTCAACATTACACCATGAAAGGAGGAATAGATCACTTCAATACTATCATAGTGATAATTATTCTCATAATCCATAAAAGATCACAATCGTAGCCTAGACCAAGTACCACCATGATGCACGCACTATCACCGTTACACCATGGCAGGAGGAATAGATTACTTTAATAACACACTAGAGTACACATAATGAAGAAGAGTAACATCTACTTATTCAACATGATACAAAGCTCACGATCACATAAAGATCACATCATGGGAGAGAGAGGTGAACCACATAGCTACCGGTAGAGCCCTCAGCCCCGGGGAAGAACTACTCCCTCCTCATCATAGGAGACAACAAGGTTGATGGAGATGGCGGTGAGGTCGATGGAGACAGCGGAGACGACGATGGAGACCGATGGAGATGGCTCCGGGGGCACTTCCTCGTCCCGGCAGGGTGCTGGAACAGAGACTTCTGTCCCCTGAAATTTGGCTTCGACGGCGGCGGCGCTGCGGAACTGTTCTGGAAATTTCGCCGACTCCCCTAGGGTTTTCTGTCCCGAGGCTTTATATAGGCGAAGGGGCATCGTCAGGAGTGGACCCAGGCGTCCTCACACCATGGCGGCGCGGGCCAGGGGCAGGCCGCGCCGGCCTGGTGTGAGGGTGGCCTGTGGCCCCTCTCCTACTCCTCTTCGGATCTCTGGAAGCTTCCAGGAAAAATAAGACTTCAGGAACTTGTTTCGTCCAATTCCGAGAATATTTCCTATGTAGCTTTTCTGAAACACAAAAACAGCAGAAAACAGGGAACTGGCACTGTGGCATCTTGTCAATAGGTTAGTTCCGGAAATCGCATAAAAGTGTCATGAAGTGTAACGAAACACAAGGCAAATGGTGTAAAAACAAGCATGGAGCATCAAAAATTATAGATACGTTTGAGACGTATCAGCATGTCACCTCAAAAATTATTTCTTTTCTTATCACTTACCTACTCAAGGACGAGCATGAGTTAAGCTTGGGGATGCTGATACGTCTCCAACGTATCCATAATTTTTGATGCTCCATGCTTGTTTTTACACCATTTGTTTAGTGTTTCGTTACACTTTGTGGCATTTTTATGCATTTTCTGGAACTAACCTATTAACGAGATGCCACAGTGCCAGTTCCCTGTTTTCTGCTGTTTTTGTGTTTCAGAAAAGTTACACAGGAAATATTGTCGGAATTGGATGAAACCAAAGCCAGTCGTCCAGATATTTCACGGAGCTTCCAGAACACCGAAGAGGAGACGGAGCCGGACCAGAGGGTGGCCACACCACCAGGGGGCGTGGCCCACCCCTGGCCCGCGTCGGCCTATGGTGTGGGCCCCCTGGTCCACTTCTGACGCCGCCCCTTCGCCTATAAAGACCCCCCGATGGGAAAAACCTAAAGACCCAATCACTTTTCCAGAACACATCGCGATCCGCCACCGCCATCGACCCAAAGATCGGGAGGGTCCAGAAGCTCTTCCCGGCACTCTACCGGAGAGGGGAATCGCCACCAGAGGTCTTCTTCATTGCCATGCTTGCCTCCGGAGCGATGAGTGAGTAGTCTACCTTGGACTATGGGTCCATAGCAGTAGCTAGATGGTTGTCTTCTCCACCATGTGCTTCATGTTTAGATCTCGTGAGCTGCCTTACATGATCGAGATCACCGTTGTGTAATTCTACATGTTGTGTTTGTTGGGATCCGATGAATATTGGTGTTATGATTGAGTTGAAGTACTGAATATTATCTTATGTTATCTCTATGTTGTTTATGATCTTGCATGCTCTCCGTTGTTAGTAGCTATCTTGGCCGAGTAGTTGCTAGTGACTCTAAGAGGGGGTATTTATGCTCGATAGTGGGTTCATGCCTCTATTTAATCTGGGGGAGTGACAGAGACCTCTAAGGTTGTAGATGTGTTGTTGCCACTAGGGAGAAAACAACATTCATATGCTCAAGGGCATATGCTTTGTTTACATTACACACTTTGCTTAATGCAATTATCTGTTGTTCGCAACTTAATATTTGTGGAGTTCTCGGATTGATTCGCCACAAGTGGATTATTAGTCATAGATGCAGTTAGATGGTGGTTTATGTATCTTGTTGTAATGCCCAGAGTAAATCTCATAGTGATCCTCTCGACATATGCACGTTGTCTTTATTCTATCAATTGCCCAACTGTAATTTGTTTACCCAGCATGTGTTATTTTATCTTATGGAGAGACACCACTAGTGAACTGTGGACCCCGGTCCTATTTCCTTTATATTGCTATCACCTGTTTACTTTACTCTCACTGTTTACTTTACTCGCATACTATTATCACTTTCCACTCGATACGCTCATACCCTTTGTTTCAAGCAAACCGGTGAGATTGACAACCTCATCGTAAGTTGGGAACAAAGTATTTGGTTGTGTTGTGTGCAGGTTCCATGTTGCCGCTCACAAAGCAAAGCTTGGACGAGGCGCCCTATAAATTATCCGGAGCTATCGCGAAGCTAGTGGGCATCACCTTTGGTCGTTTGTCTCCCTCCTACTGGATTGATAACCTTGGTTTCATAAATGAGGAAAAACTTGCTGCTATATTCATCAAACCTTCTCTTGGGGTTTCCAACTGGCCGGTCATTTTTACTTCATCAACAAACGCCAACAAGTTTTCTGGCACCATCATCACCGCGCCATCAATGATCAGATTTGCATTTGTTTGGTGGGAATACATTTTTTTGTTTGGTTCATCCGAGGCATGAGGGATTGATCTTAGCTTTTGTGTTAGTCTATAATTTAATATGTTTTGCAAGTTTCAACCTTAGTTAGGTGGCCAAAGCATTTTTACCTGGTCTGTTGTCCAGATAATTTATGACTCTGTTCGGACTACAAATCAGAAATTATGTTTTAACAGTGTTAAATTCCAAATTTGTTCACTTACAAGTATACTCATACTTATTATGTGTACCGCTAATCTTGTTTATGTACTAATCATGACATATGATTAATTTGATTACATAATATTTTGGGCTGTTCAAAATAAACTAGGAATCTAATTAAATGAAATGTTGAGATACATATTTGAATTTACTTATATTAATCCTAAAGGAAATTTCCAATTTGCGAAATATTAAATTTAGTTGTTATTTGTCAAATCTTGTAAATGTTTTAGCCGATAGAAGAAGAACTTTATATAAAGAAAAAATTAGCCGACAGAAGAAGAACAATTTTGAGATGTTGCCTGGTGTGGACATGGTGTGGACAGTACATCATCTATAAATAACATGGACCCATAGCACCTTAACATGGAGAGAATACATTTATGGTCCCACCCCTGTAAAAGACCGATACAAGAAAGTATACAAAGATACAACATCTGGATGCATTGGCTTCTAAGACAGGTGTGAGTTCATGACGTTAGTGGGTGGAGCAACCTTGAGATCCTCCACATTTCTCTCGGGAAATGCTTTTTTAATAGCATTTGCACCAAACCAAGCTATTCTTAATAATCACTCTTATTAATTTAAACAATATAATTTAAAACACATTTGTGTTCCATACATGTTTTGCCCATTGTTCATTGCAACATTTTCCTGCCAGCTCCAATCACATCTAGACACGTGAGCGAGAGGGCTCTGGGCTTTTAGATGCCCTGGCAAACCTGTTAGAGCTTGTTCTGGACCCACTTTCTGGGTCTCCTACATGATGGCATTATTACTCTACCACTCTAAAAATATAGAATTGATCATCATTTTTACTTCATCACAAAGAAACTATGATTATGAATTAATATTGTTGTCCTAGTTACAACAAAACTTTCTCTATTTATTACTAAAATAAACAATAGAAATATAAAGTTAAGATGTGGTGGTAAATTTAATGTTAATGGGGTACGAATGCCGAGGGCACGCCTATCAAAACAATTATACAAAACTTTTTTATATTTATACTCATATGACATAGTACATTTTTATACACCTATGACATAATATAAGTTGGAACATAAAGACAAACTTTTTAAGCATTGAATGCAATATAAGTTGGAACATAAAGACAAATTTTAATGTCTACTTTCTTCTATGTAATCTAAAATATTGTGTGACAGTAAAGTCAAAACTAGACACACTTATTTTAATATAAGCTTTGTAGAGTTGGGTTTTTATAATTGCCTAAACAAAAGTAGTTTCAAAAGTAATTGTACGAGACAAAATCTAGGAACATTATGGTGTACAACAAATGCACAATATATACATATTCATATTTAGTCATTACTTAAGTGAAATATTGTTTTGCCTCTAAATATATCATGTACATTTTATAATATGATATATATTTATTTCCATCCACTCATGTACATAAAATGTTTCAATGAAGGTTAAGCATAGTTTTGGTGTGACTTGGTAGATATTTCTAGACCATAGGATTACATAACTTATATTTATTCATCTATATGTGTAATATATCATAATAAAAGTTAGTGAAAAGTGTGATGTCGGCTTTTCTTGTGACTCACTTTGCATTTGCGGTGGATGTGGAGTACTGAGTATGGATTGTCTTATTTACGTGACACTGTAAACACTATTTCATCATAGTATTGATGAAGTGCTTGCGCATATTTCATTTTCACTCCATTTTAAACATGGTCATGGAGAATAGAAGGCTCCACTACCTCGGCAAAGCTCACAAATTATATGTGTTGTATTTGTGGTGACCATGGTGGCCAACATTATTGGCAATTTTGATAGTATTCCTAGCTAGCTTCCATAACATGAGTGATGTCAAACCATATCCTTATCTCCTCCTTGAACCACATGTTTCAGTTTGGTGAATGCCCTCTTTGTGTTCCATGTCTCGACGACCAACAAGAACACCTAAAATAAGCTTTTAACTCCTTTGAGTCCAACTTCTAACTAGAACCATACATAATTTTCTCAAACATCAACTTTCCACATATTATTCTCAACGTTTGTCCTACCAAATCAAACGTTCAACCAAAACATACATAATTGGACCCAAAACATGAAATTTTAACCCACTATATTTATTTATTTGCATAATGCAAAACCAACTTCTGACCATAGATCACAAAGAAATTTAACTACAAACCAAATTTCAAATTGCTTTTATATATCTTTGCACTGTATATGCATCATTCAACTTACACTAATGTTGATATAGTGGTGTCAAGACTTGAGAAGAAGGGGATAAACTTGGCCAACGCTGTAGAGCTGTAATCAAAGAGTGTTGGTGATGGCGCGGTCTTAGTGTGGGTGATTCTTCTTCTTCAGTCCTTGGTAACGGTACCAGAAAACTTGTAATGTTTTGCTGGCGTGTAGTTGATAATGTAAATGACCGGCCAGTTGGAAACCACAAGAGAAGGTTTGATGAATATAGCAGCAAGTTTTCCCTCAGTTATGAAACCAAGGTAATCAATCCAGTAGGAAAAAGCCAATACTCCAGAAGGTGATGCCCGCTAGCTTAGTGACACTCCAACAAGGGTGTCATTAACGATAACTTGTTAGCGCGTCTTCAACTAGTAGCAACGTGGAACCTGCACACAACACAACCAAATACTTTGTTCCTTACTTACGATGAGGTTGTCAATCTCACCGGTTTGCTTGAAACAAAGGGTATGAACGTATCGAGTGGAAAATAGTAGTAGTATGCGAGTAAAGTAAATAGTGCGAATAAAGTAAACAGGTGTTAGCAATATATAGGAAATAGGACCGGGGTCCACAGTTCACTAGTGGTGCCTCTCCATAAGATAAAATAACACATGTTGGGTAAACAAATTACAGTTAGGCAATTGATAGAATAAAGACAACGTGATATGTCAAGAGGATCACTATGAGATTTACTCTGGGCATTACAACAAGATACATAGACCGCCATCCAACTGCATCTATGACTAATAATCCACTTGTGGCGAATCAATCCGAGAACTCCACAAGTATTAAGTTGCGAACAACAGATAACTGCATTAAGCAAAGTATGTAATGTAAACAAAGCATATGCCCTCGAGCATATGAATGTTGTTTTCCCCCTAGTAGCAATAGCACATCTACAACCTTAGAGGTTTCTGTCACTCCCCCAGATTAAATAGAGGCATGAACCCACTATCGAGCATAAATACCCCCTCTTAGAGTCACTAGCAACTACTTGGCCAAGAAAGCTACTAACAACAGAGAGCATGCAAGATCATAAACAACATAGAGATAACATAAGATAAAATTCAGTACTTCAACTCAATCATAACACCAATATTCATCGGATCCCAACAAACACAACATATAGAATTACATAACGGTGATCTCGATCATGTAAGGCAGCTCACGAGATCTAAACATGAAGCACATGGTGGAGAAGACAACCATCTAGCTACTGCTATGGACCCATAGTCCAAGGTAGACTACTCACTCATCGCGCCGGAGGCAAGCATGGCGATGAAGAAGACCTCCGGTGGCGATTCCCTTCTCCGGCAGGGTGCCGGGAAGAGCTTCTGGACCCTCCCGATCTCGGGCCGACGACGGCGGCGGATCGCGATGTGTTTCTGGAAAAGTGATCGGGTGTTTAGGTTTTTCCCGTCGGGGGGTCTTTATAGGCGAAGGGGCAGCGTCAGAAGTGGACCAGGAGGCCCTTGATGTCTACGCACGCGTCTGTTCTTGTAGACAATGTTGGGCCTCCAAGTGCAGAGGTTTGTAGAACAGCAACAAGTTTCCCTTAAGTGGATCACCCAAGGTTTATCGAACTCAGAGAGGAAGAGGTCAAAGCTATCCCTCTCAAACAACCCTGCAATTACGATACAAAAAGTCTCTTGTATCCCCAACACACCCAATACACTTGTCAGATGTATAGGTGCGCTAGTTCGGTGAAGAGATAGTGAAATATAAGTAGTAGTGATGATTATGAGTAGTAAATGTAATCTGAAATAAATATCGCTGCAAGCAAACATGTAACAAAACTGAATGTAAACGGTGTGCAAAGCTTGGAAACAAGGCCTAGGGATCATAATTTCACTAGTGGACACACTCCCAACAAATATAACATAATTGAACCAATAGATACTATCATCAATACGCAACTCAAAACAATTCCAATGGAAAACGAACACTAATCATGCGTAGGGCTACGAAGCACTCCTCAAAGTCCATATGTACCCAAACTAGATTGTCCCATACTATCACCGTGAACGCACTAGATGGTTCCAACAAACACCAACATTTCATAGAGACATTAACCAAAAAGATATACATGATGCACACACTAGTCACCTTTACACCATGATACGAGGTATCTCCGGAGAGTACAATAATAAAGCATAGGAGTAGCATAATATCTGAATAATAACATCTACCAATTCAACTAGATACAAAGCTCACGATCACATAAAGATCACATCATGGGAGAGAGAGGTGAACCACATAGCTACCGGTAGAGCCCTTAGCCCCGGGGGAGAACTACTCCCTCCTCATCATAGGAGACAGCAAGGTTGATGGAGATGGCGGTGAGGTCGATGGAGACGGCGGAGACGGCGATGGAGACCGATGGAGATGGCTCCGGGGGCACTTCCCCGTCCCGGCAGGGTGCCGAAATAGAGACTTCTGTCCCCCAAAATTTGTCTTCGACGGCGGTGGCGCTGCGGAACTGTTCTGGAAATTTCGCTGATTCCTTTAGGGTTTTCCGTCGGGAGGCTTCTTATAGGCGAAGGGGCGTCGTCAGGAGGCGACCAGGGGGGCCTCACCATAGGTGGGCGTGGCCAGGGCCTAGGCCGCACCCCCTCATGGTGTGGGCAGCCTCTGGCCCCCCTCTGGCTCTTGTTCGGTCTTCGTCCTTCGTCCGAGAAAAAGAGGAGTTTCTGAACTTGTTTCGTCCAATTCCAAGAATATTTCCTGTGTAGCTTTTCTGAAACACAAAAACAGCAGAAAACAGGAAACTGGCACTGTGGCATCTTGTCAATATGTTAGTTCCGGAAATCGCATAAAAATGCCACGAAGTGTAACGAAACATAAGGCAAATGGTGTAAAAACAAGCATGGAGCATCAAAAATTATAGATATTTTTGGGTGATCGGGACGCCTAGCATCTTCAATCTTCACATATAGTCATACAATATGAGCATATGTTCTTTTACTAAATTATACTTCATCATTTTGCAAACAATCAAAGTCTTAGATATCAAATATCTTTCACTTCTTATTTGTTTCTGAAACAATTCTTTCAGCTCGATGATCACTTTGATTCTCAAACAATTTTGAAGATCAATTTATCATGAAGGCAAACATATGATTTTAGATACTAAACTTGAATCGTTGCTCTTAGATTAATACAATTAAATCGTATGGAGCAAGCAAGGTTTGCTAAAGTTTGCAATAGGACTTAATCTTTAGTCTTGACATTCTAACTAAACGGCACTAGACCGAAAAGTGATTATTCAGAATTCTATAGTTCTTTTAACTCAATTAAGCTAAGTGTCGGTGGGAAACGGTGCCAAAGACTACAACGACTTATGCAAATACAACAAGATTTAGTTCAAGATAATTAGTTCAAGTTAATCAAATTACTAATGAACTCCCACTAAATTCAACATCCCTCAAAGTTGTTTAGTGAAGCATGATCCAAATTCACTACACCGAGACCGATCATCACGTGAATGATGTAGCTTTAATGGTGAACATCAACATGTTGATCATATCATCCATATGACTCATGCTTGACCTTTCGGTCCGTGTGTTCCGAGGCCATGTCTGTACATGCTAGGCTCGTCAAGTCAAACCCAAGTATTTCCGCGTGTGCAAAACTGGCTTGCACCCGTTGTATGTGAACGTAGAGTTTATAGCACCCGATCATCACGAGATGCTTCAACACGATGAACTTTCACAACGGTGCATACATGGGGAGAACACAATTTTATCTTGATCTTTAAGTGAGGAATCATCTTAAAATGCTACCGTCGCGATCTAAGCATAATAAGATACATAAAAGGATAAACACCACATGCATATAATTTTATGTGACATGGTATAGCCAATCTCCGCGCAATGATCTCCATCTTGTGCGCGCCGGCATGATCTCCATCACTCCACCATGATTGCCTCCACCACGAATAGCAACTACAACTATTGCTAACTACTTAGCGATAAAGTAAAGCTATTACATGGCGTATAAGAAGTTGACACGCAGGTCATACACAATTATAAAGACAACCATATGGCTCCTGCCGGTTGTGAACTCATCGACATGCAAGTCGTGAAATATTACAAAACATGATCATCGCATACATCACATATATCACATGACATCTTGTGGCCATACCATATCACAAAACACTCCCTGCAAAAACAAGTTAGACGCCTCTACTTTGTTGTTGCATGTTTTACGTGGCTTATGGGAGTAGCAAGTTAAGAACGATTCTTACCTACGAAAAGCCACAACGGTGATATTATGGTTGCTAACATCCGTTGTAAATCTCATGACTACTATAGTGAGAGAAACTGGCATCCACCAGCCGCATGTGTGGAACAAGCCACACGTCAAGTGCGGAGCCGGTCTCGCGAACGAGGTCGCGTAAAGTTGGCCTGGACCGCTTCGATCTCACTATGCCGCGCCATAAGAAATACAAAACAAAGAGGTTTGCAACAGAAAACATCAACGCCCGCAACAAGCATGTTGCGTTCTACTCGTGAAACACATCTACGCATAGATCTAGCTCTGATACCACTGAAGGGTTTCGCAGCATAGTAAATCAAAAAATTTCCTACGGATGCGAACAAGAAAGCCAAGATCTAATCTAGGAGATGTAATCAACGAGAGAGGTAGATGATATCTTCATACCCTTGAAGATATCGCACAGCGGAAACGTTCAACAGAACGTGGATGATGTAGTCGTACTAGCCGTCTCCTCCCCGCGATCCGATCCGATCCTACGCCGCAAGTGGCGGCGCCTCCGAGAGATGCACACGTACGGTGCAACGACGTCTCCTCCTTCCTTGGTCCAGCAAGTATGGTGGAGAGATAGATTGGATCTGCAGCACGACGGCGTGGTGCTTATGGTGGAGAGTTTCTGTGGCAGGGCTTCGCCTACGCACAGTCGCGAGAGAGGGAGGTGGAGGGGCAGCAGTTGGCCGGCGGCTAGGGTTGGAGTGGGAGGGGGCTGCGCCCCTGCCCCCCCTTATATGGGGGGCTGGCCGGCTGCCTTGGCCCCTCCTCCAAGCCCTAGGGCGGCGGCCTAGGGGGAAGAGTAGGGGGCAAGTCTTCCCCCCCCCTCTTCTGGAAGGTTCCCTTAGGGTTTCCCCTAAGGGCTGGCTGGCTGGGCCTTAGGGGCCTTGTGCGCCTGGCCCAAAGTGGCCAGGGCACTTCCCCTTAGGCCCACATAGGCCTCCGACAAGTGGACCCACGTTGGTCCCACTCCAAAACCTTCTAGAACCTTCCGGTACAATACCGATAAACTCCGAAACGATTCCGGAATCCAAAAACTGCTTTCCTTTATATGAATCTTATTCTCCGGACCATTCCGGAACCTCTCGTGATGTCCTGGATCTCATCCGAGACTCCGACCAAAAACTCATAAACCAATTATCCATTCTATCCTAGCGTCGATGCACGTTAAGTGTGTGACCCTACGGGTTCGAGAATATGCAGACATGATCTTCTATCAATAATCAACAGCGGGATCTGGAAACCCATATTGACTCCCACATATTTATCGATGATCATATCGGATGAACCACGATGCCAGGATTCAATTAATCCCGTATATGTATTCCCTTCGTCACGCGATATTTTACTTGCCCGAGATTCGATCGTCGGTATCGTCATACCTAGTTCAATCTCGTTCACAGCAAGTACTTTACTTGTTCTGTAATCCGATATTACTTTGTGATTAACTCCTTAACCACATGCTTGCAAGCGGTGTTGATATCGATTACCGAGTGGGCCCGAAGTATATCTCTCCGACTCGGGAGGGACAAATTCCATCTCGATACATACAACCAAACAAGTACTTTTCGATCACCTGAGAGACACCTTTATGATCACCCTATCATAGGATGACGTTTGATGACCTCAAAGCTTTCTTCCGATACCAGGGAGTTGTATTATCTCATGGTCTAAGGAATACAATACTTGACATAGGAAAAAGCTTCGCAAAGATGAACACAATGACACGATCTAATTGCTCTGCTTTATTTGGGTCTGTCCATCACATCATTCTCCTAATGACATGATCTCATTATTAATTGACAACTCATGTCTATGGTTAGGAAACCTTAACCATCATTAATCAATGAGCTAGTCCATAGAGGCATACTAGGGACACGGTGTTGTTCATAAACCACACAAGTATTAATGTTTCCGCTTAATACAATTATAGCATGGAGTATAAACATTATCATGAACAAGAAATATGATAATAACAATATTATTATTGCCTCTAGGGCATATTTCCTTCACAAATACACCTTGATGCAAAGATAAAACAAGATTTGAACAAAAATCAAGGCAAAACACAAAAGCTAAACGCAATAGCAGAAAAAGAGAACACTCGTTGAACGAAAAGAGTGAAAACTAGAGTGTTCTTGGCAATGAAAAATGTAGTTCATCTCCCTCCAAAACAACATGATGTGATCAAACTGTTTATTGCAGCAAACAAAACAAAAGGAAAACTGAAAGCAAAAACAACTGACGCTCCAAGAAAAACACATAATGCATGAATCAATAAAAATATAGTGTGTTGAAAGGTGACCTGATTTTTGCCGATGAAGAAGGGGTGCCTCGGGGGCATCCCCAAGCTTTGATGCTTGTACTTCTTGGATATTTATTGGGGTGACATGGGAATCCTCAAGCTTGAGCTTTTGTCCATTCTTCAACTCATCTCATCATTCTCCAATCCCTAAACTTGAAAACTTCCTTCATACAAAACTAAACACAAATCTATTAGCAACATTAGTGTAAGCATAACATTGAATCAATCCTTTTTGCTTCAGGTTTCAACTAAAAACCACCACATATAAAGCATATACTACTGTAGCAACTTCCCCAAAAGTTCTGTGATCAAAAGAACTAAAAAAGAAAGCGATAAAGCGGCAAACACAAATATTGGCAGAAATCTGTCAAAACAGAACAGCTGACAAATGTCGAATTTTTAGAGGGTTTTCTGTTGCTCAAATCAAAAAGTGTTCAACTAATGAAAGTTTGGATATAACCTGGGGCATATGCACAAGAAATCGCAGGTCCAAAAGATATACAGAGAATTTTCACGAATTTTTATAGTGCAGCACTGAAAACTGTTTCAGGACAGCAACATCCCCAAATCTTACCTCACTCAAATTAGAGGCTTCTCTTGGCACAACAACGAAATAAAAAGGATAAGGAGTGGTTATTACAGTAGTAATAACTTCCAAGACTCAAATAAAAAAAATTACTGAAAATAAACAATGGGTTATCTCCCAAGAGTGCTTTTCTAACGCCTTTGAGCTAGGCGTAGTAATTTGCAAAGATGCTCATGTAGGCGCCATAAAAGAGCTTAAGGCAAAGACGCCATATAGGAACTTAAAGCAATAGAGAGCATCAAAAAGCAAATGTGAAAGACATTTAAATCTGAACCACTTTCTATGAAAAATAATCTTGTAAAGAGACAAGTCATGAAAGCGCAAAGCAAAAAGCATAGGAAGGCAAAACAAGTACAACTTCAAGAGTTGCAACATAAAGTGGGGAAACTCAATATTGTTGAGGTCCATCAAACCATGTTTCCCTCTCTCATAATAACTTTCAGTAGCATCATGAATAGAACTAACAATATAACTATCACATAAAGCATCCCTATCATGAGCCACATGCATAAAAGAATTAATACTCCCCACATGAACAATCATAGTAGGAGCAGATTCAACAGAATAATTATTCTCATCACCATAATCATCAAAAACAGGAGGCATATTGTAATCATAACTGATTTTCTCCTCAAAAGTAGGTGAACTGGAAATATTATACCCATCATCATAACCATCATAAACTAGAGGTTTAGTATCATCACAAGCTAGAGAACAGCTATTTCGCAAAGCATATTCATCAAACATATCATCATAAGAAGGAACATGGATAGTACTAATGGTACAACAATTATTAACCTTAGAATTTGTACCAAAAAAATTTTCAATATCAAAAGTAGAGTGCTTTTCCCAATCATGATCACTAACATAGGTAACAGGCATGAGAATATCATCCCAATCAGAATTATCATAATCTATAGCAGGATCATAACGCTTAGGGGAAGATACCGTGTCCTCTCGCCTCTTACTCCTCCTCTTCTTCTTCTTCATACTCTTCTTACTCTCTCCTTTAGGAGGGAGAGACTTGAAGGGCATCTTCTCCACATATTCTTTAGGAGGGAAAGGCATCTTCTCCACATAATCTGGTTTACTAACAGAAACAACAGAAGAAACTTTGGAGGATTCCTCCTCTCTATTAATAAGATCGAAACATCTATTAGTCCTGTCATAGCTTGGCAAAACATCATGTTTCATAAGATTTTGTATGTAAGTATTTGCGAGACAATCTTTAGCACAATAGAGACGACAACCACGAAGGGTGCTATTAATATCAACATCTCTCATATCAACCAAAGAAATCTTTCTAGATATCTCTTCACAATTCAAAAACAAAGTAAGCTCATCATGCTGATTGAGAGTAATCTTATCATCACAATACAAATCTGCGGTACTCGTTCAATTAATTGGGCATTGAAAATTAAAGTGACCCTTTTTATCGCAAAGTTCACAAAGAAAAGGATAAAGCTCACAAACCCTTTCACCAAGCTCATCTAGATCCCTGAGCCACACATTGGTTTCTTCATTCCCGTGGGTGATGCAATAATCTTCCTTGTTGTGACTCTGTTCACAAGGTCTATGTACTCCACAAAAATTAACATGCTTATAGGAAGTAGTACTTTCAGAAATTTGAGCATGTTTATTGCAATCATCAACAACAATATCATTTTCTACGCAAGTGTCCTTAAAAGTTTCATGATACACGTCCCCGTTTCCTTTAGGAACATTAATATGGGAAGCAAAGGCTTTAAAGCAATCAACCATAATTTGAGGATCAAGACCATACTTAGCACTAAGCTCTTGCAAATTAGCAGTTTCAGCGAAAGACTTAATGCAATCAAACTCGTAATTCATACCTGATCCTTTACCTTTGTCGCTATCCCAACCTTCAATATTGTTTTGAATTGTTTCAAGCAGATCCCACTTGGTGTCAACATCCTTCCTTGTGAAAGACCCATCAAAGCATGCATCTAGATAGTCCTTGTAATATCCTGAAAGCCTTGCATAAAAATTATTAATAACAATATTACGGGGAAGATCATGAATAGGACATTTGTGCATTAGTAACTTCAATCTTCCCCACGCTTGGGCAATGCTTTCTCCCTCATGAGGATGAAAATTATAAATGTAATTCCTATCTTTATAAACCTCACTAGAAGGATATAATTTAGAATAAAAGAGAGGTACAATTTCCTCCCAGTCGACAGGTCGGCCATCCTTTAGCGTCTTATACCATTCCGCAGCTCTGCCCTTCAGTGATAAAGAAAATAGATTCCTCTTAACTTGGTTCATTGAAATACCTGCACACTGGAACAACTCGCATAATTCATGTATAAAGAGCAAATAATCACCAGGATGGACAGTTCCATCTCCTAAATAGCAGTCATTCATAGCACGGTCGAGAATTTTCATAGGTATTTTAAAAGGATCAGGAGCACAAGCATCATTAGAAACATCACATATGGGAGATAAAATATCATCAGAGCAAACTTTCTCCACTAAAGCTGGGGAACTAAAAATATCATGCTTAACAAAACCAGCTTCCCCAAGCTTAGACTTTTTTTATAGCATTAGCAGTAACGGTATTCAAAGCATTCGTACTAATAACATTGCTATGCGAAATAAGCTCTAAAGGTTTTTCAATTTTCTCTTCAAATCTAAACTCAGGAAAAAGACTAAAGAACTCTTTACTTTCCATTAAGCCTAACTAGTGAAAATAAAAACAAGAAACAAAAAGATATAATTGCAGAATCTAAAGAAAATAACTTCGAGCACTCACACAGGAGGATGCGAGTACCTTTTACCTTACCTCCCCGGCAACGGCGCCAGAAAAGAGCTTGATGTCTACGCACGCGTCTGTTCTTGTAGACAGTGTTGGGCCTCCAAGTGCAGAGGTTTGTAGAACAACAACAAGTTTCCCTTAAGTGGATCACCCAAGGTTTATCGAACTCAGGGAGGAAGAGGTCAAAGCTATCCTTCTCAAACAACCCTGCAATTACGATACAGAAAGTCTCTTGTGTCCCCAACACACCCAATACACTTGTCAGATGTATGGGTGCACTAGTTCGGCGAAGAGATAGTGAAATACAAGTAGTAGTGATGATTATGAGTAGTAAATGTAATCTGAAATAAATATCGCTGTAAGCAAACATGTAACAAAACTAAATGTAAACGGTGTGCAAAGCTTGGAAACAAGGCCTAGGGATCATACTTTCACTAGTGGACACACTCCCAACAAATATAACATAATTGAACCAATAGATACTATCATCAATATGCAACTCAAAACAATTCTCCAATGGAAAACGAACACTAATCATGCGTAGGGCTACGAAGCACTCCTCAAAGTCCGTATGTACCCAAACTAGATTGTCCCACACTATCACCGTGAACGCACTAGATGGTTCCAACAAACACCAACATTTCATAGAGACACTAACCAAAAAGATACACATGATGCACACACTAGTCACCTTTACACCATGATACGAGGTATCTCCGGAGAGTACAATAATAAAGCATAGGAGTAGCATAATATCTGAATAATAACATCTACCAATTCAACTAGATACAAAGCTCACGATCACATAAAGATCACATCATGGGAGAGAGAGGTGAACCACATAGCTACCGGTAGAGCCCTTAGCCCCGGGGGAGAACTACTCCCTCCTCATCATAGGAGACAACAAGGTTGATGGAGATGGCGGTGAGGTCGATGGAGATGGCGGAGACGGCGATGGAGACCGATGGAGATGGCTCCGGGGGCACTTCCCCGTCCCGGCAGGGTGCCGGAATAGAGACTTCTGTCCTCCGAAATTTGTCTTCGATGGCGGCGGTGCTGCGGAACTGTTCTGGAAATTTTGCCGATTCCTTTAGGGTTTTCCGTCGGGTGGCTTCTTATAGGGGAAGGGGCGTCGTCAGGAGGTGACCAGGGGGGCCTCACCATAGGTGGGCGCAGCCAGGGCCTGGGCCGCGCCCCCTCATGGTGTGGGCAGCCTCTGGCCCTCCTCCGGCTCTCGTTCGGTCTTCGTCCTTCGTCCGGGAAAAATAGGAGTTTCTGAACTTATTTCGTCCAATTCCGAGAATATTTCCTGTGTAGCTTTTCTGAAACACAAAAACAGCAGAAAATAGGGAACTGGCACTGTGGCATCTTGTCAATAGGTTAGTTCCGGAAATCGCATAAAAACGCCATGAAGTGTAACGAAACATAAGGCAAATGGTGTAAAAACAAACATGGAGCATAAAAAATTATAGATACGTTTGAGACGTATCAGCCCTCACCATGGGTGGGCGCGGGCCAGGGGCAGGCCGCGCCCCCTGGTGGTGTGGCCGCCCTGTGGCTCCTTTCCGTCTCCTCTTCGGTTCTCTGGAAGCTTCGGTAAATATCTGGACGTCTGGCTTTTGTTTCGTCCAATTCTGAGAATATTTCCTGTGTAACTTTTCTGAAACATAAAAATAGCAGAAAACAGGAAACTTGCACTGTGGCCTCTCGTTAATAGGTTAGTTCCGGAAAATGCATAAAAATGCCATGAAGTGTAACAAAACACTAAGCAAATAGTGTAAAAACAAGCATGGAGCATCAAAAATTATGGATACGTTGAAGACGTATCAGTTGGGAAGTGACAACCAAAACCTAGGGCCCATCATGACATTGTTTGGACTCATCCCACCGACAATTGTGGTCTCCATTGGATGAGGAAAGTACGTCATTAATGAGCTTAAGAAGTCCTTATATAGACGCCTTGTAAGGTGTGTCCAGGAATTTGGCCATGTCTTTCACGATGCAACAATCTCTTCCAAAATTTATCGACAGAAGCTCTCGAATACACAAACGATACACATAGCCTAAAATTAGGGTGATGAGAACTCACAAGAAATACCTCACGAAATGAGGCACCTCCTAGCTCCTGCCAACGTAGATGTGATTAGCACAAAATCCATCGATGACAACGTACCTCAAGCCAATAATTAGCAAACTCTTAATACATACGATGAAATGGAATAGTTCCCAAGAAGGGATGCTTCATAGTCAATACGTGGTGTACTCTAGTTTCAAAATATAGTATCCCCGTCAATTCTAGTGATCGTGGTCTCTAAATAAACAAACACACGAGCCAATAAAAACTCACAAGTGTGTAGAGAATCAATCCCATAAAACATAGGAACATTTGCAGCTCCCTATTTTCTGATATGAGAGCAAGTACAATAAAATTCAATCAGCTGGCTATAAAGATTAAACTAGTATTTTTATGATGAGGCAAAGGAGAGAGAAAAGAAGAGAGATGCGGAGTGAGCTCTAATGCAAGAGCTAGCTCTTGCACGTGCTCCTAGGCACTTTGTAATAGTGTCATGTGAGACATATAGTTATAAAGTAATATATTTTGTAACCTAACTTTTGAATATATTGGCTATAAAGTTGGCTATAGATGAAATATCAATCTATTAAACTTGCTCTTATCAACACTGTAGCACTTATAAATGGCAATTAATGATGAGCATCGATCTAGGGAAAATCCTCCCCCACCTGACCGCCTGATCTTCATACAAGACAAATCTCATACATCTGACCCTTGCAGCATAACCCACCTGCGTACTAGATGTTTTGAATAAAATCTTCATAAAATGCTTTCAACTCTTTTGCATAAAATCATTTTTCTTCAAACTCCATTCATTAAAGTAGCAATAATTTGTTGCTATTTCAATGAATTGTGTTCCAGGAAAAACAATTTTATTCAAGGGAGTTGAAATATAAATAGACTAGGTGCAATCAAGATTTAAGTTCACTCTAGTTAACACTTAACGAGCAACAACATGCATCTGCGTGGTCAAAAGTTGGAGGTGAGTGTGATAATATATACTTAATCTATATCTACTATATACTAAAAGCACAATACGGGGATGTTAAAATAGAGACACCACGTTAAGCCACATCTTTCTAATTATTTTGATTGTTAGATCTAAAATTTGTGGCTAAGATTTAATAAGAGATTAAACGTTACGTAATTAGTTAGTGCCAGTCCAACACATGTATAAATAAAAAAGAGGCCAACACAACACGTGTAAATAAAAAAAGAGGCCAACACGTGCAGGTCATAGGAAAAAAGGGGACGTGCAGGTAAAAAAATTGGTACCAAGAGTCCAACACAAAGAGGAGATGTACGTAAATTTCAACAAAAGATTAAATATGACATAATTAATTAGTGCCAAGAGTCCAACACGTATAGATAAAAAAGAAGGAGGCCAGCACGTGCATGCCATACCAAAAGAGGGGACGCAAGTAAAAAAAATTGTCCCAAGAGTCCTAACACAAAGACGGAACATAACGCGTCTGAGTTTTATAGTTAATCTTGACTCTATATCGCATGGTTAAACTTTAGTAATAAATTTTTTAGAGGAAGTTATGTGTTAGCCAAGTAAATATGGTCTGTATAGTTTTTAAGAAAACCAAAAAGTGTTAGCTGGCCAGGTAGCCTCGATGCCAGGAGAAATCACGATAGCAGCTTGCCATCGTTGAACTCAACATTAAAGTCATTAATTATGAAGAAAGGTATCAGATTGTTGAATTGCATCCAATCAAATTTCTAGATAAGGTTATGTGCTAGCTGAGAAATTTTGGCCTACATAGTTTCCCCGATAAAACTAAACTGCTAGCAGCAAGCAGCTTAGAAGTTTCAGAGATTTGCTGCTGGTTAGGTAGACTCGATGCTAGGAGAAACTAACGACATCATCTTTTCGGTGTTGAACTTGGCATTATTCCGTGGTACTCTTTCTGACTCCAAATATATAAAATATGAACTTAATAAAATGATTTACTGTTTTCTAAGTTTCACTAAATATATAGAATAGAGTATCTACAACAACAATTAATAACAATAATATGAAAATTTATCTTACAATGGACCTATAGATATATTGGTTTGCTATTTTAGATCTCCATACTTTTGTATTTATACTTAGTTGAACTTGGAAAGCTTTTTTATTTACTAAATTTATGCGCCATGTCGCCATGTATTTGGAGAAAGAGGGTGTGCAATTTCATAAATTCAACATGCCCAGTATGTGTATTATTTAGAGAAATTCAGATATTACCCTCACATTGCGAGGGCCACCATGCTAGTTACTTATGACAACATTTTTTTCCAAATATGAGCGAACCTACGCATTGAGACGTATCTAGATAAAATTTCAGCAATGCTACACTTATGGGATTCTTATACGGAACGGACTTACAGGCACCAGGTGGTTCAACTTGATTGGATAATGTGCAGTGGTTGTCCCGATATTTCCTCACATGGATTCAGGATTATTCGCCATGTCAGTCCATAAGCTTTTCCCGTAACGAATCTCCCCGTATGTGTAGCATTATTGATAAAATTTTATCCCACAAATAATATGGATCAACGGGAGTACTACAGATTAGTCTTTTGCATTGGGTAAGTTCCTATGTCAACCTCTTTCTTGGTACATATGTTAATTGTTCAGTGGGGCCATATCTGTATCATGGAGTGAATAGCATAATTTAGAAGTCAAATTTATCATTTGATACCACTTTACGTTTCAAGACAAAAATCTACCATTTTACGTTAAGCTTTTTTGCCAAAATTAAGGCAGAATTAACCCTGTTTGTGACTGCTATAACCCACTTGTAAGGCTGACATGGCAAACCTTTTATAGTGAGGAGATGGACTGAAATGACAGACGTTACTCACTTGGTCCATCACTACAGGAATAAGGTAATTTACAGTAGGTCAAATAGTTTGCCGTGAGCAAAAAGTCGAGGCCCACAAGGCAGTCACGGCAAATAAAGCACACACGACAAATTAGATGTTTGTCGTGAGTATTTAATATACCTGCGACAAATTATTCTAGGGGGCACCTAATTAAATTAACCACCGGCTGTTAGCATATAATAAGTTTGCCGTGTTGTGGAAAAAACTCACGCCAAAAGGTTTACCGTGTGTCGTCCGCACTCAGCAATCAACCGGTTTGACAGTCAGTAATTTGCCCGATCGATTTGCCGTTAAGAGATTCATGTAGTGCATTCTGAATTTACGTAGGGAAAGCAACAAATATTTGCAAGATTGCGATAGGAAGATCGATGAATCGCGGTCGGCGCCATCATGTTTCCTTGACCTCAACCGGAGTACCGGACAGGTCCTTGTTCCAAAAAGAAAGACCAGACAGCTCCATGGACTCGTCCGTTCGGCGCATCCATTTAGCTCAATGGACTTCTATCTCCTTTTCCTTTGTGCAAAAAATCATGGCAGAAATTATTAGTAACATCTGTCTCCTTTCTGTTCATCTCCTTTGTCACATCGTCCTGACAGGGTCCGCTGTCAGTTTTTCATGTTAATTCTGCATCAATTTTTTTTTTGCAAAATACTTACTATAAAGCTGTAGATTTTTGTCTCGTGAATGTAAAGTGTTAGCAATTGATAAATTCGGCCTTCAAAGTTATGCTATTCACTCGTTCAAGTTTGGCCCGAAGTGCGTCTACCTTCTCCTTTTTGACCTGCAAAATCGCTGTAACGAAGAATTCTTAGCCAACCGTACGAGTACTACAAAGCATAGTTTTAAAAACCAAACTGATTCGGTGATTTGACCAAAAAAATCTGAACCGAACCCTCGTCGGTTTTTTAAGAATCACTGGTTTAATTAATAAAAAACCAAAGAAATGCATAAAAATAATGTGTTTTTGCAAGATTATGATTCTAAAACCTAAAACTTTGCTCCAAACACCTCGCATAAGGCCTAATGCCACTTTTACTACATTTAGTTTGTGATCTACTATGAAAGCAAACACAAAATATATGATTCGATGCTATTTTTTTAAAATTAACTTAATTATTTATTAAATTTGATGATTTTTATCGCTATTGAACCAGCTGAGCCACCGGTTGAACGTGTGAACCAATGAGCCAATCACCTCACTAGTCCACTCACCGGTCCAGTTTTTTAAACTATGCTACAAAATACAAACCTTCATCGCACTCGGTGGATGACATCGCGCGGAGTGGACTAACGACAATGGGACGATTAGTTATTAATTCATTAATTACAGCCAACAATTCTGGCCGTTTTGGCGGGTGAAGAAGACAAGAGAAGATAAAGCGTGGATCTCGTTTACCTCCTGCTTCGCAATTCTGGACTCAGCAAATTTCTGCCAATTGTTTTCTCGATGTGATTAGGGAAGCTTGCCCGGTTGGCAGTTCTTATCTCTGGGTCCGAAGCTTTTGTTCATTTTTTAAAGAAGGAAAGATTTGTCACAACCGTTTCACTTTTTTACTTGCACTTCTCACGAAATGGAAAATATATATTCTTTACTGATAGTGAACCGTGGACCTAGTGGAGTGTTAAGTGGTTCTGCGCCAACTTATGTGATGGAGCTGTCCCTAAAAAGATCTCCTCACAATCGTCTTATCTTTTATCGTGCAAATAGAGAAATTATCTCTTAAGCGATGGAAAAATAGAACCATGCCACAATTGTGTTTCTCTTTTGTTTTGTGATACCACACACCATGATAATAGTCAGTAGCGTAGCCAGCTGGGATTTACGTCTCAGGCCAGCTGCACTTGATATAGTCTTAAACGGTATCAACTAGTGTCAAAATGCTACAGTTAACGAAGGTTTTTACCTCCATGCCCCAGGCCAACGTCCCTGTTGTCTGGGGCCTGACTATGCCACTGATAATAGTGATGAAAGTGGGGTGCTGGTTGACATTGTCTAGTAAACCAAAAAACACCTAAATATGCGCTATTGGTTTTGAATTTTTTTTGTAGCATCACATAGAAAATCCAGTCAAAAGCCAAAAGCACATTTTTTGCACATAACTATGTGTTTTTTTTCGCTTATAAGCCCAATTCTGGAGACCAAAAATAAGCCTAGTCAAAGATTCCCTGACCGACATGCTGCCGGAGAGAATATTAGAAAAATAAAATGGTAGCTAGATCTTTTTTTGGAAATGGGGCAGCACCAACCTCTGCATCGAAGAGATGCATAAGGCCTGCTTTTATTCATTTATTCAACAAAGTCTGGCCAGAGGCCTTACAACGATCATACAAGCCGAAACCACCAAAATAAGGTGTCAAAGCACCACCAAACTAGTACAAAGCGCTAGAGGATTGGACAAAACCTTGTGCCTTGGCCACCGCCATTGTCGACTCCCTGTAGAATCCAAAGAAAGCGCCTTGTGCGCAAACTCTAGAGGTCACCGCCACCTCTATCCACCAACCCATCTCTGGAGTGCTAGATCGTAGTGAAGCCTCTCACCAAGCTTACCATTGACGCCACCATGGCGCCAGACAGTGCCTCCGCCTTGTGCGAGTACAACAAAGCACATCCGACATTGAGACCCCGCTGCACCACGCCACTGAGACCCGCCGCCATTGATGCGGTAGATGTACACCACTCCACCTCATTGCTCCACCATCCAGCAACTGCTCCAAAAACGATGTCCTCAAAAGGTATAACGACACCGAAGCGCCGTCATCATCCGACCCGGGGAACCCAGATCTAGGATTTCCCGCAGAGTAGCACGAGTGAGTAGACACAAACTGCAACAGTGATGTCTTCAACAAGATACCTACGCCAGGACGCCGCCATCGCCGGCCAAGACTGAAGTTCGAGCTCGGTTTTCACCGACAGTTGTACCTCCTCAACTCGCCACCAGAACTAGAAGTGGGACCAAAGATGCACCACGACTAGTCGGCCGGCCATCTCCAACGGAGGGGAAGGACACCTCCACCATGCCGGGGACCGCTCACTACAAGGATTCCGGTCTATTGCAACAACAATATTCGTTGCAATAAGTGGCAAATTGTCGCAATAGGTGTCTATTACCACGACATTGTGTTCGTTGGCAAGCGTTGTAATAGTAAGCATGGTAATATGTTATTGCCACGAAAACCAAAATGTGGCAAGAAAATCTTCTATTGCAACAAAGATGTCACAGGTTGCCACATTTTTTCTCGTGGCGGCACGTTCTTGATGCCACGATTTCTTTTTGTGGTGATAGCTTTCCACAACAGGCAGCAAAACCGTTGCGAAAACCCATTTGTGGCGATATGTATTCGTGACGATAGCCTATTTCAACATCACTTGTTTCGTGGCGTGTGCCCTTCCGTGGCAATAGCCAATTGTTGCAATACCTTATGGCAACAGTTCTTGACTTTGTGGGTATAGTTGTTTTACCATGAATCCTATGTTTGTGGCATTACCATATTGCAACATACTTATTATGGTGGTGACAGCTACTTATCATACCAGATAAATATTTGTGGCAAAAGGCTACTACGACAATGCAAACTTTTTGTGGCAAAAGGACTATTTCAACAAAAGTGAAATTGGTGGCGCCAAGCCGTTGCCACAACGGCAAAATATTTGTGGCGAGAGGATACTGCAACAATGCAAATATTTTGTGGCAAAAAGACTATTTCAACAAAGCCGATATTCATGGCGCCAAGGAGTTGTCACAACGGAAAATTTTTTTGTGGCGAGAGGCTACTGCGACAATACAAACATTTTGAGGCGAGAGGACTATTTCAACAAAAGTGAAATTCGTGGCACGAAATAGATATCTCAACAAGATGACTGTTTGTTGCGACAAGTTATTACGACAATATATTGTTTCGTTGCAACAACCTAGCGCAACAAATTAGGTGGGCGTGGTTGCTTCGCTTTAATGCCACACTAAATTTTTTGTGGTGCAAACACATTGCAACCTTAAGTAGGTTGTGGTAATAGCATATTGCAACCAAAAAAAAATACATGCATTCAAATATATAATTCAAACAATCCATATATGAATGGGATTTCTATTTTCGTGCTCTCAGGTCCTTAGTTGTACTCATTTTTCCCCAGCTCGTTAGTTTTTCCTCAGTTTTCCCCAAGCCGTTGTCTGAAACCCTCAGAAGGAGCTCGGACGGGAGGATTCCTGTTTAGTTGACCGTTTCCGTGCTGACGTGTGGGGCCGCGTCGTGTAGGGCCGCGTCGCGTGGGGCTGGTAGAAAGAGACCGCGTGGGACAGAACGAGATCGCATTTGGTTGTACATGAGAGCTCGGTTCTGTCTCTCTTGGGCCAAATTGGCATTGCCTTTTCAGAGCGCCTTTTTCCCCTCTCTCTCTATAACAGTTCTCTCTCTTTTCACCAAATTAGTATCAAATCTAGAGAAGCTTCTATTTCTGTCTTTCTTCAATGATTGTTGCCTTTTGACCCTCGTTTTTTGCCCAATATGGTAACAAATCTAGTAGCAAATCTAGAAGCTAGTATAGGATAAATTCACAGCAGCATAATAAATCTAGAAAACTAAGTATAATACATAAACTGCATACAACAGCCAAAAGCAGCCAATAATGATGTTAATGTTCACGACAAACTAAGCTAAAAATAATACAAGACGCAATGTATGCCCAACATGAAGATTAGGATACCCCAGGATGAATGAATCTGTTCTTCATTCATCATATATATCTTCGTCGCTCCATTTTCTGGTCTGAAAGAAATATTCATTGAACTCCTTCCGTCTGCAGTGTGCAGCCAATACATCCTCCAAACGATATGGCCTTTGTTCATCTTTCAGACCGTACTTTCCTAATCTATCCACACGTAGTGGCCACTCATCCCAGGCGTTCATATCATCAAAGTACTCTTTGATATAACCCAAATCCGCATAGTAGATGCAGCCAGGTCGAAGTGTCGGGTGCACTCTGGTGTCGACGGAGATACACCGGACATGATGGACGAAGAAGGCACGATTGCCAATGTTATTGACGGCATGGAGAGAGCGGCTCTCAGTGTCCACACGGTACACCAATGTTTGACCTTCATCTAAACGACCGCCCAACAACACAAGCAGCAGATCACCATCCGACTTCACAAGGTAGAACTTGTCATTTCCAAGTTCTGGAAATGAAAAAGTGTCTCCATGTTGATATTGTTCGCGCCCTGCTCCAACTGGACATTGTTGGTGCACACTAATGTTCCGAACTCCAAATTGTTCACAGCTAGTGCATAGAATTCACCATTGAACGTGGTAATGCAACGCATAGAATGGTGCTCGATCGTAAATCTTCCTTCTCCCCAATCTTCATCTATACCCTTAGTTGGAGTGCTCTCATCGACCCAAGCAATTTTCGCCGGGTAATATGTGGAAACGAAGAGCATAGTCGGGGACTTCATTACAGTGACTGACTCTAGAATAACAGATGGCATCTACGCCTCAAATATAGTGTTCGATGTCTTTGTGAGTGGGTTCAGAAGCCGTATCTTGTGCGGCTGGTTCTTCTGGGCAAGCATGATGACGCCACGGCAAAAGCTGATGAAGTAGTATCTAAAATATATGGGATTGATGAAGATAACATTCAGCACTAAGATGTTTACGATTGAAAATAAAAGGATTAACTCTATAGATATGGAGGAATTTGAACCTTGCATGAACTTCCGTTAGATCGATGGTGACGTAGCGGGATGTGCGGAGGTGGAGGAAGGAGAACTCAGCGGAGCGTGGAAGGGCGTGCTCTACCATGATCCATTCGTGCAGGTGCACATCGGGCTCAGGTAAATCTGAGCGCCAATTTGTACAAAGTTGCCTCAAAGTAGAGTAGGTGTCCACGTACTTCTCGTTCGCCAGTAAGCAGGCGTCGATCTTGTGAAGTGATCCATCAGCCCTGAGAGAGGCCCAGTTCACGGAGGCGCCGCGCCTGGATGCGCCGCCCTCGCAGGCGACGGGCTCGGCGGCGACGGGCTCAGATGCGACAGGCTCGGATGCGATAGGCTCGGAGGCGACGGGCTCGGGGGCGACGGCCGCCGGCGCATTCTTCTTCTCCATTGCCGGCAGGGGAGCGTGCGTAGGGCGGCTGGGGGTTTTTGGAGAAGGTGATGGGACGTGAGAGGCGTGGTTGCGTGCGTGAGTTATAATGAGACTGTGTGCAGAGGGAGGGAGAGAGGGGCTCTGTACTGGCAATGTGACGGTTCGTCTCAGCAGTTGACGTTTGGTCTCAACATATGCACCGCGCGCCTAACAGCTGCGCACCGCGACACGCGTCTGTGGTACTGCACATCAGTACCGTTACGTGTATTCAGTTCTACCCTCGAGTCTTACACTGGAAAAATATCTGTACTCAGTTTTCACCTCGAGTACTAATACTGGCTAGTGCAATATACTCAGTTTTACCCTCAAGTGGCTGGTCAACAGAGAGTCAACAAATGGGATTAAGCTATCTAATTGAGTCATTTCATGCGCAAAAAAATTCAAAAAAATAAAATCATAGTGCCTCCTACTCATGGAGTCTTGTTACGCGACCTGCCACATAGACAATCATATATAAATCAAATTTTAACACAAATGGCCACTTCTCAAATCACTACTAGCTATGAAGGTTCATGGCTTTCCACTCAAACCCTTTCTCAAAACATCTATACCCAAAACATAGTTTGTCTGAATGAGGCCATAATTTTTACATTCATGTATATTTGAATTGCTAATACTTTGAGGTAGGCCAACCTGTGTTTCATTGTACAAAACATGTGTTTTTCTTTTTCTAAATCTCTTATATGAATTCCTTAGCCTGTTTACTATTTACTTGCCCTTGTATCCTTGATACTACTCTATTTTACCCTCTCCCTTCTCACAGAAGCCCAAACTTGGCCTGATTGGTCGAGCTGTTGTCACACGGATCGTGCCCACCTACCGTCGATCCTATGATCTAATGGGCAGGATCGTGTCACCCTCTCTCTATCTGTCGATGGCAAACTACTACCCCTCTATGTATGCTAAATGACGAGTTTGCCACCGGGTTCAACAAGTTGGGTAATCAGGAATTTCTTGTAGGCATTACTTTTTACGGTAAAATGATAAACTATCACGAATTTCCATTTCTTGTAGGCTTTACTTTTCACGGTAAAATGATGAACTATCACGAATTTTCATTTCTTTTAGGCATTACTTTTCACGGTAAAATGATAAACTATCACGAATTTCCATTTCTTGTAGGCATTACTTTTCACGTTGAAATGATAAACTATCACGAATTTCCATTTCTTGTAGGCTTTACTTTTCACGGTAAAATGATGAACTATCACGAATTTCTATTTCTTTTAGGCATTACTTTTCACGGTAAAATGATAAACTATCACGAATTTCCATTTCTTTTAGGCATTACTTTTTTGTTGAGATATAAACCACCCCCACAACGGTCATCTCCTCCTTAATTTATTGTGTAAACCCCACAACGGTCATCTCTACCTTAATTTATGGTGTAAACCCCACAACGGTCATCTCTCCCTTATAAACCCCCACAACGGCCATCCCTCGTGTCAATAGGTTCTGCCTCTCTCTTCTTCGTTTCTGCCTCTCTTCTTCGTTCACATACACTTGATCTATTACCATGGCTTCCACGTCTCGGACGCCGACCGGAAGGGGAAGGGGAAGGGGCGGCCTGGGTGGTGGATCATCATCATTGCCACCACCACCGTCAACACTGCCATTGATCATAGAGGAGTTCTTCATCACCATCTATGAAGACCCTTTGGCCAAGAAGGTACGTACGTGTTCCCACATATATGATGCATGTGATTAATTATGTGCATGTTCTAAAAAACCTTTAATTTCAAACGATCGGCGCTCGATCTCTTTGCAGGCACTCCCACAAAAGTTTGCGGACTATCTTGACGGCCAGGAGCCTGCAAAGGTGTATCTGCGAGCAGCTGACTGCGGTCCTCGTCTCTGGACCGTGTAGGTCCTATTTGACGGACAAGGCCGGATGTACCTCGATAAGGGCTGGGAGAATTTTGCCATCGCGCACGGTGTGGATTTCGGCTGCTTCCTACACTTCAAATATGAAGGCGATTATGTGCTCACAGTGAAGGTGTTCGACGGAACAACGTGCAGGAAGTACTACTACACGGACGACGAAGATACTGACGATGAAAGCGACAACGACGTGAAGCCATGCATCTAAGGGGATTATGACCAAGAATATATATGTAGCTTCATATGCATCGATTTATAGATCTAGCTATTTCCTATATATTATGCATGTAAAAATAATAGGGAATCGCAATTCCACTATGATTCGAGCACCACAGCCTCCAAACGATGCCGATGCCGATATCGGCATGGTCAGAACGGCTATGCATGCTCGCCGCCACTGCTAGGTCACCGTCGGGATACACCCTCAATCCCATCCCCTCATTCGATCACTGACACACCAGAGATACCGCCGAGGCCAATGACGAACGTACATGCTGATGCCAATGCCGAACATGCACGCCGCTGTGGGCACGGCCACGCCGCCCCGCTATGCTGGACGCCACAGACCACCGCGAGGTCTTTCCCTTCACCACCACACTCCCCTAGCACCCATCTATACACGCCAGAAAGGAGAGACACTAGTTTTCTCTACATTGCTTGCGTTCGTGGCCGACACCGTCAGTCAAAGTGTTGAGGTCGTCGTCGATGTCCTCGACCATTTCTTCTCTTCTTTGCATGGTTAAACGCGTCTAGTTCATATCTATCTAATGCGTCTGGTCTCGCCTCATGCAGTTCTTTGTGGACGTCGATCTCATCTCGGCACCCCGCAGGCCACCTCCTCCGTGCCATCGCTGTAGAGCTCCGTTTAAAAATCTAATCCTACCCGTGTATTGCCCCTTGTATCAGCGTCATGGCCCCACTTGTCATTCGATATACCGAAGCCCCACTCGTCCACGTTTTGGTCAGGGATACGATGATGCTTACGGTCAAACAAAGATGGATGCTCTGACGTGTCTTTGCGGGCTCTACGTGGCCCCACTAGTCAGCAGTTAACGGTCAAAGGTGTTGAACCATCGGACAACCGGCCGTTCCAGCACTTGTCACGGTTTCAGACAAGGGCTTGGACAAAACTGAGGAAAAACTAAGGAGCTGGGAAAAACTGAGTACAACTAAGGACCCGAGGGCACGAAAATAGAAATCCCTATATGAATAGTATAGTTTGCATAGCCAATATCCATACAGAGAAATATAAATAAGCACTTTTTTTGCAAAGGAAAATATATTAATTAGCCATCAGGTAAAAGATCCTCATGGACGAAAGCAACATCTGTCTTCTGGTCTAGAATTGGACCAGGTCATAGTACGAGCCTGGGAACGACGAATATTTGCCAGTAAATGGCTTACAGAATTTATACCACGTGAAATATAAATTAGCACTCAAATCAGCATTTTGAATGTGCCATCCTAACTAAGAGCAAATACTAAACTTGGACGTATCCTGAATGTTCATTAGAAAACCACGTGTTGATGATCCCACTTAATTATTTTGACCCTACAATAAAGAAATAAAGAAATAGATGAAGTTACATGATAGATGCAGAGATTAGAAACGAACAGGTCAAGGACAAGACGAAATAACTAAAATTGAGATGCTACTAGTAATCTTGCAAATGTTGTCCTCATTTAACAAGAAAAATTATATAAGGAACATAATATATGCATCAGTACATGGGACACTATCAGCAATTGTTCTACAAGAAGGACATGTGTAAAAACAATGTGAAAGAAGTGATCCATTGGTACAACTAGTCTGTCAGTAAACCTGGATAGTGTTCTGAGAAACATGTAAATAAGTTTCGCCTGGAACTTTAATTGCTAATCCATGAACATGAGAAACAGGTAAATATTGTGACTAGATTGGAAACTTTGAAATAATTAGGAATAACTATGATTTTAGGGCCTACAGCAAGCACCTCACTTGCTTATCAGAAAACAGAGCAACATTCAACAAGCAACTCATTTTTCTACAGTAGCAACTAGTGTGTCTGACAACTAGTGCCAACAGCAAAATGAAAATACAAGCCCAGTTCAAATTTTGGTTCAGCTTACGGTGCATGTTTTTATTATGCTTCCAGCCAACACACATTCTATGCACATTTTGAGGGCTGAAATAAAGGTCAACAAACTTACCATTGCTTTAAACATTCTGCTGTTCTTTGTTGATGCATGTATCAGCGCATTTGAAGAAATTACACTCTGCCTTGCACCTAGAGCCCCAGCAACGGTCTTTGGAAGAATATTTTGCAGGTTTGGGTTACTATTTTCTTTGCCAGAATTTGTTTTCTTAGGCGTCTGCAAATAGAAGTGCACCTTTAGCAATGCAAGTAAGCAAAATAAAACTTACAAGTTTGCAAGCATATGACTACAATCACCTAATGTTGCTGCGCTTCTTTGGTTACCACCTGTTGGCTCAACTGTGCAAACTTTGCCATCACCATGTTCTCAAATTCCAGTCTCGATTTTCGCTCCTTTTCCAACAATCTATCCCTTTCAGCACGCTCCTCTTCCAATAATTTTTCCCTTTCAGCACGCTCTTCTTTTAACCTCTCCTCAAGGTTTTCTCTCTAAGCACGCTCCAAGTTAATCCTCTCTTGTGTGCTTTCACGTTCAGCTTGTAACTGATCTTGTAATTCAGTGACATGATCTCTAAGCTCAGAGTTTACCTTTTGGGTCTCTGCTTGGGCACGGGCTTGATCTTCAAGCTGGGATTTAATCCTTTCAGCGCCACTTGGTGGTTTGGCCATGTAGCCATACCCACGTGGCTGGGATGACTTGCATTTCAGAGTGTCCTTATATGCAGTCTAAAAAATATTGCTTCTTTCTTCACTTGAAAGTGGAGCTTGAGTTTCATTTTCTTTGTTTTGAACAAGTTGACATGCTTTGTCCTATATAAAACAAGTACATTTCCATCAGATGAAGAAGCATCCAAGATGCACAACATTAAAGAACTAGAGAGTAAGCGGAATTTATTTTACTCACATAAACATCCTGCGACTCTTTGTTGGGCCATGCTCCATTCTTCTTGTAGGTCAGTTCCCAAAGAGCGACACAGTCTGGCTCTTCTCCAGTTTCCACGTTTTTCTGCAAGTAGTACAACATGAGATGCTTGAAACATGAAAGCATAGTTAGCAGCGAGCCATACATATTAAGTTAAGACTCATACCTCTTGAAAACTTAGTTGTGTGTACGACTTTGATCCAACTCTGTGTTTTGTCTTCTGTTTCTTACGGTTATCAGAGTTCTTTTGGCTGATTTCCTATCCAAACATTAAAACAAAATATAACCGGTCAAACAAGCCCTTTCATCTAAGTTGCAGTTACCAAACAGTGAGATTAGAGATAACCTTAAATTTTGCATATGTTCCAAAGTACTGAATCATCCATTCCCACTCTTCCCGTTGTAAATCTTCCGGCACATTAGCCAATCTAGCAGCATCTGTTTTGTATGCCTTGTAAGTGGAGCTTAGAGTTGATCGCCAGCCTCTATATCGCTCTTGCGCAATTTTGAGAACTTTCGCTTCATTTTCTGGTGTTTCTTCGAATGCCCATCTATCCTGTAATGCGTAAAGCGAAGGCATATACTTAATTAGTGCATTATCGATGGTAAAGTAAATAACACATCTAAAAAAGGTTGAACTCACTATCATATCCATGAAAATTTGTCGATGGATGGTCGGGTGAATGTCCGACCACTTTCTCACTCCAATGAGTGGTAACTTTCTTTTCATTAGGACTACTACATCATCCAGGAATGAGCGGTAGTTCATTCCTACTGCACCACCCAAATTTTCAGAGAATGCAATATTAAGCTTTTCTGCTCCATTGGCATAACGCTTCTTAGATGCTTTAAAACCCTTGAGAACACCTCACCCCTTCTTCTTAAGTCCATCATTTTCTACAACCCAAACCACAATAGAAATATTGCGTTACTCGGTATTTGATTGCAAGAAACTAGGACACACATATGAACCAAATTTCTTACCATTCTGTAGTAGTTCACGGTTGCGGCGAGCATGGAATGGCCATTCAGCCAGTGCACACATGTCATTACCAGACACTGGAGTGTTACATTCTTCTGGAGTTACTGTAGAAGGTTTAATAGTTGTTAAGATTAAGCAATTCAAGAATTTCTGCATTATAGCAAATGGTAGAGACAGCTTCAAATTCATAAAGTTTTTACCGGATCCATGTTCATTTATGTATGCTGTTATACTTTCCATCCTTGTTAGGAGAACAGATCCTTTCTCTACTGAACACAAGAACAATAAATGAACTTAGGTCTATCAAAGTGCACCATTCAGTATAGTGATTAAGAACTAAGGAAGTTGTGTACCATGCTGAAAGGAGTATTGTGAATCATCTCTTTCCTCTGAAGCTTGTACTCGGCGTCGTTGTATTGCCATCCGTCTCCCACCAGCACGGTGTTGCGTTGAATTAATTGTTGCACCCTTGTGTATGTAATATCAGAAATAGAGTTAATTTCAGATGAAACGCAATACTTAACGCAGGCATAAATAATTAGATGGCCAAGAGAAGTTGTATTTTTCGCTACCTAAGACAGCAAGTGGCAAAATTAAGCTAATGATTCAATAACAGGACCAAGTGGAAAAAGCAAGGACAGCAGCTTCTGTAGTATTGGATACATAAATTATATCAGGTATAAAATAATTTGAGCACATGAATGGGATAGTGCAGCCACTTAATTCGTAGATTTAAAGTACATAATCAAGAATGGATGACCAAGATAGCTGTACGTAAAAAGATAGCTTTACAGTACATAATCATGACTGCTAGTATAAACCGCTAAAAAACACTATGTAAGAAATTATCAATGGCATGCCATGCAGCCTAATGAGGAATACATTTCCTACACGATTGATTCTCGTTGATAATGGAGCCCAACACTCAGATATTAACTGTAGCATACTACATCATGACACAACTCGTCACAACGCCACAAAGCTTATTCAGAAGCAGCTCAAATCAGTAAACAAGACATATTTTTATTGTCTGCCGATATTCCTGCAATAGAATCACAGTTTACATTTTTTGAACTTTGTTTGAAGTGATGTGCATTATATATCTGACATGTTTTTGAGAAGGATTACTAGAGTATGTATAATTTTTTGTGGAGCAAATTGATTAATCTATAATGAACAAACCTGATCATATGTTGAATTGTTATAATGTCCTAAAAATCTTCATAGTACACCAAATTTTGACAATATCTCGTTGCTATAAGTTTGAATTAAAACTTGTCATTTACTCATTCAGAGATAATCGCATTTTGCTACATCGGTGTATATGTTTAGAAATCTAAGCAGCACATAATTGATGACTGGACAAATTCCTAAAACTTATTCCTGATCATGCACTGGTACTCCTGATCTAAAACTTTTAAATCTAAGCAGCACATATGTGTAGAACAAAATTACCACCAAGTAACAATCTAAATAATTCTGAACATGCACTGGTACTCCTGATCTTATGGCGTGCTTGGTTTCTAAGAGAGGTTGCAGTTCATGAACGAAAATGAACGAAATCTGAACATGTCATGGATGTGGTCGCGTGGTCGCAGACTAGTGGTACTATGAACGAAAACGAACCAAAATTCCTCCACGGCCGCCGCCGGAGATTGCTCCCCGGGGTTATAGTTGGACGCCTCCTCCGCCTGTTCCTGCCCGTGCCGCGGGGGCGGGTCGCTCCGATTCGTGGCTCCCTCCGGCGGTGGAGCCTCTGCCGCCGCCCGCCTCGGGGGCTGGTGGGGCCGAGCGCGCAGACGGTGGCGATCTGCGCCCGCCTGCTGGGCACGCCCAGTGCCAGGCCGGCCATCAGCCGCGAGATCCGCATCAACGGGGGGAAGAGAAGCACCATAGGAACAGTGCCTCCGACGCTCTGCTTCTTCTGGGATCCCGCATCTTCTTCCTCTGCTTCCGGGGGGAAGAGAAGCAACAGAGGAACAGGCAGGTAGAGAGCTAGCGCGAGCCACGCCGGAGGCGAGAACGACGGAGGGAGGGTTCTATGCGGAGGAAATAAGTGAGCAGGAGATCGATGGACCAACCTGTGTCGTCCGTTCGGTGGACTCCGACATGTGCCGCATCGTCGACGCCGCCGTCATGACGCCGTGAGGACTCTCAGATCCGATCTCGGTTTAGACAGAAAATAATGAGGACTCTTTATACCAGGAAATTTTAGCGGGAGTTAAGCGGGAAAGGCAAAAAATTGGTACAAGGTTAAAAAAATTAGATGTTAGCGGGTGAATTTAGCGGGAAAGATACTAAATACCTGTAGTACACGATTAATTTTAGGATGACAATTAATTTGGATGAAATAGGAAATATATGTGGTGTTAAAATAAAAATACTGCTAATTTTGTTAGTACAACATTATTTTGTTGTATCCATCATACGTCGTGGTCTATACCACACCCGATAATTGTCGACGAGCGATCCGACACCCTCCCCTCTAACATTTGTCGGTACTGGTTGTAGCTACTCTTTATCCTCCATCGACCACTGTACTGAGTTGTTTATGATAGCAATGAGTCTAAAGCCGGCACACGAACATGAGTTGAGTCGGCCAATCAAGCGCGCACTACTCAAGATCAATGTCCATGTCGGTGCCAATCGGACAAGCCTATAGTCGGCACAGGAATAAGAGCCGACCCCACCGGGGAGGTGGTTTGGGCTGTGCTCATTGACAAAAATCTCATCGCAACCCCACCCTTATTTTAAGGCTACTAGGTTATACCAAGTCAAGTCAACTAAAGGAGCGAAAAAAATGCCATGTCGATAGTCATGGAGGTGCAATCCTGCTGCCTCCCCTGTAATGTTGTCTTTGCCTGTTGTAGCTACTCCTCATCCTTGCTCGATCATTGTCTCTGGCTACTTGATGTACAAAGCCACTGACAGCGAGGGCGCACTTGTCGAGATCAATGTCCGCGCCATTGCTAATCATATGAGCATGTACTCGACACATGAACAAGACCTTACCCCACCAGGATAATGGAGGTGGTGCGGGCTACGCTCATTGATATAAACCTCATGGCACCCCCACCCTTATTTAAAACTACTAGGTTATACTGTTGCTTTGGAACCCAAGTATATGTCCGCGCCATTGCTAATCATATGAGCATGTAGTCGACACATGAACAAGAGCTTACCCCACCGGGATAATGGAGGTGGTGCGGGCTACGGTCATTGATATAAACCTCATGGCACCCCCACCCTTATTTAGAACTACTAGGTTATACTATTGCTTTGGAACCCAAGTATATGTCCGCGCCATTGCTAATCATATGAGCATGTAGTCGACACATGAACAAGAGCTTACCCCACCGGGATAATAGAGGTGGTGCGGGCTACGCTCATTGATATAAACCTCATGGCACCCCCACCCTTATTTAGAACTTACTAGGTTATACTGTTGCTTTGGAACCCAAGTATATGTCCGCGCCATTGCTAATCATATGAGCATGTAGTCGACACATGAACAAGAGCTTACCCCATGCATGGTCATCCAATCAAACAACTGTTTGTGTAAGTGTGGAACCAACCTATTTTAGTCCTACCGACTCAAGTCAACTAGAGGGGTGAAAATAACGCCATATCCGACAATCGTGGAGGTACAGTCTGGCGCCCTACCCTCTAATGTTGCCTCCGCTAGTCGTAGCTACTCGTCATCATCGCTCAACCATTCTTTTTTGGCTAATTGTTGGACGAAGCTAACGGTGGCGAGCGCACACTACCCAAGATTGATGTTCGCGTCGTTGCCAATCGTAAAACAACAAAAACTATGGAGCATCAAGCTTGCTACCTAAGACGCTATGAGACTAAGGAGACCTAGGCTCCACGACAATTCTCCCAAGAATGTAACAACGCAACAAGGGTCACTGTCGCCTACACCTCATAGGTATAGGGTTTTCACTAGGAGCCTAATGTGGACAGGGTAGCCACAACAACGCCCTCAAGAGGGTCACGACACCCGCAGGCGTCGATATCGTAGGCACCGAAGTGCTGGGATTTTGCCCGAAAAAACCCTGTCCACTCTTGGTACCTTAGACAACAAGTCATCCCTGAGCCGAGCTTCTACCATGCGATATGGGCACTGACCATGCCGAGACGCCGCCAACACCAGAAACTCCCAACACCCACTCCTCGCCACCCTCATGGCTCCAAGAGAAGGCCATCACCACTGCCACGTCGCTCGCCGTCGAGCCGTCCGTGCAGTCCACCTACCGGGGCCGCCGTCCCAGCATCCGTGATCTCGCGCCCGAGTAACCAACACACACACACACAACACACACAAAAATATTATCAAATCATGTTATATGTTAGTACTTCATCCGAACCAAAATAAGTGTTCTGACTTTTGTTTAAATTTGTACATTTGAACTAAAGCGACATTACATTTATAGAGAAATACCTAACTACCAATAGAGATAGCACAAAGAGGATTTTCTGTAACGATCCTGTGCAATATAAATGATATTCTAGAAAAAATAAAACAATTGTCATATGAAAAAAAAGGAAAAACAAAGTCAATGCCAAGTCTTCGCCCCGACGGCCGGACCCCTTATCTCCCTTTCCATATCCCTTTCATTCCCCATCTAGGCTACGAATCTCACATTCTCGCAACGATGGGAGAACGCCGATTTGTGATTGTCATCCATGACAACGACGATGACGATCGTGTAATCGATGGTAAGCCTGCGCCTCTGTCCCCTCCTCTGTCCCCTCCTCCAGCTGTCTGTCACTTCTCCACTCGGCGTCTCTGTCATTTATTCGTTGTTCGCAACTTAATACTCATGGGGTACTCGGACGACTCCCCACGAGTGGATTATTAGTCATAGATGCAGTTGGATTACGGTCAATGTATTTTGTCGTAATGCCCAGAGTGAATCTCATAATGATCCTCATGACATATGTACGTTATCTTTATTCTATCAATTGCCCAACTATAATTTGTTTACCCAGCATGTTATTATTTATCTTATGGAGAGACACCGCTAGTGAACTGTGGACCCCGGTTCAATTTCCTTTACATTGTTATACCATTTTACTTTTACTCACACTGTTTACTTTTACTTGCATACTATTACCCTTTTACCACTCGATACGCTCAATCCTTTGTTTACAGCAAACCGGTGAGATTGATGATGACCCACAAGTATAGGGGGTGTATCGTAGTACTTTCGATAAATAAGAGTGTCGAACCCAACGAGGAGGAGAAGGTGTTGACAAGTGGTTTTGATCAAGGATTCACTGTAAATAGTAGTAAACGGGTTTTCAGGGGTATTTGGTAATGCTAGTAAATAAAGTACGAGTAAATATAAGACAATAATAATAATTGCTGCAAGTGGCCTAATCCTTTCTAGAGCAAAGGACAAGCCGGTTGTGTAACTTATGTGACCAAACATTCTCGAGGACACACGGGAGTTTCTGTCAAGTGCTTTCGCTTCATACCGCTAAATAATCTTTATTGGTTTGATAAGTATTATGGGGGTGAACCTGTGCTAGCGCACTACCCTTACTAGGATAAATACACACTTGTGATTATACCCCTTGCAAGCATCCGCAACTACAATAAAGTAATTAAGATAAATCTAACCACAACCTTAAACTCTAAGATCCTACGCTCCCTGGTGCAATGGTTTCCCAACGGAGGTTTAGGTTTCTGTCACTCCAGCAACCCCACAATTGGTAGCCAAATACACAATGCATCTCACTAGGCCCATAAATGGTGAAGTATCATGTAGTCGACGTTCACATGACACCACTAGTGAAATAGCACCACAACAAATAAATATCAAACCATTAAATATTACTCAACATAATTCCACTACTAACAACTTGACTTCTCCCATGTCCTCAAGAACTAAACGAACTACTCACAAGACATCATATGGATCATAATCAGAGGTGAAATAATGGTAAATAACAATCTGAACATAAACCTTAATTCAACGGTTCCACTCAATAGCATCAACCACAAGAGTAATCAACACCGGGAAAGTTTTCCCTAAGAATTTGACAAGATTCAACTCAAGATGTTATAGCGGGATGGCGTGGTGATGGTGGAGATGAAGGTGCTGGTGGTGAGGATGATGATAATGATGATCCCGATGAAGTACGGTGCGATGATGATGATGATGGCGATGATCTCCCCTCTCCTGGAAGGAATTTCCCCGGCAGATTCCTGCCTGCCGGAGAGCTTTTCTCTCTCTGGTGTTTTCCGCCCCGCAGAGGCGGCGGTGTCTATCTCTGAGCCCCCTGACTTAGGTTTTCGGGGACCATGAAATACGCAAAGGGGCGATGGCAGTAGTGGGCCAGGGTGGCCTCACCACAGGGCGGCGCGGCCAGGGGTGGGCCCGTGCCCCCTGTGGGTGAGCCCACCATGTGGCTCCTCTCGCCTCCTCCTTCTGGCTTCTTCAGTCTTCTGGCAAAATATAATTTCCTGGTATTTTTCTAGAATTTCCAGATCTTCCGAAACATGGTGTCTTGACGATCCTTTTTCCAGCAGAATCCTGACCCCGACAGCAAATCCTCCAATGATCATCAAACATGTAAAAACAGAGGAAACAACATAAGTATCATCTCTAAATGTGAAATATATCAATGAATAATAGTAAATTATGATACAAAATAGTGATGCAAAATGGACGTATCAATTGACAACCTCATCGTAAGTTGGGAGCAAAGTTCTTGGTTGTGTTGTGTGCAGGTTTCGCGTTGCTGCTGGGTGAAGACACACCAATAATATTCCTGGCGCCATTGTCCGGAGTGTCATGAAGCTAGCAAGCATCACCTTCTGAAGTTTGGTTTTTTCTCCTACTGGTTCGATAAACCTTGGTTTCATAACTGAGGGAAGACTTGCTGTTGTGCTCATCACACCTTCTCTTGGGGTTCCGAACTGGTTGGTCATCTACATCAACACCGCACCATCAACAAGTTTTCTGGCGCCGTTGCCAGGGAGGAAGAAGACTTCTGCAAGGGGAGTCTCTCACGCACAATCTTTTACTTTGTTTTTGTTTTGCTTTATTTTATTTTTGCTTGCATCGTTTTATCAAAAATACAAAAAAAAATTAGTTTCTTTATAGTTGCTTTTACTTATCTGCTTTTTAGTCTTGTTAGAATGAGTAATCCTGAAGTTGAAGTTTGTACTTTTAAGCAACAAGGGGGAGAGAGTTTGAAAGATGCTTGGTATCGTATTAGCAATGCTCATCATAGGTGTACGAAGAAGCATTCTACCATGATCCTCCTTAGAAATTTTTATGTTGGTATATCTAGTTGGAATAGGTACGTTCTTGATACTCTTGCAGGAGGTAATTTTCTGGGTACTCCCGCTCTTGAAGCATGCAATTTAATTGAAAGTTTAGTGGGAGTACCATCTATCCATGTTAAAAATGAGGTCACTTTGGATGAGGTTTTAGAAAAACTTAGCTCTTTAGAAAAAAGTTTGCCAAATATCCTTGATAACGCTATCCAAGTTAATGAATTGATAGAAAGTATCGGTAAGAGATTCACCGTTTTAGAGGCTAGTACTACTCTTGATAGTCAAAACCTTAGGATCGGTAAACTAGAGGAGTCTATGGAAACTTTAAGTTCGATTTTCTCTTCTCTTAAATTTAAGAAGGAGAAAGCTTTTGTTGGAAAAGAGCAAAAATTTATGTATGTTCCCAAGGTGTCTGTGCCTAAACCGCAGCATGTTTTTAAGATTGGAAAGACTTTTAGTTCAACTAAGAGTGACTTGCAGGTTGAATCATCTTCGGGAACTTCTAAAGTGCCTAGTGTGGTAAGTGGTGCTCTTAAGGAAACAATTGATCTTAATGCCTCATTTGATAATACTTGATTTGCACTTTCTGCGCCTAGCTCAAAGGCGTTAAAGAAAAGCACTCTTGGGAGATAACCCAATGTTTTATTTTCAGTACTTTTTCTTTTATTTGAGTCTTGGAAGTCATTACTACTGTAATGACCTCTACTTATCATTTTTATTTCGTTGTTGTGCCAAGAAGAACCTCTAATTTGAGGGAGGTAAGAGTTGGGGAAGTTGCTGTCCTGAAACAGATTTCTGTGCTGCACCGTAAAAATTCGTGAAAATTATCAGGATATGTTTTTGATATGAAATTTCTTGAGCATATGCTCCAGGTTATATCCAAACTTTCATTAGTTTTACACTTTTCGATTTGAGCAACAGAAGGTCCTCAAAAAATTCGACCTTTGACAGCTGTTCTGTTTTGACAGATTTCTGCCACTGTTTGTGTTTGCCTCTCGATCGCTTTCTTTTTGAGTTCTTTTGATCACAGAACTTTTGAGGAAGTTGCTACAGTAGTATATGCTTTATATGTGGTGTTTTTGAGTTGAAACCTAAACCAAAAAGGGTTGATTTACTATTATACTTATACTAACGTTGCTAATAGAATTGTGTGAAGTTTTGTATGAAGGAAGTTTTCAATTGTAGGGATTGGAGAATGATGAGATGAGATGAAGAATGGACAAAAGCTCAACCTTGTGGATGCCCATGTCACCCCAAGAAATATCCAAGAGGTACAAGCATCAAAGCTTGGGGATACCCCCAAGGCACCCCTTCTTCATCGGCAAAAATCAGGTCACCTTTCAACACACTATATTTTTATTGCTTCATATTCTATGCATTTTTCTTGGAGCGTCTTTACTTTTTATTTCAGTTTTCTTTTGTTTTTTTTGCTGCAATAAATAGTTGGACCCCAAAAAATTTCTTTTGGAGGAGATGTACTTGGTTTCATTTCCAAGAACACTCTAGTTTTTCACTCTTATCGTTCAACGAGTGTTCTCTTTTTCTAGAACTGCGTTTAGCTTTCGTTTTTTGCCTTGATTTTTGTTCAGATCTTGATTTATCTTTGCATCAAGGTGTATTCAGACCACTGGTATATGTTGGTTTTTATCAAAAGAGTTGTCTCAAAAAGGTTTTAATGGTGTTGGAAAAGAGAAAAAGTTTCATGCAAAAAAGTGGTACAAAAAGGAGCTTGTTTAGACTGCGACTTAGACTTTTACATGCCATGCTTGATGTCGTTTTGATAGTATGCTTAGTAGCTTTTGCTGTAGCATGACTTGTCTCAAATGACTGAGATTGCTTAATGAGCCGTTGAAAAAAAGTCATGCGTTGTTTTTATTATATGGAAGCATTTATTTGGTTTTCTCCTTGATGTTTTATTTGGGTTGACTTGGCGCATGCTTACAACATGTTCGACACTTACAAAGTCGCCATAAGCCTCTATAATCATTTGGTTTTTGACTTGTGATGCCATTTTATGCTTTCTTTTAATGATGTTTTGTCGCTATGCATGATTATGGCCGTTATTGCTCTGTTAGTTGGTCGCTCCCAGTCTTTTGCTAGCTCTCATTTTGTACTGAGTATGAGCTCTACTCGTGCATCCAACTCCCAAAAACCAAGTTATTCCAATGTGTCCACCATACATACCTATTAGCAATTTGCTATTCCAAGTATATTTGACTTGCTTTTATCTATCCTTCGACTTAAACTCTGTTGGTGTTATGTGAAAATTAGTCAGTAAAGCTCTCACGAACCTGATGGCACACTTTACTTTTCTCGCTTTTAAAATTTTGACATTGTGGCTCTTTTATGTTGACGTTATGCTTGCAAGTTGTAAGTTGGAAATTAGCCAAACCATGTTGTCATGGGGTAAGCTTTCAACATTGCACTTTCTCTTATTTGAGTTGATATCGTGATCTTTTGTTTATGGATACTCGCGATGTGAAATAAGTTGGGAATCTTGCGGGATCATGGAGTTTGTATATGTGTTAGAGAAACGCCTAGGCCACTAATCTAAGCCATGCATCATTCATGGTGGAAATTTACAGCATGCCCATAGTGGACATTCGACGACGCATCTCAAAATAAAAAGCTATACCAATGGTAAATAAAAGAGATGCCGAGGTGTTCATTGTCTGTTTGTCCTGTCATTTTGATGTGGGATTGTTCCATGTCATCGGGCAAGGAGGTACCCCATTGGCGGTTCTCGATGATACGTGTATACTTATAACGACAAGAGCTTGCTTGGGACCCTAAGTCGAGTAGCATGAGGTTTGGGTATTCGTACTTCACGGGACACAAGGTTTTCAACTTATGATTTGTTAAGCATATGCTCATAATCGTTCTCGCATTTACTTTAACCATTCAAGATGCCTATGATGGGGGCAATGAGAGCTCAAAGCTAGTAAGTACCATAATTTTTGAAGGTTTATAAAACTTGCAATCACTGCTTCCCTCTGCGAAGGGTCTTTCTTTTACTTTTATGTTGAGTCTCCACCTTCTACCTTTATGCACCGTCTAAGAGAGCATAGTTGCCATTCTGAGTTTAATGTGCATAGCCCCAAAGTTTATCATTGATTGATTCATGATTATGGTTTTGCTTGTTCTTATATTATTTGTATCTGGTCGCCCTTTTAAACTTGAAGGTGTCCTATGCATTTATGTTTTGCTCTTCCATGAAGGACAAGCTGAAAACCATTTGCTATGTTTTTCCATATGATTTGAACACACATTTGACTTTCATTGTTTCATTATTCATGATCTTTCGTTTATGTTTCTTTTCATGTTACAACATGGTTGCTAAGTTCTTATTGTCAAGATTATGTCTCTTATGCCCATGTTTTAAGTTCTTTGATCCCAACACTCAATGCTTACATAGATGATCAAGATTGTGATGGTGCATGTCACCTCAAAAATTATTCTTTTGTTATCACTTACCTACTCGAGGACGATCAGGAGTTAAGCTTGGGGATGCTTGATACGTCTCAAACGTATCTATAATTTTTGATGCTCCATGCTTGTTTATACACCATTTGCTTTGAGTTTTGTTACACTTCGTGGCATTTTTATGCATTTTCTGGAACTAACCTATTAACAAGATGCCACAGTGCCAGTTCCCTATTTTCTGCTATTTTTGTGTTTTAGAAAAGTTACACAGGAAATATTTTCAGAATTGGACGAAACAAAAGCCGAACCTCCTATTTTTACCGAAGCTTCGCGAAGACCGAAGATGAGACGGAGGGGGGGCAGGAGCTAGGCTCACCACAGGGGGGCGCGGCCCAACCCCTGGCCGCGCCACCCCATGGTGAGGCCAGCTGGCCCAACTCTGACGATGCCCTTTCGCCTATAAAGTCCCGTCGACGGGAAAAACCTAAGGGACGGATCGCTTTTCCTCGAAACATACTGTAAGCCGCCGCCGTCATCAAAGCGAGATCGGGAGGATCCAGGAGCTCTTCCCGGTACCCTGCCGGAGAGGGGAATCTCTGCCGAATGCCTTCTCCACCACCATGGTCGTCTCTGGAGTGATGTGTGAGTAGTCTACCTTGGACTATGGGTCCATAGCAGTAGCTAGATGGTTGTCTCCTCCACCATGTGCTTCATGTTTAGATCTTGTGAGCTGCCCTACATGATCAAGATCATCTTTATATAATCATACATGTTGTGTTTGTTAGGATCCGATGAGTATTGGTACTATGTCAAGTTGATGTGCTGAATTATATATATTTATGTTATCTCTATGTTCCTTATGATCTTGCATGCTTTCCGTTGCTAGTAGCTATCTTGGCCGAGTGGATGCTAGTGACTCCAAGAGGGAGTATTTATGCTCGATAGTTGGGTTTATGCCTCTATTTAATCTAGAGGAGTGACAGAAACCTCTAAGGTTGTAGATGTGCTGTTGCCACTAGGGGGAAAACAACATTCTTGTGTCCAAGGACATTTGCTTTGTTTACTTTACGCACTTTGCTTAATGCAGTTATCCGTTGTTCACAACTTAATACTCAAGGGGTACTCGGACGACTCCCCGTGAGTGGATTATTAGTCATAGATGCAGTTGGATTACGGTCTATGTATTTTGTCGTAATGCCCAGAGTGAATCTCATAGTGATCCTTATGACATATGTACATTATCTTTAGTCTATCAATTGCCCAACTGTAATTTGTTTACCCAACATGTTATTATTTATCTTATGGAGAGACACCGCTAGTGAACTGTGGACTCCGGTCCAATTTCCTTTACATTGTTATACATTTTTACTTTTACTCACACTGTTTATTTTTACTTGCATACTATTACCCTTTTACCACTCGATACGCTCAATTCTTTGTTTACAGCAAACCGGTGAGATTGACAACCTCATCGTAAGTTGGGAGCAAAGTTCTTGGTTGTGTTGTGTGCAGGTTTCGCGTTGCTGCTAGGTGAAGACACACCAACAATATTCCTGGCGCCATTGTCCGGAGTGTCACGAAGCTAGCGAGCATCACCTTCTGAAGTTTGGTTTTTTTCTCCTACTGGTTCGATAAACCTTGGTTTCATAACCGAGGGAAGACTTGCTGCTGTGCTCATTACACCTTCTCTTGGGGTTCCCAACTGGTCGGTCATCTACATCAACACCGCACCATCAACATACTCCATTTTTCATTGCCAAGAACACTCTAGTTTTCACTTTTATCGTTCAACGAGTGTTCTCTTTTTCTAGAACTGCGTTTAGCTTTCGTTTTTTGCCTTGATTTTTGTTCAGATGTTGTTATATCTTTGCATCAAGGTGTATTTAGACCACTGGTCTATGTTGGTTTTCATCTAAAAGAGAGGTTTCAAAAAGGTTTGAATGGTGTTGGAAAAGAGAAAAAAGTTTCATGCCAATAGTGGTACAAATGGGAGCTTGTTTAGACTATGGCTTAGACTTTTGCATGTCATGCTTGATGTTATTTTGATAGTATGCTTAGTAGTTTTTGCTGTAGCATGACTTGTCTCAAATGACTGAGATTGCTTAATGTGCCTTTGAAAGAATCATGCGTTGTTTTTGTTATATGGGAGCATATTATTGTGGTTTTCTCCTTTGATGCTTTATTTGGGTTGACTTGGCGCATGCTTACAACATGTTTGACTCTAACAAGTTGCCATTAGCCTCTATGATCATTTGGTTTTTGACTTGTGATACCACTTTATGCTTCGGTTAATGATGTTTTGTCGCTATGCATGATTATGGCCGTTATTGCTCTCTTAGTTGGTCGCTCCCAGTCTTTTGCTAGCCTTCATTTTGTACTAAGAGGGGATACTTCTCGTGCATCCAACTCCCAAAAACCAAGTCTTCCAAAGAGTCCACTATAAACTTCTATGCATGGTATTTGCAAGCCATTCCAAGTAAATTTTCATGTGCTACCTTTCAAAAAAACCTTCAAAATACATCTCATTTTATGACACTGTTTTCAGCTCATGGGGACGTAGTGGTCGGATTTGCTATCTTCCATATTGTTTTATTCCAAAAAAAAGGAAAAAAGAAAAGAAAAAGGCACTCCTCCATGAAGAAGTAACACTCATTGTGAAAGTTGGTGGGCACCCGATGGAATTGGTTAGCCATGGTTTATGAAAGGAAAAGTGGGGAGGAGTGCCAAGCTTTATAAAAGAGAACAAAAGTGCCAATCTCTCTTTCTCTCTCTCTCTCAAAAACTTGCTTTGTATGGAAGATAGTAAGTACCCCATTGCCAGTCGTTGACAAGAACAACCACCTCTCAAAACAAATTTTTCTCTCTGTTTTACAAATGAAAAGCTCTAGCACATGTTTAATCACTGCTTCCCTCTGCGAAGGGCCTTTCTTTTACTTTTATGTTGATTCTCCACCTTCTACCTTTATGCACCTTCTAAGAGAGCATAGTTGTCATTCTGAGTTTAATGTGCATAGTCCCAAAATTTATTATTAATTGATTCATGATTATGGTTTTGCTTGTTCTTAAATTATTTGTATCTAGTCGCCCTCTTAAACTTGAAGGTGTCCTATGCATTTATGTTTTGCTATTCCATAAGGGACAAGCTGAAAACCACTTTGCTATGTTTTTCTATATGGTTGAAACACACACTTGACTTTCAATGTTTCATTACTCATGATCTTTTGTTTGTGTTACTTTTCATGTTATAATATGGTTGCTAAGTTTTATTGTCAAGATTATGTCTTTTATGCCCATGTTTAGAGTACTTTGATCTCAGCACTCAATGCTTTACATCGTTGATCAAGATTGTGATGGTGCATGTCACCTCAGAAATGATTGTTTTGTTATCACTTACCTACTCGAGGACGAGCAGGAGTTAAGCTTGGGGATGCTTGATACATCTCAAACGTATCTATAATTTTTGATGCTCCATGCTTGTTTATACACTATTTGCTTTGTGTTTTGTTATACTTCGTGGCATTTTTATGCATTTTATAGAACTAACCTGTTAACGAGACGCCACAGTGCCAGTTCCCTATTTTTGCTATTTTTGTGTTTTAGAAAAGCTACACAGAAAATATTCTTGAAATTGGATAAAACAAAAGCAAAAATTCCTATTTTTCCCGAAGCGTCACGGAGTCCAAAGGAGAGACGGAGTGGTGCCAGGAGGCGGCCGCACCACCCCATGGCGCGGACCACCCCCTGGCTGTGCCGGGGTGTGGTGTGGGCCCCTAGCCCACACTCTGACGCTGCCCTTCCGCCTATATAATCCCCTCGACGGGAAAACCTAAAAGGACCGATCAATTTTCCACAAAACCTACTGCAAGCCATCGCCGTTGTCGACGCGAGATCGGGAGGGTCCAGAAGCTCTTCCCGGCACCCTGCCGGTGAGGGGAATCACCACCGGAGGCCTTCTTCATCACCATGGTCGCCTCCGGAGTAATGTGTGAGTAGTCTACCTTGGACTACGGGTCCATAGTTGTAGCTAGATGGTTGTCATCTCCACCTTGTGCTTCTTGTTTAGATCTTGTGAGCTGTCTATCATGATCAAGATCATCATTGTGTGATAGTGACTCCAAGAGGGGGTATTTATGCTCGATAGTGGGTTCATGCCTCTAGTAATCTGGGGGAGTGACAGAAACTTCTAAGGTTGTAGATGTGATGTTGCTACCAGGGAGAAAACAACAATCTTGTGTTCAAGGACATTTGCATTGTTTACATTACACACTTTGCTTAAGGCGATAATCTGTTGCTTGCAACTTAATACCCGATGGTTGCTCGGACGACATCCGGAGGGTGGATTTTTAGTCATAGATGCAGTTGGATTACGGTCTATGTATTATATTGTAATGCCCAAGTGAATCTCATAGTGATCCTCATGACATTTGTACGCTATCTTTATTCTATCAATTGCCCAATTGTAATTTGTTTACCCAACATGTTGTTATTTATCTTATGGAGAGACACCACTAGTGAACTGTGGACCCCGGTTGATTCTTTTACATTGCTATTACTGTTTACCTTTTACTTGATGTATTTACATTGTTGCAAACCATTATCTTTTACCACTCCATACGCTTAATCCTTTGTTTACAACAGACCGGTGAGATTGAAAACCTCATCGTAAGTTGGGACAAAGTGCTTGGTTGTGTTGTGTGCAGGTTTCACATTGCTGCCGGTGTAAAGCTACACCTTGGACAAGTTTCCTGGCGCCATTGTCCGGGGCTGTTGCAAAGCTAGCGGGCATCGACCTTCTGAAGTTTGGTTCTTTCCCCTACTGGTTCGATAAACCTTGATTTCAAAACTGAGGGAAGACTTACTGCTGTGCTCATCATAACCTTCTCTTGGGGTTTTCCAACTAGGCGGTTATATACATATAAAACTCCTACATCAACACCGCACCACCAAGAAGCGTGCGTAGACATTAAGATCTTTTCTGGCGCCGTTGCTGGGGAGGTAAGGTAAAAGGTACTCGCATCCTCGTGTGTGTAACAACCCAATTTTTTGGGAAATAGAAATAAATGGATTTATTAAAATACCAAATTTTGGAGACAACAAAAACTTTTATTTTGAATACAAGATTAATTTCTTGTCTTTTAAAACTTGTGAATTTGAGCATTTGCTCCCATGCTTCAAATAAAAAGAGTATGAGAAGGGTTTTAAAACAAATCCTTTGAGTCCAAAGTTTTAATCGTTTAGAAAGGAAATATTTGGAATAGAGGTAAAACCTTTATTCTCAAGAAACCTATCTTTGTTTTAAAAAGAGGAGAAGAAAAATATCCCATTTCAAAAATTACTATTTCTCATTTCTCAAGTTGACATTTCCAAAAATGTTGGAATCAACCTTTCGAAAACTTATTTTCAAAACTTTGAAAAACTCCCAAATGTTTTCTTTAGCCAAGTTTTGGAAAACAAATAATTATACCTGTAAAATGTTTTTGTTAAATTGAAATAGTTTTCTAACTATTAAATTTTGTGCATGGTTCATGCTAAACCCATTTGGGTCAATTGCCAAACCTATATTAAGCAATATTTGAACTATACCATCATGCATCTCTCCACCACCACTAAGAACAAGTTACAAAGAATCAAATACAATAAAGTTTGAAACAAAAATCAACTTGGAACTCTATTTAATATTCTACCAAAGTTTGAATTCAAATAAGAGGTCATTCCCAACTCCATGTCATCTCCAAGAAAACAAACACCTTTGGACCAAGAGAAAACTTTGGCACTTCTTATTGCATGTATGCATAGATCTCTAATATAGGTCTTTTATGATTTCATGTGTGTTATATTTTTGTGTGCAATATTTAGTTAATCCACACTTAACCAACAAAAGCTTTAGAGAAGAACCACAAGGACTAAAGAAACCAGAAGCAAAAGAAATAAAGAAAAGAGAAGAAAGGTTTGATCTAGAAAATATTATTGACTACCCTACTTTGAACACTTAGATTAAGAAATCTGCAACTCAACTAAGGGTGTGATCAGTTGGTTGAGCAAGACCAACCTACATTCTTGCTGGACTAACAAACTTCAAACCAAAATTCAAATCGGAACCCCACTCAAACATCCGCCAAAGTTTGAATCTGAAACAGAGACCATACTTCAAAATTGAAATAAGATTTTTGCAAAACATCATATTTCTTCATAACAAAAATATGTTTGGAGTCCTTATCCAATATAATGACCAACCCAATTTGAAAATTTCGAAAATTTGAATTTTTATTTCTTGCGGACATTTGGTCGAACACCTGGTGGGCAGAATTTCGGGAAAACGAAACTACTGTGGCAGTCGCTGTTCCAATTCGCCCTCGCCCTGTAGCCATGCCGAGGACTCCATCTCGGTCGACCCACTGTCTCCCCCGCCCAGGCCTCGGCCGTGAAACGTGGACAAAAAGAGGAGAACCACCCCGGACCCCTCCCCACAGCCATCACTTGCCCCCTCTGCACCAGACCACCCCGCAGCCCGCAAGCGCGCCAGCAGCACGCCACAGCACGCCGCAGCCCTCCGCCGAAAGCACCGACCGCCGCGTCCCTTCTGTAGCCGACACCGGCCGCGCTCTGGCCGCAGATCCCCTCACCTCGTGCTCCCTCTCCCGCCTATAAAAAGCCCCCTTTCTTCCCTGAAAAGATCCACGCCATCACCAGGAACCTCCTAGACAACATCTCCAGCTTCCCCTCTCCCTGGTTCGAGCACACCGGCAACGACGTCCTCGCAGGCCACCGCGCGTTCCCAGCAGTCCCGTGCTTTCCCCGGCGCTGTACCTGCAGGAGGCGGCCGAGAAGGACCTCCGGCGCCGCCCTGCACCCTCGCCGCCGGTCGCCGCCGCTCCGGTGAGCCTCCCCGACCACCGCCCTCCTCCCCGTACTCCCTCGCTCGCTTGTGTTCGTCGGGCTGGGGAAGATGACCCCGATACCGATTCGGTTCATTAAGTCCCGACAGCCGGGCCCCCCTTGTCAGCGGATTTTTTTTCTTTCTTTCTCTCCCCGCGCGCCCGGACACGCTTTGGGCCAGCCCAGTCTTTTGGCCCACTAACCCCCTCCCGCGCGTGGCCCGCTGCTAGTAATTAGAAAAACCAAAAAAAAAGTGTAGTGAGGATTTAAAATTATGAATCTGAACCTATTTTAGAATTGAATTTCCCAGAGCTATGGGAATGCAAATTTAGCAAATAAGATGTCGTTGGAAAGCTTATGACATGAACTATCTAATGGTAGTATTTCCAACCCATTTAGACTTATACTTTTAATTGGGTAAAAATAACAAAACAGCAACTTTGCAATCTTACAAAATTCATAACAAATCAAATAAAATTCAAAAAAAATATGAATCCAACTTTCAAAATTCACATTTAGTGTTATCTATCTGTTGGTAACATTGGTTTGCCACTTAGAACTTTTAAAATGAAATGCTAGTGTCCTAGGTGGTTAAGTAGGCAACTTTAACTTAAAATTAATTGGCTAGTGTTTTATAAATAGATATTTTCTACATGCGTTAGTATAAACCAAATTTTAGAATGTATTTCTGTGAGTTTTGATCTTGGTCAAGTACACTTGCAGTATATATTCATGAAACTCAATTATCTATTAGTAAACCCTTGCATATCCTCACTTGCACACCTATCCAAAATAAATAAACCCTACTTAGATACAACACCTCAATAATCTCATCCATCGGAACTCAATTATCGTTGAAACCCCTCTCCATAGACTTCCTAGATCGTTTCTCTTACACAAGTATCCTTATTATAGTGAGTATGTGTTGTTTGTGAATTGTGTGGTGATTGTATGCTTATTCACTTTCCTACGATTAGACGATAACGAGAGTACGGAGAATGGATCCCGAAGTCAACCAAGCCATGGTGATGGAGACTACACAACCCGAGATGAAGATGAAGAAGACTATTTTGACTTTGCCAAGCCAGGCAAGCCATCTTTTGAATCAAACTCCAAATGCCTAGTTTTACTATTGCATTCTACCTGTTAAGTAAATTGCATGATTGAATTGCTAGAGTAGAATGATAGATGTGTTTGATATCTTGCTTAACAAGAGCATCAAGCTGAGTTTATCCAACCATGTTTAGTGGTATCATCACTCATTGTAGTTGCTTAGTCGCTAATAAAATTGAGGCCATCTATAAGGGGAACCCTATTTGAAAAGTGGTGACTTGAACTTGAAAACTTGAATTGAAGATTGCTCCTACATGATGGCTTTATGAAAGAAATTAATCTTGACTAAGAACTATGAAATGTATTTCTCAATGACAACGGGTGATGTACTATGTGAGCCAACCATACCGTACGACCACATTACTCCTGAATGGGAAGGGGCTTATTCCTAGCTTGTTTATTCTAGTATGGGAGGTCTTGTTTCATCCTTTATAGAAGTATTCCATGCGTGGTTGCTTCCGAACCGAGTGGTCATTGGAAATTTTCCTTCCTGAAGATTTCCATCCATCCGGCATCCCGGAGCGGGCAAAACTAGAGGCGCCGGAACGGGGAAATCTGTGTCTCGGGCTCTAGGGAAGGATCCTATACTAGAGTAGACAAGTGAAAGAGTTTGTTTGATTATCTGAACCTCGCATACTTTGCGTATGACGAACCGTGGATTTCTCCCGGCAGATGTATCGAATCTTGTGGGTAAAGTGTACCCCTCTGCAGAGGTTTTCAAACTATTCGAATAGCCGCGTCCGCGGTCATGGACAGTTGGCAAGCTGTACTTGACTTTTGTCAAGAATGTTAACAACTGAAGTTGAACATGGTGAATGACTTGACCTGACATTTGATGGTGACCAACACTGGAAGTTCCTCTTTAGATTTAACTTAGAGAATTAAATCTTCTTCTCTACTAATGAAGATTCTTGGGAAACAAAACTAGCTTTTTGCAAATAAACTTAGTGCTTAGTCCACCATATCAACCATGCATATCTCTCTCACCACTTTGTTTATAAGATGGTTTGCGAGTGCATCCAATGTACTCATGGCTGTGTCCCTGGCTATTAACTTGGCCAGACTTGAAGGAGCAAGATCAAGAAGGAATGACTCATTGACGACTTTGCGAATTAGGCTCGTTTCCTACTGTCTGCTTTGCCTGTGTGGTTGAAGCTTGACAATATGGACCCAAAGTGTTATTCCGCTGCATATTGATGTATTGTAAGGTTTGGTCCGTACGACCACCTAGGTAATCCCCTTTATTTACTATTAATGGCTATGACTGTGATATCAACTACGTTATGTAAATCACAACAATGATTCTGGGATTGTGATGGATTACATAACGGGCACTTCGAATTTGTTATAAATTCGAGGGTGTTACAGTGGGTGAGTACTTGAAGTTATTTCCTTTAGATTATGCAATTATATCTTTTTGTTTCTTGTTTTTATTTTCACTAGTTAGGCTTAATGGAAAACAAAGAGCTTTAGGGCTTGTTTGGTATCCAGGTATTCATTCCAAAATTATGGAATTCATTTCAAATTCTGTGACCAACGTGTTTGGCTGGCCAGGAATTGAAGCGTCATTTCATTTGCCAATTCCAGCGGAATGACACGGTGGGTTAAGTCGATACCCATCTCCTACCCTGTCATTTGGCTAGATATTGGATGCGTCTCTCCTTCCCATCTCACATCGCATCCGCCCCGACCTCGCCGCCATGGATCTCGCGGTGTCGTCCCGTCGGTGACACTCCCCGCCACCGTTCAGATTTGAGAAAGACTCTTTCTTCCTCGACTCATCTTCTTCCCCGCAGTTCTACTCACCCTGGGTCCTCCCCACCAGTATCTTTTATCGTCTGCTCGATGAGGACCTGACTTCGGTAATCGGCGATGAGCTCAGCCACTTCCTCAACCGCAGGCAAGTTTCCCTTCCATCTATCTTCTTCTCCCCTCTCTTTCTTTCTCACTTTCCCTTTCCATGTCACTGAACCCTAACCCTAGCCGTTCCCGATTTGCAGGTTCTAAAGCACATCGACCTCAAGATCAGAGGAGTTGACAGCGAGATTTGACCTCCCCACCTTTCCCCCAACATCTCACACGGATCCTCCACCACGCCCCCTACAAGAAGCTCTGCGCCGGCTGCAGGCAGGGCCACCGCGAGTTCCGCGCCGAGGTGGACATCATCAGCCGCGTGCACCACAAGAACCTCGTCTCCCTCATCGGCTTCTGCATCCACGCCGAGCAGCGCCTCCTCGTCTACGAGTACGTCCCCAACAAGACCCTAGAGGACCATCTGCATCACGGTACGTATGCCGAATGGCCAATGCTCTTGCAACTTTTGACTATTCTGTTCTTGATTCGGTACCTCAGTTCTTGATTCAGTAGCTCAGCTCTAGCATGCGTTTTAGTACTAGAAATCAACAGTAAATCCTTAGCATGTTGTGCAAAAAGTAAGAAGCAAAGATGGTTTGGCCTTGGGAAACTAATTAGTATTGAACCTGCTATCCTGCATCTTGGGCAATTTCCGTTTTGTTATCCCGCCACTTGCAAAAATCTAGCCGAAGAGTAGTTGTTGCAATCTGTGTTTCAACTTGCAGACTTGCAACTGTTTTCCTGCTAGCCGTGAAAACATATTTTTGTCAGTGTGTGGAGAGATACATTGTTTGCCTGCTATATGTGAGATTACTTCCAGCTGTGTGATTAGTTTTTTTACTTTGTCTTTAGCTCTGTAGCCTGTACAAAAATACCCTGCTGCTACAGTTAGCATGTTTAGAATTATAGAAATAATATACCAAGAGATACTAATCTTTAGAATATGAAATCTTGTGTCATAGTAAACACATGCTTTATTTTACATGGCCCATTTCTAAAAAAGTGTCATGGTCAGCGAAATTAAAACATGTTGTGGTGTGCTATTTGGCCTCTAATTTGAGACTTCAGAGGGAGTTTTTTCATCTCCTGCTATTTATTGTTCTTTGTGATAAAGATAATATAACTGCAGTATACAATAACCAATTACAAACAAGTTGTTTCTCAACTAGTTATGGAATGCAGACTGTATGCTACTACTGTATGCTGCTATATGTCTTGCATGTGCAAAACTTGAATCGAACACCTACTGTATCACAACTGTACTGTTGTTTCTCAACTAGTTATTTATTTTTATTCTCAACTAGTTCTCTCTGCTATACGTATTGTAGATGACATATCAAGCACTAGAGTTATATAATGAGAGGATGAAGAAAAGGAAAAGGGCAGCAGCTAGGTTCTTTGTTACCGTAGTTGCCGTAGCTCAGCATTACTATTGTAGAACAAGGATAGTTTTACCTTTTACTTTTATGTTGAGTCTTCACCTTCTACCTTTATGCACCGTCTAAGAGAGCATAGTTTTCATCTGAGTTTAATGTGCATAGTCCCAAAATTTATTATTGATTGATTCATGATTATGGTTTTGCTTGTTCTTAAATTATTTGTATCTAGTCACCCTTTTAAACTTGAAGGTGTCCTATGCATTTATGTTTTGCTATTCCATGAAGGACAAGCTGAAAACCACTTTGCTATGTTTTTCTATATGGTTGAAACACACACTTGACTTTCAATGCATTATTACTCATGATCTTTTGTTTGTGTTACTTTTCATGTTATAACATGATTGCTAAGTTTTATTGTCAAGATTATGTCTTTTATGCCCATATTTAGAGTACTTTGATCTCAGCACTCAATGCTTTACATCGTTTGATCAAGATTGTGTTGGTGTATGTCACCTCAAAAATTATTATTTTGTTATCACTTACCTACTCGAGGACGAGCAGGAGTTAAGCTTGGGGATGCTTGATACGTCTCAAACGTATCTATCATTTTTGATGCTCCATGCTTGTTTATGCACCATTTGCTTTGTGTTTTGTTACACTTCGTGGCATTTTTATAAATTTTCCAGAACTAACCTATTGACGAGATGCCACAGTGCTAGTTCCCTATTTTCTGCTGTTTTGTGTTTCAGAAAAGCTACACCAGAAATATTCTTGGAATTGGACGAAACGAAGCCCGAACCTCCTATTTTTCTGTGAAGCGAGACGAAGACCGAAGAAGAGCCGGAGGGGGGCCAGGGACCCACCCCACCAGGGGGTGGCGCGCCCCCCTTGGCCGCGCCGGGGGGTGGTGTGGGCCCCCTGGCTGCCCTCTGACATCGCCCCTCCGCCAATAAAGAGCCTCCATCGCGAAAACCCTAAATCATTCGGCGTTTTCCCAGAAAAGTTCCACAGCGCCGCCGCCGTCGAAGACCAATTTCGGGGGACAGAAGTCTCCGTTCCATCACCCTGTTGGGACGGGGAAGTGCCCTCGGAGCCATCTTCATCGACTTCACCGCCATCTCCATCGATGTTGCTGTCTCCCATGATGAGGAGGGAGTAGTTCTCCCCCTGGGCTGAGGGCTCTACCGGTAGCTATGTGGTTCACCTCTCTCTCTCTCTCTCTCTCTCTCTCTCTCTCTCTCTCCCATGATGTGATCTATATGTGATCATGAGCTTTGTATCTAGTTGAATTGGTAGATGCTGTTCTTCATATATTATGCTACTCTAGTGCTTTATTATTGTAATCTCCGGAGACACCTTTTACCATGATGTGAAGGATGACAGTGTGTGCATTATGTGTGTCTCTTTGGTTAGTGTCTCTATGAATTGTTGGTGTTTGTTGGAACCATCTAGTGCGCTCAAGGTGATAGTGTGGGGCAACTAGTTTGGGGAAATGTGAACTTTGAGGAGTGTTTCGTAGCCCTACACATAATTAGTGTTCGTTATCCATCGGAGAATAGTTTAGAGTAGCATAGTGAAGATAGATATTTATTTGTTCAATTATGTTATCTTTGTTGAGAGTGTCCACTAGTGAAAGTATGATCCCTAGGCCTTGTTTCTAAGCATTGAAACACCGTTTACATTCAGTTTTGTTACATGTTTGCTCGCAGCGATATTTATTTCAGATTGCATTTACTACTTATAATCATCCATATTACTTGTATTTCACTATCTCTTCGCCGAACTAGTGCACCTATACATCTGACAAGTGCATTGGGTGTATTGGGGACACAAGAGACTTCTTGTATCGTAATTGCAGGGTTGTTTGAGAGGGATACCTTTGACCTTTTCCTCCCTGAGTTCGATAAATCTTGGGTGATCCACTTAAGGGAAACTTGCTGCTGTTCTACAAACCTCTACACTTGGAGGCCCAACACTGTCTACAAGAATAGAAGCATGCGTAGACATCAATGATTGAAGCATTACTATGAAGAAGATGAAATAGTATATATAAAGCACGCCAGTGAATTCAGTTCTCCTTGGGCTTGGATTTCTCATCCATAGGAATGGGGCTTGTTTGGTTGCTCACATCCATTTGGTGCTGCAACATGGTCCATTTGATTCTGAATCTTACGAATGCAACCTCTAGGCAAGGTTCATCAACCGTTTATTTGGCAGCATTGGCCCTTCCTGCATGAGAGCATAAACTGAACACTCCACTTTTGGCGGGCTATGTTTTAAGTTCTCGGTTGGGCTAATGCAAATGATGGACATTGCTTATGTGAGATAGGGGTGATACAGTTACCTATCCTAAACGTGGTGAGGTTACTCGACACTACCAACATAATATAATGACATAAATAGATAAGCAGGTCAGGAATACAATTTAAATAAGTAGTACCTTATAACAAAACAACACTCTAACAAAATTACTTATGCACCACAAGTTTGCCAACAACTATTCATGATGCACCACAAGTTCATCATTGGAGGGGTTAGTACATACCACCTCACAAAATATACATTCACGTCATCAGTTTTCATCAAGTCCTATTAGCTAACTGGAGAGATCAACACCTCACACAAAACACATCAACATCATCAACTGATCGCCAGATCCTCACAATAAATTTGTACCTTTGAGCTAGTATAGGAAGTATCTAAGCCATGTACTGCTTAAGCATGAAGGACCTAAGCCACTTTTGCAAGTAAGGGTCACCCGAACATAGCCGAGACCTTGCGCTTTGTTTCCGACGAGGTGGTGAGAGCCAAAGTAGTGCATTCTCACTGAAAACATGCTGGCCAACAGTATGACACACCTACGGGGGGAGAAGATGATCTTTATCTGAGCATAGTTTTGTATGGGCTTGTTGAGGAACTCAGCATCCTTGGTGATCCTAATATTGACAAGACAGTGCATTAGTTGTGGTTCTTACATGAGGTTACAAAAGTGAATCAAATGAAATAGTCATAAGTTAATCTAAGCTCGGCGCATCTTGAGTAGTCCTTATCCTCCAACATAATGGTTGATGTCTCATTTAGCCATTCGGCTCCCCTAAGGTCTTTAAAGTTGCACACCTTCATCCACTTCACCCTCCACTTTCTCAGGTGGTTGTACACCTGACATGACTGACCATAAGGTTGCTGAACTGGAATAGATCACCCGAAACAACTTGTAGGTGTTTCTCTTTAAATCCCGTATCAATGCTCACCCGATAAAGATGAGCTCACACATCCTATTCAGAACAAAAGTGGGCATAAAATGTAGCATGGTGGTTCTAGTCTAATATGCGAGCATCTTCTAATGTGTTGAGAACGCTTGAAGCAGCTCATGCGACTCCGACGACACAGCATTCTTAGGCAGCACTAAGCTGTAGCCAACAAATCCAGCGACCAATCTTCCTTGATGTCCTACAAAATATTACCAACTTAAGCATGCAACATGGAGTGCACAGCAATGAAAATCTAACACACTACACAAAACAATGGTAAGCATGCATTAGTATGAACACGTTTCATTGCATTATGTCAGGAATAAGCGGAAAACTTGAACCAGAATGAGCACTACCATATGTAGAACCAATCCTCAAATCAACAATCACCTTTATTCAGCAAGTCCACAACAATAAGATCTATTTTTTTACGTGCATGCATGTTTTACGTGTAATTATGTTTAGTGGATCAAAAGGCGAGATGCACTTAACAAAGCACATAAAAATCGTGTCGCCGGGATGTCCACTTATGCAAGGATATACTAAATGGCTAGTCAAGTTTAACTTTCACTCTGTTAATAATCGCTTAACACCTCAGACGACGCCACGTGATTCAGCAACTGATTGAGACCCCCACACTGTAACACGCAACTCTCATATCTAGTGATCCAAGCAACCAGTACTATGAGGGTTGACCCCTATGAGGGTTTCCCTAGTAGTGAGTTATTCAAATACGAGTGATTTAGACGAAGTGTCAAAGGGAATGCCATCCGTTCCGTTGTTGGGAGCTGGCACGCAGTTGCCAAAGCTACAGATATGTCTCCTGTCTTGCTTCCAATAATTTCTTCCGTGTTCATCTCACGCGGCCTTCGCGACGAGGACTACGACGTGATTACGCTCATGATTTGATAAATTAATGCTCCGCTACGCGGTCTCGAGTCTCGAGTTTCGACTCGATCGACGGTGAGTTCTTGCCTGCTATTTTATACCGAACCACCGCCACCACGTTTTCCAGCAGCGATGGCGACGCAACCCCAAGCCCCAGCTCCACGTGACGCGCTCCATCTCCACCCTCCATATATAGTGCCAAGATTTAGCTCTAGCTCCCATCGCAACAAAACCACACAGCTCATTGGTCGCAAGTACACTTGTCTTAACCAGTTGTATAGCCAGTTAGCCACCAGCTAGCTGTAGCTCACCGTCGCTTGCTTCCGGTTGGTCGAGCTCCCTAGCTAGCCCGCGCGCTCCGACGATGACGGTAGCCCCGGCGACGCAGCAGGCGGGCGGCGGGAGGCGGTATGCGCTGCTGCTGGCGCTGAACGACTCGGAGTACGCCAGGAAGGCGCACGGCGGGTACGGCAAGGTCTTCGTCGGCGCCCTTCGCTCCGGCGACGCCGACGAGACGTGGGACTGCTACCGCGTCATCGACGGCGAGTTCCCCGCGGAGGAGGAGCTGGACAGCTACGACGGCTTCGTGGTGAGCGGCAGCCCGCACGACGCGCACGGCGACGGCGCGCCGTGCTGGGTGCGCCGCCTCTGCGCCCTCCTCCGGACCGTCCACGCCATGGGCAAGCGCGTCCTCGGCGTCTGCTTCGGCCACCAGGCCCTCTGCCGGGCGCTCGGCGGGAAGGTCGGGAGGGCGACCGGCGGGTGGGTCGTCGGGGTGAAGGAGGTGACGTTCGTGGAGGATGTGGAAGGGTTCGAGTTCTTTGAGCAGGGGATCTCCCGCCGGAGGAAGAGTGCTTCCATCATCGAGGTTCACCAAGATGAGGTATGTGAATCTGTGATTGAACGGCTAATTATTGCTCTGTTTTTTAATACATACCTTATGTCAATGGCAAATGCAGAGTTGACATTTGATAAGTTTTTTTTTTACCTCACATGAAGATGACAATATTTTTATAGCCCACGTGAAGATGACATGTAGGACCTACATTTCAAGTTAGCTAACGTCGTGTGGACATTCTCACCGCAAGGCGCTAACTAGTGGCATCAGCATTTCTTCGATCAGATGTCAAATTTGTTTCCGTATGCTTCCATAGTTGCTGCAAGTAGGCCATTTTTTTAAGAGAAGATACTAACCGGCATTGTGTCATAAGTTCATAACTCATAAGTAGACATAGTTTTCAACTTGGCGAAGACATATGGAGACTTGACCCGTTTTAAAAAAACTTGTGATTGTCGGAACTTGCCCAATCTGGCAAGCTTTGACATTCTGACGCGTTAGTTTGATATACTCCATAATTAGACCACCACTTGCAAATTACTCTATTGAAATATTCCTAAATTCTGGGTACTAATTTTACTGAACGAACTGATATATTAATAGGTGTGGGAGGTCCCGCCTGGCGGCAAGGTGCTGGCCTACTCCGACAAGACGCGCGTGGAAATGTTCGCCGTCGGCGACAACGCGCTCGGCATCCAGGGCCACCCGGAGTACACCAACGACATCCTCCTCAACCTCATCGGCCGCCTCGTCAGCGACGGCACCATCGACCGGTGCGTCGGCGACACCGCGCGCCGGACGGCGGAGAGCGGCGGGCCTGACCGCGAGTTCTGGACGGGGCTCTGCAAGGGCTTCCTGAGGGGCGGAGGCGCCGCCGCCGTAGCCAGGACGCCGGTGCAAGAACCGGCGCCGGCGCCGGAACTAAGCAGCTGCCACCACGTCGCCGGCTTCCCTGCCGCCGCCGCCGCCGCCGCTGCCATTGGCTTGTAGCACTGTGCACGGTCACGTTAACGTTAAGTACGTACGGTCCACAGAGTTCGGCGCATGCATGCATGCATGTGCTATGCATACTACTAGTACGGCGTGCATGTACGATCGGTGAAGCGACAGGACAAGCGGATGCCTCCTTTTCATTTTTTGCATGTGCTCATTGTACAGCATGTGTTGTATGATTTCATGATTGGATGGATTACGGATATGTGGTTTGAGCCACAACAGTTATCCACACGAATACACGATATATGTGAGGCTAGACGTACATAATACGGAGAGAGAGAGGTGTCGTCTGACTGAAAATAGCCGGCTGAGAGCAATGTTTAAAATAGTTCGAGTCAAAAAAGGAAAACCATACGTTTTGCTCCTGACCTAGCCGCCACACGCGATCAGGAAGGCGACGCCTCTTTCCGCCCGATCTCCATCGGCGTTCGTGCTGGTCCCCTCCCCCTTCGCCTGCTTCAACGGCGGCGGGGAGGGTAAATTTGGTCTCTCCGCTCTGTAGTTATGGTTTAGTTTTGCAGGTCGTGGAGCGTCGTTAGGGTGGTAGGAGTGGCGCCCGGACGAATAAATCTGCCTCAGCTCCACTCTTGCACCAGTTGTGTCCTTCATGGCGGCGTCTCGGAGTTGATGGCATCGTGTGTTCGCCGATTCCTCGGATTGGCGGCTTTAAGTTTCTTGGATGGTGTCGTCGAGGCGGAGGCGGCGATCCCATCAGGTGTGTCTATTCTCCTGCTCTGTCTCCATTACTATGGCGTTGGCTCCGACGTCATGGTGGAGCAGGGAGGATGTGTTGTCCAGGAGTACGCACGTACAGACGGTTATCTGCGTATATGACAGATGAAAGATGGTGTATCCTATGCTGGGTTTGTGGATGGAGGCCGACAGTTCTGATTTCCTCCCCCGACATCGTAGTCGTACGAGGGTGTCAGTTGTGGAGTCCGATCGCGTGTCTGAGGACATGTTGCCTTGGTCTGATTCTTTTAAAGGCAATAGTTTTGCCTCTGGCAAACTACTTTGGAGGTTTGAAAAGCTGTTGATCAGCGATGGAGCCGCGCCGAGCTCGGGTGATATGGTGATCTGTCTTCCGTCCCTTTGACGGTCGCTTCGGTGGTGTCGAAGGAGGAGGATAGGCGATAGTTTTTTGCATAGGTTTATCCTATCTTTTCAGTTTTGTAAGGTCGGTATGTACGTGCCTTGTAATTTAATTTTATCTTATGAATGAGAACACATATGTTACGCAAAAAAAGAGAGCAACGTTTAAAATAACGGGCTATGCGGTCGCATTTTCCAATCGCGCCCTTTAGTGCTTTTTTCAAAAATAAAAAACTTTAGAAAAATTTGGCCTCATATATTCATATCATTTTTAATATGATAAAAAAATTAATAATTCAATGATGGAAATATGTACTCCCTCCGTTCCTAATTAAAAAATGTTTTAGCCCAAAAATCATGATAATTGTAGCAATAAAAGGAAGATATCGGTGCATATTACATAACCAGATTAGATTAATTTTTTTGGCCTGGCGGGATAGATAGAATTATTTTCTGGCCCAGTTTAGCGTCTTAGACGTTTAGCTAACTATTAGCGGCATTTTATATTTTAACGTAAAAGTTAGGACTGCTCTTTGTCTGTTATAGCGTGCTATTTAAAACTTTAGTTAAGAATGAACATTCTAAAATAACACTCACGTGTCCATTCTGCAGTGTTTCACTCTGGTTGAAAGGAAGTTGGGCAACGTGACTCTCCATCCACAGTTCCTGAAAAAAGAACGAAAGTTATTTAAGTTAATGTTCTTCCTCATCCGTGAAAACTACATTGATGATTGATGCGTATGGAAAGTGGCTGGGATCTGATCGACGTGGATTTTTATTTCATGGACCACCTGGACGTTCTGAAATGGACGAAGGAAAATCCTGAGTTATAATTTGGTCCGTAATGCCCTACAAAGATCATGCTGCCGTGTCGATTACGTATGCCGGCAGTTGTCACGCACCAATCGTTTGACAGCGATCCTGCTGGAGGGCGAAGGCACTGAGGTGACCCGTACACGTGTATTTTTGTTTAAGAGCAGGAACTAGAAGAGCCAATAGCTATAAGAAATTGCCACATCATCTATAGTCAATTTTATAGTCAATTTATACAATAGTTAGCTAAAAAATGTATAACTTTATGAATATATGGCTCACTTGACACCCTCACAAAATGCCTAAGAACACGTGTAAGAACTAGCTCTTGCATGAGAGCCCACTTCTTTTCTCTCTCCTCTCCTCTTTCCTCCAACTCATCGTAAATATATTATTTTAATCCTTATAGCCAGCTGACTGAACCCTATTTTAATCCTCATGGGCGACTCAAGCACACAGGCATCCACTTGGATCGACGATAGCGCTCGAGATCACACGAAATCTCTTGTACGTTCAGTGCAACCGATATGTGCGGATCCCAGGGATTATGCCTGGCAAGTGCTTAGACGTGCACGCCAATTTTTTGATAATAGAAGTTTCATTAGTTCTGATCATCATCGTCATAGCCAACTACCCAACTCGATCACAAAATCAAACAAAACAAAATTAAAAAAAAAAAAACACTGTCCCCGTGACAAGGAGAAACAACCATCTATGTATGCTAGGTAACACTTCATTGGCCTCCCTTTCCCATCTCGAGAAGAGGTGGATAGCTGAGAGAAGGTGGTCAATATTATTTGCTACCAATTTGGGTCGCTAGTTTTACATATGCCCCCATAATAATTGTGATAGAAATATCTACGAAGACCACTTTAAAATACAAAAGGATCACCATCCTTGGGTTTTAAGCCTCGGAGAGATAGATAGAGGAAATGGAAAGTTCTCAAAAGGGCAAATCCGTCGCTGATGATGCTACTAAATCCGTCGCTCTTTATGCAAGATGATTAGGAAGGTTCTTAGATTAGTCACAATGGGGAATATCATACACTAGTATCATGCATATGATACTAGTTTATGATATCACTCATAAAATGCATAGTATCATAAAGTAGTATTATAGTTTCATCATATTTATTGTTTTGTAGAATCTCAATGCAAATACTCCCTCTGTCAAGAATTACCCTGCATTCTGGGTTTAGTCAAAGTCAAACTTTATAAACTTTGACTAAGCGTATAAGAAAAAATATTAATATTTATAATATAAAATAACCTTCATTAGAATTGTTATAAAATATATTTTCATATTGCATGTATTTGGTTTCATAGTTATTGATAGTTTTACCAATATGTTTGGTCAAAATTTGACTTTGACCAAACACAGAATGCATGGTAATTCCTGACGGAGGGAGTATGTGTACAAGATATATTTGTCACTAACTTTTCTAAATTAACGTGCTATGATACAGTATCATGATATGATACCACACTCACCTCTCTCCTCATTAATTATGGTGCCATGTCAGCTTTTTGCATGCATGTAGTGCATGATACTAACTATGATACTCCCATTGTGAGTAGTCTTAGAGAATTAAATCGGTTTTTAGTTAACCATTGGTGTTTATTTATACTAGGTAGATGTCTAACTAGGCACCTCTCCTATACAAATAAGCATTGGTGCTTAAGAAGATGCTTGGTTTATTTTGCGAAGCACTGGTGCTTAAGAAGATGCTTGGTTTATTTTATTTGTGTGTCAATGTTATACTACAAGCCGGTGCAACATTTGTTTTCAAACATAGAACTACACATATTCATGTATTTCGAAATCATTTTCGTGATAGTAACATGCAACTTCGGATCCATCGATTAATGAAAGTTACCAGAGTCACGATCCACTCTTCTACTTATTGTAGAAATAGCAACTCCAGAATTCCAAATTTCCAAGTAGATTTAACTGCAAGTAGCAACGCGAAAAACCAATTCCAAAGTAGTTTTATCTGGACTGATCCTGTCAATTCCCTGCTATCAGTATTTTTCTAATATAAGATGTTTTGGGAGTTCAATATTATTTTCATAGACGGAGGGAGTACTCACTAAGCTTTATGCTGCCCACCAAGATGATTCGTTCCGATGCGATTCGCATCGGCTTTCTTTGGGATGATTCAAGTATATATCTCACTCATGAATTGTGAATTTGTGATCACCAATAGTTAACAAAGCTTTAAATGTCCAACTAGTATAGAATAACCGTAGGACAACCAGAACGACCCTAAGGACGTACTTATTGGACACGGTTTACAGTTTACACATGAAAACGGTGAAACAAAAGGGCGAGAGTGTGCGATGAGACATGATTGAAACGGGCACCGCGAGCTTGACCCACATGGGCAACAAAAGAATAATCAACAAATATTTATGACGCATGTAACTATTGTGGTTCTCTAAACTAAAAATCAACAAATATTTACGACGCATGTATATATTATGGTCCTCTAAACGAATGGTCAAACCAGATTATTGACAATGTAACCATGACATATATATGCGGCAAGTGACCCTCATAAAATTCTTGACTCTCCCTCACTCTCCCTAGTCCGAACGTGTTGTGGCCCTGGCGCTCGCCTGATATTCCTCTCTTGCACCTCTCGGGAGAGTGGGGGAATGATGGCTCCTCCTCCTCTTCTTGTCAGCCAAGCAATGACAAGAAGAGAGGATGAAATCGCCGGGGGGAACACGTCGTCGTGGAGAGAGAGGAGGACACCGAGGTGTGGAAGGAGAAGAGGACAGGGGAGGCGCCGACGCCCAGGGAGAACCCTCCATGGTAGATAACCTTGCACCCTTAATTTTTATGTAAGTAGGTGCAGTTGTGTAGGAGGTGATTGTACAAAGGGACCATGTGAGAGGAAAAATTCGGAAGCATCACCATCCTTGGGTTTTCATAAGTAGTTCAGAAAAAGGCAACCTGCATTGAGAGGAAAAATACGGAAGCATCAGCATCCTTCGGTTTTCACAAGTACAATACTCTATCTATCATCATCGTCACACGGAGCAAATGGAAGGTTCACAATGAATGGTCAGCCCAGGAGTTAAAAGAAAAATATCCCGGGTGAGTTGTTGCGTCAATGTTGTACTATAATCCGGCGCAAAATTACTTTTCAGAAAGAGAACTGTACGTAGTCCCGTTTTTGGAAATCATTTTCGTGATGATGATGATAGGAACCTGAAAGTGTGGATCCATCGACTGATGAAAGCTATCAGAGTCGCCATCTGCTCTTCTGCTTTAGTAACCCCAAAGTTCAGATTCGAAGTAGATTTTATCGCAAGTAGCAACTACAAAAGTAAGTCTGGATCGATCATGTCAATTCCCTGCTACTTACTAAGAACGATGCTGCCTACGAATGATTCGTTACGATGAGGAATTGTGGTCATCAGAGCTTGAGAAACTATCCAAATTAACGATCGTCCGACCAAGACAGAGCTTTCATTTAACTGGTTTCAGCTCTCATCAAGTGACAACTCGTTATGGTGAGATCTATCTACCGCCTAAACAAATGGTTTGAGTTGATATCAAAAGTACAGCATGAGTCCGCTAGCAAATGATCAAAACTATGAAAATCACAAGTTACACGCTGTATTGGTGTTAATGAGTTAACCGATTTTACATCACAAAGGGGCCGATCCTACAGCTTGGTGGTGGACTCAGTAAAGCCATAGGTAAGGCAGGTGAGCTACAAGCGAAAAGGAACCCCTCTAGTAATACAAGTGGCTGACTGGAGCTTTAAACGTTGGGGATTTCTGATAATTCTCAGGGCTAAGAAATGCGGCTCTGAAAGTAAAATTCGATACAGATTCGGTGCCGACAGAGTTGTCTCGAAAAAAGAAGCACCAAGAGGACCTGTGAGTTGTCATTTGATCAGTTAACCTCACTTTCTTCTTGATGCGACCTCTGCTGCCCACGCTTTTCCAACGTCTGTTTGAAATTTTCCTGCATAGCAATTAAAAAATTAATCAGGGAGTTAAGTATAATTTTTGTGGGCTAGCATCTGAATCACGTGAGACGGATACATATTAGAAAATTCTGCCGAAGTGTCATGAGGAAGATATATTATCAAGAAGGAACAACATGAATTGCTACCTATGTTAGATTTTTGAATATCTCATAGAAATGAGTGGTTGTGTAAGAAAAGAATACAGCCTACACAGTTTTAACAAATATACAGTTCAGCAGCAGAATCTGAAGGAAGGCCAAAACAGGAAGACAAACCTGCCGTTGATTGGAAGAACTCTTCTAGGTCTCGCCCTTGCTCTGAAAAAAATCCAGAACAAAACATACACGTTAGCATGTGAAATTACGTTAGAGAACCCACCCCCTGATATACGTTAGCATGCTTCTATAAACTCGAGGAACAGATGGTTCTAGCATGCAGGAGCGGACCTAGAGAAAACTTTCAGTGGAGGCAATTCATTTGACTGGAGGCACTTCTAGAATAAATTTCGAGAATCTGAATTTTTTGCCCTTCAAGTTTGAAGAAATACTACTGAATCTTGGAAATTGAGTGGGGCCCTAGGCCCCAACTCAGCTAAACTTGGATCCGCCCCTGCTAAGCGTGTTTTTTGTACATTACTTCACACACCCAGCGTATGTCATGTAGTGCTCAGAATGAAAGATAAATACAGGGAAAAAATCCGACACTTGCTACCTGAGCCACATATGATTATACGAAATCAAGAGTACTATTAATAGTCTGTAGTTTATGGGTATCCCACATAGGAAGAAACTAATGCGGTGAGTACATCGAAGCATTAATGTACCATTGAGCACTGTATCAGTATGAGCTTACCCTTTTCATACTCCAGTGCTTGAAGTATCATCTCAACCTGAAAACAGGACATAAAGAAAACAAAACGTTAGTAAAGCAAGAACGTTATATCAAAATATAAATGTCACCAACTCCTAATGCCCTACCCCCTCCGTCCCAAATTAATTGTTGCAGCTTTTTTCCAAAATGACCGAACCTACACACTGAAATGCGTCTAGAACTCTAGATATATCTAGACAAAATTTGACCAAAGCTGCGTCAGTTAATTGAGAACAGAGGGGGTATTTGATTGCCTACATTGTGAACTGTGACCAAACTAAAGTTAAATTGACTTGAAGCTACAACAACGCCAGTTCCAGTACATGTTATCATAACAGTAGCAACTATCTTTAAGAGCAGCTTATTGCTTCTTGTCAATGCACTAGCTGGTTCATAACACTTGCAGGTACAAAATTTAACTATGCAATGATTTAAAAGATAAAAATTACAAGTAGCTGGAGAAAATTTTATACCTTGTCAAAATCTTTGACTACCTTCGCTTCCAAAGTGGCATTGTTCTCATACTCCATCCAAAGTTCACGAATTTCATCAGCTGAAAAAGAACAGCATGAGATAACGGAATCTCCACAACATATCAAAAGTACAAGTACAAGAAATAGAACATTGCGGAAATAAATCAGCCTGTTCAACAAGGATATCACTTTTTACCTTGTATTAGAACAGCTGAATACATACAAGTGAGTAATTTTTAGTTTCAAAACGTTGCAACTTGCTACTGACACCTAACTAGAGGACATTATTCTATGTTGTCCAATATACTGATTTCATTGTCTGATTGCAGAAATGCACACCAATGTTCAATGGTACACTACCCTATTTAAAAAACGGCAACAGCATGATAAATATGGAATCTACAGCAACAAACATCTGAAACTGAATGGATATCACAGGCGTTTACAGGAATTGGGTATGAAAACACATGAAAAATGGTCGCATTTCATTTTCTTTTGCTTAAAAGTATTTATGCTAACTACGAAATTTCAGCAGTTTATAACTGGACCACAACGCAATGCATTCTTGATAATTATCACATGATGAAATATATGTTTTATCAATTGATAATGGAATGAAGCCAGCCTAAAGCTTATAAGGCCTTAGATGTTTTGCTTTAAAAAAAAAATCGATATTAACCTCTTGAACCTCCACCAAGCAATGAGCACATATGGTCCAAAGCTTCCATCTCCCTACGGTTCTTCTCTTCCTTGGGCACACCATCAGCAGGGGTGATATCGCCAACAATAGCTGGGCATTAGAATGGATGGAGTGAGTTAACCGAAGCAGGCAGCAGGTTGATAAGAAATTCTTACAACGGGTATTTGCGCAATGGAAAGGACATCCCAATGCACATATTGATCAAGCAACTGTTTAACACAAGTACTTTACAAAATGGAAAGTACAGTGCATTCACAATTTTGTACAAAACGTTAACACCCTAATTCCAATAATTCCAAAGTTGCAAGCTAGTAGATAGTACAAAAATGGAAGATTCATCCTGGAGAAATCACCTTCGGCTATGTCATGTACAATCGCCATCTTCACGCACCTGTAGAACACGAAGACTCACATCAGGAAACACATGATGCTAGAAGGACGAAATGCCACCGCACAAGTTGAGGAGGGAAGGGGCGGGGGTTCCACACACCTGTCGCGGTTGACGCCGGCCGGAAGGTCCGCGGCGACGAGCGCCATGACTCCCATCCGGTACATGTGGTCGGCCACCGACTCGGGCCCCTGCAACCCGCGCCTCACCCAACCGGCCCTCTTCGTCGTCTACAGCCCGCCACACGAGATCAGTCGTCAACGCGAGCAGAGACTAGAACGTGGGCGGGGAAGGCAGGCAGCACTCACCTTGAGGCGGTAGCAGAGCGTGAGGAAGTCGATGGCGGAGGACGCCGAGGGCGCCGCCGGGGCCGCGGGGTCGGCGCCGGGAGCCGGGGCGGGCGAGGAGGAGGAGGACATGGCGGCGGCGAGGCGGGGCCGGAGGTGCCGCGCGCGGTGGTGGGAGGAGAGGAGGGGCGACCTGGCGGCGGCGGCGGCGGCGAGGGAGGCGGCGCAGAGGGAGGAGAGGGAAAGGGCTCGGGTCCCGCCCATGGCTGGGGTTAAGTATAGGGCGGGGCGGAGCGAGGCCGTGAGGAGCGGTGCGGTGGCCGTCCGGGAATGGCGGTGTGGAGGTCCGGTGGTGGGTGGGATGTGGCGAGGGCCGCGAAATCAGCGTGTCGCGTGCTCGCCACCGCCGGGTGGCCCAGATTGCACGGTGATCTCGTCGGATTTCTCCACGAGTTTTGGGCTGCGGCACGGTCGTTTTCGTGCAAATTAACGCGGAAGTGGCCCAACCTCAGAAATGTCACACGCTTACCACAAGTATTGAACGAGATTTGTTCATGGACTCGTAAAGCTTTATTTGCGATGGACTCATCTATATCTATATCTATACTACTTATAAAAGAGCCAACATTTTCTTTTCTAAAACCACCCCACAAACATACACGGACAAATCAACACCCCAGATCAATTCCACCAAATCAAATCTGACAGCCCAGATTAATGTTATTCCACCTAATCAAATATGTTTGGTGCACTTAGCAAATTTCAACGTCGGACATACTCATCCCGAACCACGTCCGCCCGCTAATCCCTCGCCTCCAGTTCGCCCCTGCCCCGTTCCCTTCCCATCTCCATCCTCATGCCTCGCAGCGCCGCCGCGGCTCCTTCCCTCTCTGCTTCTTGCCCTAGCCACCTCTTGGCTGCTCTCCTAACAGCACCTCCGCCGCCCACACGTGCTTGCGCTCGAAAGAAGCCTCCCAGCAGCGCCCAACGGCGGCCTCCCCGCGCCGCCGCCTGGAGAGACCTCTCCTAGGGGGAGCTTGGGGGACGGAGGAGCTCAGCGAGGAGTAGATCAATGGGAGTCCCACTGGAGTGACTCCAAGATGGTGGGAGAGATCAGCACCCCCTTCTACTCCTTCGTCGCCCCTGTTCGTTTGTTAATCCCCACGAGCGTATTGTGTTCCTCCGGATTTGACTAAGTAAAATCGCTGGTCTGTGGCTACAGAGGTGCTCGACTTCTCTGCGTCATGGTGCGGACCCTGCCGCTTCGTCGAGCCGGCCTTGAGGTCGCCTAATACTTTGCGAACTTCATCTTCGTCAAGAAAGCCGTTGACGATCTTGGGGTACGTCTCTCTCTCAATAGTGGCATGTTGTTGTATCCATTGGCACGTCCTTCTTGCTTGCTTGCCATCAGTCTAGACCAGATAATTAGGGTGTATAATCTGGATTTAATTCAGCCAACTGGGACGGAAAAAGGTTGTGAATTCGTTTGATCTTGGATAGGTACTTAGATTATGTATTCCGTTCAGTGTGTTGGTTCCAAATTTTACCAGATGTTAGGAGGAAATGATGGTCTGTATTGTATCTGATTGCTTGTTCTAGAATTCAATTGTTCCACGCGCAGCACTCGGAACACAATGGATCAGCCAATGGACCGTAGCTGCCGGCGCAGAGGTTGAAGGTGTGATCGTGTCATGTGCGGGTGACTGAACCCAACAGGGTTGCAGACAAGGTAATGCAATTCATTATCTGTCATAGCTTAGGATATTTGGATATATGTGTTCTGTTGTTTGCATAAGCCACTACCATGCATCCATCCCGTTTTCTAATCAATAATAAAGTGCTCGATTTTTGTGTGGAGTGTAGCATGCTTCTGACTCTAGCAATGGATTGGTTTTCTAATCCTTTCTTTTCTCATGCCTTGGCATCCATAGTGTGAGCCCGTGATTGAGGAATCAGCCCTAAGCCTCTAACTTGCCGCCGGAACGGCATAGTTTTCACATGGAGGTCATTCACTTGCTTGGCAAGTCATCACATGTTTAAAAATAGTGTTGCATTACACAGACATAGGCAGTCATTCGTCATATGCATTTTGTATTTTCTCTAAGGCCCACAAAGTCACGTTTCCATGTGGTTGTCTTGTATGGGGATGTTTGCTTTCCAAGGCAGTGAATGTCATGTGATTACTATCTAGCTGCATAATATTACTGCTCTAAGGTGGGCTGCATTTTTTGAATTTGTACATGGTTCTAGCAGTTGTAGTTGAAAACTGCATTTGACTGTTTGCCCGTAAGGTTATATTGTCCCATTGATTTTTCTTACTATCCTGCTAGGTGTTTGTTTATTCAGCGGCATTTTGAACCATATATGTTACAATGCAGCTAATTAGAGATAGAACAGTAGAAAGGATGAGTGCCCTACAGGAGTTGATTCCCAATATGAACAAGGTATATATGCTTGAAGATGTGTGAGATTTGGAGAACTTCTAAATAGGGAGCTTTGTGTTACTAAGGTGATTTCATGCAGATTAATGATCATTTCCAATTTTATGGCACAAAACACTAACCGTGCTCTTATATTATGTCGGAACTTGAAGCTTTTTTCTTACTGCCAACTGCTGTTTCCAGGCGTCGCTAACTTCTTATCCAAGTGTGCATATGAGGACAATGATGATCATTCTTCGGGGGTGAAAAGATTGTCGAGGTTGAGCAGATGGTAGTGAGGCGGAAAAAATGAGGACTGATATGTCATCTACAATGTTGTGCTACAGGTAACAATCTTGAGTGTAAGCTATATGAATGTTGATTAAGAGTGTGATAACACTGTTTTTAGTTTAGATGCACTGGATCATTCAAGTTTCCAACTGTATGTTCAATCAAATTAGTCTTTCTCTTGGGTGTCTGATGTATCATGATTTTTCTTTTCATATACAGTAGCTTACAATAGGTTCGTGATGCTATTTTATATGTTGCCTATGAACTATGCATTAGGAAAATGCCACACATAATTAGCATCTGTGTATTTTGTCATTTCTTGGGAGTTATGATAACGATCTTATGTTCTCATTCCCGAAACTTCAATATTTTCTACTTATACCCCAGGTTCCTGTCAACCGCAAGTTTTATATTAATGTTGATGCAACATTGTACTCTTGTTTATAGAAAGGGGAGTCGGCATTGTGATTACGGGCCTGGTTCCTTGCAATCAACTAGATGAAGTGTTACTTCCCTACAAATTGCAGAAGTACTTGCCATCAGTCCATCACGTGTATATTGACCCTTGCTCGAGATGAAGGCTTGAAGAACATTATATTGACTTTTTTCCGTTTCTTGGTGGTTCAGCGCATCAAATCCTCTACTAGGGATCTATATTTGGTTTCGCGTCGTTCTGGACGATAACCACATGCTCTTTGTCATTTGTACATGGTGTCACATTACTATGTTAGCTCGCCGAGCTGAATTTTTTGGTATCAAGTTTTTCCATAGTATTGTCCCGGACTGCATTCGCCACACCCTTTGAAGTGATTTAAGTGATCAATAAAGCACTGAGTTCTCTCAGAAAAAGTTAAATTTGTAACTTATATAGCTAGAGACGTGCGTTGCACGTGCATGTATACTAGTAGAGCTTTATCTGCGATAGTGCTTTCTTAAATTTTGTAACGGTAGAGGCTCGGTGTCTCTTCTGGCGTTTGTCTCCGCGACGCTGGAGTTGTGTGGCGGCCGCTTGCTAAAATTCTAGGGATCATTTTATATTTCTCAATTTTTAAAGATTTAACCTGTAAATTCAGGATAATTAGTTTTTACATATGTTGCTTATGGCAAATGGATTTTCAATTAATAAAATATGTAGTTACTCTCAAAAATAAAGTATTGATATATCGAGTTGATTTTGAACCCGATGGTCTCAAAATCTCAGTCGCCGGCCATTTTAAGATTCATGCACCCAACTCAACTCTAAAACATTGTTCAATAATTCTTTACGTGATTGTAGTCAAATTTATACAAATTTAAATTATTAAGAATTATGGAACAAATGGTATTTCTTATAAGAGTGTAATTTCTTTACTTTTACTTTCCCTTTTCTTTTTTGAAAAGCATACCAAATTGTCGAATCATTTGCCAAAAAATCACATTTGTAAGTTTCAGCCCAAGATCTATGTGATCTTGTTTTCATGATTTTAAAAGTCTTGCAAATATGTTTTTGCAATGAATTTAAAAATATGTGTGTTGTCCTTTTATGGCATTGATCTCCAAGGAGACTGGGCTTTCTGAGGGCAGCTATTCCAAGATCCGATGTAACCATGTGTCTCCCTGTCCTGGCATAGAATAAAACTCGACTAAACCTATAAATACTTGTTTTTTTATGGATAAATACTTGTTAATTAATGACTTAACTCATTAGCTAAACGAGCTCAAGATCTCCAACTTGGCTCGACTCAATTGAAATTCAAGTTGGCTCAGTAAACTCATTAAGCTCGGCGAGAAACGTGAACATCATTAACACCATAGCATGTATATCGGTAACAACAACCCATAATATAACAAAAACTTAAACATTGAAAAGTTTTAGTAGACCACCATCCTTAACACAAAATTTGACACCACTTTTAATCCATGATAGAAATGACATCACATAGTTCTTGAGTATTACTAGTAGGCATATTACGAATTAAGTGAGTTTAACGAGTACTTGTAACTTGACTCATTAAACTTATTTTTCTAATGAGCTAAAAAGGCAGCTTAGTTCGACTCATTAGTTTTCGAGTTCGAGCCAAGTTTTTGAGTACTCATTTAAGCTCATGAGTTTCGAGTTTTATTCCACCCCTATGTGGGGGATGGCGTGTAATTGTGTATGTAATGTATATGAGTGTCCATATTTTATTCTAACAAAAACCCTACATTCTAGCAACTATAGATCGATTAGCCTTGTTTGCTTCTAGCGTGTTTGAAGGGATCGAAAGGATTATTCTAAATCCCAGAAATCCCTAATAGTTCATTTACTTAGCTAGGTTTGGACGGAATAATCCCAAAATATTCTCAGAAATTCCCTTCTTTTGCCTAGAACAAATAACTCTACACCATATTAGTGTATTTTTTGGGAACAATGTTTGGGAGGATTGGAAGGGATTTTTGGGAACAATATTTGGGAGAACTGAACACCGAATCCCCTCCCCTCCCATGCCCCTAGGTGGTGAAAATATAAGAGTAGTAAACAAGGCCTAATTGGGGAGTCAACATTGTCCATGCTCCTCTGGCTCAATGGTGTGTCTGAGTTTTTTACTTTGTAATCCATCATAGAAAAATGGTTGTGGTGGCTCGCTTGGTCCTGCCCAACTGGTTCTTTCCACGGTTTATAGTAGTTGTCACGAGATTCGATGCTCCATACTCGGTCTCTCCTAAGAGATTTAGACAAATGAATTTGCAAATTGCAACCACATCTTCCTCCTTCCAGTATAGGATGGTTTTGGTTTGCGATAGGGAAGAGTTGAGGGAAACGCCATGATGGCGCAGTGATGATGGTGTGAAAGCTTCTTCTTTAATACACGGTAACGGCGACAGAAACTTCTGGAGCCAAGTTGACGTGGGAATGTGTAGTAAATGACCGGCCAGTTGGAAAACCCCAAGAGAAGGTTTTGATGAAGATAGCAGCAAATTTTCCCTCAGTTATGAAACTAAGGTTATCAATCCAGTAGGAGGACGAATACGACTGAAGGTGATGCCCACTAGCTACGTGATGCTCTAACAAGGGCGCCGTTAACGATAACTTGTTAGCACGTCTTCAACCAGTAGCAACGTGGAACCTGCACACAACACAACCAAATACTTTGTTCCCAACTTACGATGAGGTTGTCAATCTCACCGGTTTGCTTAAAACAAAGGGTATGAGCGTATCGAGTGGAAAGTGATAATAGTAATATGCGAGTAAAGTAAACAGTGCGAGTAAAGTAAACATGTGATAGCAATATAAAGGAAATAGGACCGGGGTCCACAGTTCACTAGTGGTGTCTCTCCATAAGATAAAATAACACATGCTGGGTAAATAAATTACAGTTGGGCAATTGATAGAATAAAGACAACGTGCATATGTCGAGAGGATCACTATGAGATTTACTCTAGGCATTACAATAAGATACATAGACCGCCATCCAACTGCATCTATGACTAATAATCCACTTGTGGCGAATCAATCCGAGAACTCCACAAGTATTAAGTTGCGAACAACAGATAATTGCATTAAGCAAAGTGTGTAATGTAAACAAAGCATATGCCCTCGAGCATATGAATGTTGTTTTCCCCCTAGTAGCAACAGCACATCTACAACCTTAGAGGTTTCTGTCACTCCCCCAGATTAAATAGAGGCATGAACCCACTATCGAGCATAAATACCCTCTCTTGGAGTCACTAGCAACTACTCAGCCAAGATAGCTACTAACAACGCAGAGCATGCAAGATCATAAACAACATAGAGATAACATAAGATAATATTCAGTACCTCAACTCAATCATAACACCAATATTCATCGGATCCCAACAAACACAATATGTAGAATTACATAACGGTGATCTCGATCATGTAAGGCAGCTCACGAGATCTAAACATGAAGCACATGGTGGAGAGGACAACCAACTAGCTACTGCTATGGACCCATAGTCCAAGGTAGACTACTCACTCATCGCGCCGGAGGCAAGCATGGCGATGAAGAAGACCTTCGGTGGCGATTCCCCTCTCCGGCAGGGTGCCGGGAAGAGCTTCTGGACCCTCCCGATCTTCGGGGCGACGGCGGCGGCGGATCGCGATGTGTTCTGGAAAAGTAATCGGGTGTTTAGGTTTTTTCCGTTGGGAGGTCTTTATAGGCGAAGGGGCGGCGTCAGAAGTGGACCAGGGGGCCCACACCACAGGCCAGCGCGGGCCAGGAGTGGGCCGTACCCCCTGGTGGTGTGGCCACCCTCTGGTCTGGCTCCATCTCCTCTTCGGTGTTCTGGAAGGTCCGTGAAATATTTGGACGACTGGCTTTGGTTTCGTCTAATTCCGAGAATATTTCCTGTATAACTTTTCTGAAACACAAAAACAGCAGAAAACAGGGAACTGGCACTGTGGCATCTCATTAATAGGTTAGTTCCGGAAAATGCATAAAAATGCCACGAAGTGTAACGAAACACTAAATAAATGGTGTAAAAACAAGCATGGAGTATCAAAAATTATGGATACGTTTGAGACGTATCAGCATCCCCAAGCTTAACTCCTGCTCGTCCTCGAGTAAGTAAGTGATAACAAAAGAAATAATTTTTGAGGTGACATGCACCTACACAGTCTTGATCATCTATGTAAGCGTTGTGCGCTGGGATCAAAAGAACTTAAAACATGGGCATAAAAGATATAATCTTGATAGAAGAAACTTAGCAACCATGTTATAATATGAAAATGAACACAAACAAAAGATCATAAAAATGAAACAATGAAAGTCAAACGTGTGTTCAAATCATAAGGAAAAACATACAAATGGTTTTTAGCTTGTCCCTCATGGAGTAGCAAAACATAAATGCATAGGACACCTTCAAGTTTAAGAGGGCGACTAGATACAAATAATTTAAGAACAAGTGAAACCAACAATATGAATTAATCAATGAAAACTTTGGGACAATGCACATTATACTCAGAATGACAACTATGCTCTCTTAGACGGTGCATAAAGATAGAAGGTGGTGACTCAACATAAAAGTAAAAGAAAGGCCCTTCGCGGAGGGAAGCAGTGATTAAACATGTGCTAGAGCTTTTCATTTGTAAAACAGAGAAAAAAATTGGGTTTTGAGAGGTGGTTGTTTCATGTCAACGACTGGCAATGAGGTCTTACTATCTTCCATAATAAACAAGTGAGAGCGGTTCCAAGTTCTTTGAAATTTTGGCACATTGGTGCTCTTTTATAAAGCTTTGGCACTCCTCCCCACCTTTTTTCCTTTCTCAAACCATGGCTAACCGATTCCATCGGGTGCCCACCAACATTCACATACCATGGAGGAGTGCCTTTTTTCTTTTCTTTTAAAATTAGATTGCAATGGTCTGACCAGCTCTCATACAAAATTAATGACGAGCAGATGAAGCTGCCTAGTCGAGGGGTACTTAATTTAATATGGAAGATAGCAATTCCGACCACTACGTCCCCATGAGCTAAAAACAGTGGCACAAAACGAGAAGTAGTTGAAAGTTTTGAAAGGTAGCACATGAAAATTTACTTTGGAATGGCTTACAAATACGATGCATAGGAATTTATAGTGGACACAATGGCAAACTTGGTTTTTAGGAGTTGGATGCACGAGTAGAGCTCATACTCAGTACAAAATGAGGGCTAGCAAAAGACTGGGAGCGACCAACTAAGAGAGCAATAACGGCCATAATCATGCAAAGCGACAAAGCGACATTAAAAGAAGCATAAGATGGCATCAAAAGTCAAAAACTAAATGATCATAGAGGCAATGGCGACTTTGTATGAGTCTAACATGTGTGAGCATGCGCCAAGTCAACCCAAATAAAGCATCAAAGGAGAAAACCAAAATGATGCTTCCAAATAATTAAATAAACGCATGATTTTTTCAAAGGCTCATTAAGCAATCTCAGTCATTTGAGACAAGTTATGCTACAGCAAAACCACTAAGCATACTATCAAAAAGACATCAAGCACGACATGCAAAAGCCTAGGCCGCAGTCTACACAAGCTCCTTCTTGTACCACTTTTTTTTTGCATAAAGCTTTTTCTCTTTTCCAACACCATTCAAACTTTTTATAACCAACTCTTTTTGATAAAAACCAATATGGACCAGAGGTCAAAATACACCTTGATGAAAAGATATAACAAGATCTGAATACAAATCAAGGTGAAAATCGAAAGCTAAACGCAGTTCTAGAAAAAGAGAACACTCATTGAAACGATGAAAGTGAAAAACGAAGTGTTCTTGGCAAATGAAAAGCAAGGCAACTTCTCCAAAAGAAATTTGTTGGGTGATTGCTGGGATGATGGCGCCAGAAAAGAGTTGGTGCCTAGTTGAATGTCCAGCCTGTTGGGAATCCCAAGAGGAAGGTGTGATGAATACAGCAGCAAGATTTTCCCTCAGTTAAGAAACCAAGGTTTATCGTTCTTGGAGAGGAGAGACAAACGACTGAAGGTGATGCTTGCTAGTTTGCGACAGCTTTGGACAATTTATATATGGCGCCTCGTCCATTCTTTGCTTGCTAGCTGCAACGCGGAACCTGCACACACACAACCAAGTACTTTGCTCCCAACTTACGATGAGGTTGTCAATCTCACCGGTTTGCTTGAAACAAAGGTTATGAGTGTATCGAGTGGGAAACAGTAAAAGTATGCGAGTAAAGTAAACAGTGGGAGTAAAGTAAACAGTGCGAGTAAAGTAAATAGGTGATAGCAATATGATGGAAATAGGGCCGGGGTCCACAGTTCACTAGTGGTGTCTCTCCATAAGATAAATAACACATGCTGGGTAAACAAATTACAGTTGGGCAATTGATAGAATAAAGATAAACATGATATGTCAAGAAGATCACTATGAGATTTACTCTTGGCATTACAACAAAATACATAGACCGCCATCCAACTGCATCTATGACTAATAATCCACTTGTGGCGAATCAATCCGAGAACTCCACAAGTATTAAGTTGCGAACAACAGATAATTGCATTAAGCAAAGTGTGTAATGTAAACAAAGCATATGCCCTTGAGCATATGAATATTGTTTTCTCCCTAGTAGCAACAGCACATCTACAACCTTAGAGGTTTCTGTCACTCCCCCAGGTTAAATAGAGGCATGAACCCACTATCGAGCATAAATACCCCCTCTTGGAGTCACTAGCAACTACTCGGCCAAGATAGCTACTAACAACGGAGAGCATGCAAGATCATAAACAACATAGAGATAACAAAAGATAATATTCAGTACAGCAACTCAATCATAAACACCAATATTCATCGGATCCCAACAAACCAAACATGTAGAATTACATAACGGTGATCTCAATCATGTAGGGCAGCTCATGAGATCTAAACATGAAGCACATGGTGGAGAAGACAACCATCTAGCTACTGCTATGGACCCATAGTCCAAGGTAGACTACTCACTCATCGCTCCGGAGGCAAGCATGGCGATGAAGAAGACCTCCGGTGGCGATTCCCCTCTCCGGCAGGGTGCCGGGAAGAGCTTCTGGACCCTCCCGATCTTGGGTCGACGACGGCGGCGGATCGCGATGTGTTTCTGGAAAAGTGATCGGGTACTTAGGTTTTTCCCGTTGGGGGGTCTTTATAGGCGAAGGGGCGATGTCAGAGGAGGGACCAGGTGGCCTCACGCCACGGCGGCGCGGGCCAGGGGCTGGCCGCGCCAGCCAGGCGTGTGGGCCCCTGGTGGCCCCCCTCCTACTCCTCTTCGGATCTCTGGAAGCTTCCGGGTAAAATAAGACTTCAGGAACTTGTTTCGTCCAATTCTGAGAATATTTCCTGTGTATCACTTCTGAAACACAAAAACAGCAGAAAACAGGGAACAGGCACTGTGGCAACTCGTTAATAGGTTAGTTCCGGAAAATGCATAAAAGTGCCACTAAGTGTAATGAAACAGTAGGCAAATGGTGTAAAAACAAGCATGGAGCATCAAAAATTATAGATACGTTGGAGACGTATCAAGCATCCCCAAGCTTAACTCCTGCTCGTCCTCGAGTAGGTAAGTGATAACAAAAGAATAATTTTTGAGGTGACATGCACCTACACAATCTTGATCATGTATGTAAGCATTTGTGAGCTGGGATCATAAGAACTTAAAACATGGGCATGAAGATATAATCATGACAATAAGAAACTTAGCAACCATGTTGTAAACATGCAAATGAACACAAACAAAAGATCATGAAAATGAAACAATGAAAGTCAAACGTGTGTTCAAATCATAAGGAAAAACATACAAATGGTTTTCAGCTTGTCCTTCAAAGAGAGCAAAACATAAATGCATAGGACACCTTCAAGTTTAAGAGGGCGAATAGATACAAATAATTTAAGAATAAGTGAAACCAACAATATGAATCAATCAATGAAAACTTTGGGACAATGCACATTATACTAAGAATGACAACTATGCTCTCTTAATGGTGCATAAAGATAGAAGGTGGTGACTCAACATAAAAGTAGAAGAAAGGCCCTTCGCAGAGGGAAGCAGTGATTGCAAGTTTTATAACCTTCAAAAATTATGGTACTTACTGGCTTTGAGCTCTCATTGCCCCCATCATAAGCATCTTGAATGGTTAAAGTTAATGCGAGAACAATTATGATGCATATGCTTGACAAATCATAAGTTGAAAACCTCGTGCCCCGTGAATACGAGTACCCAAACCTCATGCTACTTTACTTAGAGTCCCAAGCAAGGCTCTTGTCATTGTAAATTTATGCATATCATTGAGAACCGCCAATGGGGTACCTCCGTGCCCGATGACATGGAACAAGCCCACACCAAAATGACAGGACAAGCAGACAATGAACACCTCGACATCTCTTTTATTTGCCTTTTGTTTAGCTTTTTATTGTGAGATGCGTCGTCGAATGTTCACCATGGGTATGCTGCAAATTTCCACCATGAATTATGCATGGCTTAGATTAGCGGCCCGGCGTTTCCCTAACACATATACAAACTCCATGATCCCCACAAGATTTCCAATTCATTTCACACCGCGGGCATCCATAAACAAAAGATCACGATATCAACTCAAATAAGAAGTGCAATGTTGAAAGCTTGCCCATGACTGCATGGCTGGGCTAGTCTCCAACTTACAACTTGCAAGCATAACAACTCAACATAAGCGACCACAATGTCAAATTTTTAAGAACAGAAAAAGTAAAGTGTGCCTTCCGGTTTGTGAGAGCTTTACTGACCGAATTTCGCATAACACTGGTAAGAGTTTAATTTGAAGAGAAAATAAAAGCAAGTCAAATTTACTTGGAATAGCAAATTGCTAGTAGGTATGTATGGTGGACACTTTGGAAAACTTTGGCTTTTAGGAGTTGGATGCACGAGTAGAGCTCATACTCAGTACAAGGCGAGGGCTAGCAAAAGACTGGGAGCGACTGATACGTCTCCAACGTATCTATAATTTTTGATGCTCCATGCTTGTTTTTACACCATTTGCCTATTGTTTCGTTACACTTCGTGGCACTTTTATGCATTTTCCGGAACTAACCTACTAACAAGTTGCCACCGTGTCAGTTCCCTGTTTTCTGCTGTTTTTGTGTTTCAGAAGTGATACATAGGAAATATTTTTCGGAATTGGACGAAACAAGTTCTTGAAGTCTTATTCTACCCGGAAGCTTCCAGAGATCCGAAGGAGAGTAGGAGGGGGGCCACCAGGGCCCCACACACCAGGCTCGCGTGGCCAGGGGCCTGGCCGCGCCGCCATGGGGTGAGAGCCCCTAGCCCCACCTCTGACATCGCCCCTTCGCCTATAAAGACCCCCCGACGGAGAAAACCTAAGTACCCGATCAATTTTCCAGAACACATCGCGATCCGCCGCCGCCGTCGACCCGAAGATCGGGAGGGTCCAGAAGCTCTTCCCGGCACCCTGCCGGAGAGGGGAATCGCCACCGGAGGTCTTCTTCATCGCCATGCTTGCCTCCAGAGCGATGAGTGAGTAGTCTACCTTGGACTATGGGTCCATAGCAGTAGCTAGATGGTTGTCTTCTCCACCATGTGCTTCATGTTTAGATCTCATGAGCTGCCCTACATGATTGAGATCACCGTTATGTAATTCTACATGTTTGGTTTGTTGGGATCCGATGAATATTGGTGTTTATGATTAAGTTGCTGTACTGAATATTATCTTTTGTTATCTCTATGTTGTTTATGATCTTGCATGATCTCCGTTGTTAGTAGCTATCTTGGCCGAGTAGTTGCTAGTGACTCCAAGAGGGGGTATTTATGCTCGATAGTGGGTTCATGCCTATATTTAACCTGGGGGAGTGACAGAAACCTCTAAGGTTGTAGATGTGTTGTTGCTACTAGGGAGAAAACAACATTCATATGCTCAAGGGCATATGCTTTGTTTATATTACACACTTTGCTTAATGCAATTATCTGTTGTTCGCAACTTAATACTCATGGGGTGTTCGGATTGATATCCCCGGGAGTGGATTATTAGTCATAGATGCAGTTGGATGGCGGTCTATCTATTTTGTTGTAATGCCCAGAGTAAATCTCATAGTGATCTTCTTGACATATCACGTTTATCTTTATTCTATCAATTGCCCAACTGTAATTTGTTTACCCAGCATGTGTTATTTATCTTATGGAGAGACACCACTAGTGAACTGTGGATCCCGGTCCTATTTCCATTATATTGCTATTACATGTTTACTTTACTCGCACTGTTTACTTTATTCGCATACTTCTACTGTTTTCACTCGATACGCTCATAACCTTTGTTTCAAGCAAACCGGTGAGATTGACAACCTCATCGCAAGTTGGGAACAAAGTATTTGGTTGTTTGTGTGCAGGTTCCGCGTTGCAGCTAGCAAGCAAAGCTTGGATGAGGCGCCATATATAAATTGTCCGAAGCTGTCGCAAACTAGCAAGCATTACCTTCAGTCGTCATTGTCTGCTTTTCTCCTGATCGACAAACCTTGGTTTCTTAACTGAGGGAAAATCTGCTGCTATACTCATCATACCTTCCTCTTGGGGTTCGCAACTGGCTGGTCATTCACCACGCACAAGGAATCTTCTGGTGCTGTTGACGAGGACTTGAAGAATAAGAAGCTCCTATATCAATTACATTCCCCTACGTCAACCACGCGCTAGCAGCCAATTTTCTGGCGCCGTTGCCGGGGAAGAGTGGAAGACTTCTGCGAGGGGAGTTTTCGCACGCACATCCTTTACTTTGTTTTATTGTTTTGCTTTACTTTATTTATTTTACCTGCATTGCTTTATATCAAAAACCCAAAAAAATTAGAATCCTTGGTAGTTGTTTTTACTTGTTTACTTTCGTTTTGCTGAAATGGCCAATCCTGAAAACACCAAGTTGTGTGACTTTACTAGCACAAACAATAGTGATTTTATCTGCACTCCTATTGCACCATCTGCTCCTGCTGCAAACTTTTATGAGATTAAGCCTGCTTTGTTGAACCTTGTTATGAAAGAGCAATTTTCTCGTGCTAGTACTGAAGATGTTGCAGCTCATCTGAACAACTTTGTTGAGCTATGTGAGATGCAGAAATATAAGGATGTTGATAGTGATATTATTAAGCTCAAGTTGTTTCCTTTTTCTTTGAGAGGAAAAGCTAAAGATTGGTTGCTGTCTTTGACTAAGAATAGTATTGATTCATGGGCTAAGTGTAAGGATGCTTTTATTGGTAGATACTATCCTCCTGCTAAGATTATATCCATGCGTAGCAATATTATGAAGTTTGCTTAGTTTGATAATGAACATGTTGCTCAAGCTTGGGAAAGAATGAAATCTATGATAAAGAATTGCCCCACTCATGGACTGACTACTTGGATGATTATCCAAACTTTTTATGCAGGACTGAATTTTTCTTCGAGGAACCTACTTGATTCAGCTGCTGGAGGCACTTTTATGTCCCTTACCTTGGGCGCCGCAACAAAGCTACTTGACAACATGATGGTAAATTATTCCGAATGGCACACCGAGAGAGCTCCACAAGGTAAGAAGGTAAATTCTGTTGAGGAAACCTCTTCCTTGAGTGATAAGATTGATACCATTATGGCTATGCTTGCTAATGATAGGACTCATGTTGATCCTAATAATGTTCCTTTGGCCTCTCTGGTTGCTTAAGAAGAGCATGTTGATGTGAATTTCATTAGAAACAATAATTTTAACAACAATGCTTATAGGAACAATTTTGCTAGTAACAATTATAGGCGTATCCTTCTACCAATGGTAATGGTTATGGTAACTCTTATGGTAATTCCTACAACAACACTAGGGCCGCGCCCTCTGAGCTTGAGGTAATGCTCAAGGACTTCATCGGTAAGCAAACTGCTTTTAACAAGTCTGTTGAGGAAAAGTTAGGCAAAATTGATATTCTTGCTTCTAAAGTTGATAGCCTTGCTCATGATGTTGAACTTCTGAAATTAAAAGTGTTGCCTAATGATGTGAAAGGGAACAATGTTTTTGCTACCGCTAATGCTATTCAAGTTGGAATTGATGAAAATATTAGATTGTTAGCGGAATTGCATGCCAGGTGGGAAAGAGAAGATGAGATGGCTAGAGAGATGAAGGTATGTACCATTAATACCTCTAATGATGTTGCTCCTAATGCTAGCAATCCTCTTACTTTGATTGGTGTAGAGAAAACTCCCACTCCTTGTGTTAAAAAGCCTAAAACTGCCAAAACTTTTTCTCAAAAGAGTGCTGAAATTTTTCGGAGTGTCGGAGATGATAGCTCTATTTCCTTTAATGATTTTGATGTTGATGGCTGCAATATATCTGAAGAAATTTGTTCTTGCAAAAGCTTGCTTTGACTCCCAATGCTAGTTCTTTAAATATTGCTTTTACTAAGCATATTACCAATGCTCTCATGAAAATTAGGGATGAAAAGTTGAAGCAAAAAGCTTTCGTTCCCAAGAAGTTAGAAGATGGTTGGGAACCCATCATTGATATGCATGTTAATGGTTATGATTGCCATGCTTTATGTGATCTAGGTGCTAGTATTTCTATCATGCCTAGAAAGATTTATGACATGCTTGATTTACCACCGCTTGAAAAATGTTATTTTGATGTTCCTATTGCTGATGTTGCTAAGAAGAAACCTTTGGGAAGGATTAATGATGTTCTTATTGTGGTTAACAATAACCTTGTTCCCGTTGATTTTCTTGTTATGGACGTTGAATGCCATATTTCATGTCCTATTATTTTGGGAAGACCCTTTCTTCGAACTGTAGGTGCTATCATTGATATGAGGGAAGGCACTATCAAATATCAATTCCCACTTAAGAAAGGTATGGAACACTTCCCTAGGAAAAGAAAGAAATTACTTTTTGACTCTATTCTTAGAGCAAATTATGAGCTTGATGCTTCATCACTTGATATTACTTGATTCGCAATTTTCTGCGCCTAGCTCAAAGGCGTTAAAGAAAAGCACTGTTGGGAGATAACCCAATGTTTTCTTTTCAGTACTTTTTCTTTTATTTGAGTCTTGGAAGTCATTACTACTGTAATGACCGCTCCTTATCCTTTTTATTTTGTTTTTGTGCCAAGAGAAGCCTCTAATTCGAGCGAGGTAAAGATTTGGGGATGTTGCTGTCCTGAAACTATTTTCGGTGCTGCACCGTAAAAATTCGTATGAATTCTCTGTATATCTTTTGGACCTGCGATTTCTTGTGCATATGCCCCAGGTTATATACAAACTTTTTTTAGTTGAACACTTTTTGATTTGAGCAACAGAAAATCCCTCAAAAATTCGACCTTTGTCAGCTGTTCAGTTTTGACAGATTTCTGCCAATATTTGTGTTTGCCACTTTATCGCTTTCTTTTGAGTTCTTTTGATCATGGTACTTTTGGGGAGGTTGCTACAATAGTATTTGCTATATATGTGGTGGTTTTGAGTTGAAACCTGAAGCAAAAAGAGGTTGATTATATGTTATGCTTGCACTAATGTTGCTAATAGAATTGTGTTTAGTTTTGTATGAAGGAAGTTTTCAAGTGTAGGGATTGGAGAATGATGAGATGAGTTGAAGAATGGACAAAACCTCAAGCTTGGGGATGCCCATGCATCACCCCAAGAAATATCCAAGAAGTACAAGCATCAAAGCTTGGGGATGCCCCCGAGGCACCCCTTCTTCATCGGCAAAAATTAGGTCACCTTTCAAAACACTATATTTTTATTGCTTCATGCACTATGTGTTTTTCTTGGAGCGTCAGTTGTTTTAGTTTTCTTTGTTAGCTTGTTTTGTTTTCTGCAATAAATGGTTGGACCCCACCAACTTTCTTTTGGAGAAGTTGCCTCGTTTTCATTTGCCAAGAACGCTCTAGTTTTCACTCTTATTAAAAATCGAGTGTTCTTCTTTTTCTGCTACTGCTTTTGGTTTGCGTTTTCGCCTTGATTTGCATTCAGACCTTGTCATATCTTTTCATCAAGGTGTATTTTTGCCTCTGATCTTTATTGGTTTTCATCAAAAGAGGTGTCTTTAAAAAATTTCAAATGGTGTTGGAAAAGAGAAAAAGCTTTGTGCAAAATAGTGGTACAAGAAGGAGCTTGTGTAGACTACGGCTTAGGCTTTTTCATGTCATGCTTGATGTCTTTTTGATAGTATGCTTAGTGGTTTTGCTGTAGCATGACTTGTCTCAAATAACTGAGATTGCTTAATGAGCCTTTGAAAAAATCATGCGTTGTTTTTATTGTATGGAAGCATTATTTTGGTTTTCTCCTTGATGCTTTATTTGGGTTGACTTGGCGCATGCTCACACATGTTAGACTCTTACAAAGTCGCCAGTAGCCTCTATGATCATTTAGTTTTTGACTTTTGATGCCATCTTATGCTTCTTTTAATGTCGCTTTGTCGCTTTGCATGATTATGGCCATTATTGCTCTCTTAGTTGGTCGCTCCCAGTCTTTTGCTAGCCCTCGCCTTGTACTGAGTATGAGCTCTACTCGTGCATCCAACTCCTAAAAGCCAAAGTTTTCCAAAGTGTCCACCATACATACCTACTAGCAATTTGCTATTCCAAGTAAATTTGACTTGCTTTTATTTTCTCTTCAAATTAAACTCTTACCAATGTTATGCGAAATTCGGTCAGTAAAGCTCTCACGAACCGGAAGGCACACTTTACTTTTTCCTGTTCTTAAAAATTTGACATTGTGGTCTCTTATGTTGAGTTGTTATGCTTGCAAGTTGTAAGTTGGATTCTAGCCCAGCCATGCAGTCATGGGCAAGCTTTCAACATTGCACTTCTTAATTGAGTTGATATCGTGATCTTTTGTTTATGGATGCCCGCGGTGTGAAATGAATTGGGAATCTTGTGGGGATCATGGAGTTTGTATATGTGTTAGGGAAACGTCGGGCCGCCAATCTAAGCCATGCATAATTCATGGTGGAAATTTGCAGCATACCCATGGTGAACATACGACGACGCATCTCACAATAAAAAGCTAAACAAAAGGCAAATAAAAGAGATGTCGAGGTGTTCATTGTCTGCTTGTCCTGTCATTTTGGTGTGGGCTTGTTCCATGTCATCGGGCACGGAGGTACTCCATTGGCGGTTCTCAATGATATGCATATACTTACAATGACAAGAGCCTTGCTTGGGACTCTAAGTAAAGTAGCATGAGGTTTGGGTACTCGTATTCACGGGACACGAGGTTTTCAACTTATGATTTGTCAAGCATATGCATCATAATTGTTCTCGCATTAACTTTAACCATTCAAGATGCTTATGATGGGGGCAATGAGAGCTCAAAGCCGGCAAGTACCATAATTTTTGAAGGTTATAAAACTTGCAATCACTGCTTCCCTCTGCGAAGGGCCTTTCTTTTACTTTTATGTTGAGTCACCACCTTCTATCTTTATGCACCATTAAGAGAGCATAGTTGTCATTCTTAGTGTAATATGCATTGTCCCAAAGTTCATTGATTGATTCATATTGTTGGTTTCAGTTGTTCTTAAATTATTTGTATCTAGTCACCCTCTTAAACTTTGAGGTGTCCTATGCATTTATGTTATGCTCTCTTTGAAGGACAAGCTGAAAACCATTTGTATGTTTTTCCTTATGATTTGAACACACGTTTGACTTTCATTGTTTCATTTTCATGATCTTTTGTTTGTGTTCATTTGCATGTTTACAACATGGTTGCTAAGTTCTTATTGTCAAGATTATATCTTCATGCCCATGTTTTAAGTTCTTATGATCCCAGCTCACAAATGCTTACATATATGAGCAAGATTGTGTAGGTGCATGTCACCTCAAAAATTATTCTTTTGTTATCACTTACCTACTCGAGGACGAGCAGGAGTTAAGCTTGGGGATGCTTGATACGTCTCCAACGTATCTATAATTTTTGATGCTCCATGCTTGTTTTTACACCATTTGCCTATTGTTTCGTTACACTTCGTGGCACTTTTATGCATTTTCCGGAACTAACCTACTAACAAGTTGCCACAGTGCCAGTTCCCTGTTTTCTGCTGTTTTTGTGTTTTAGAAGTGATACACAGGAAATATTCTCGGAATTGGACGAAACAAGTTCCTGAAGTCTTATTTTACCCGGAAGCTTCCAGAGATCCGAAGGAGAGTAGGAGGGGGGCCACCAGGGCCCCACACACCAGGCTCGCGCGGCCAGGGGCCTGGCCGCGCCGCCATGGGGTGAGGGCCCCTGGCCCCACCTCTGACATCGCCCTTTCGCCTATAAAGACCCCCCGACGGAAAAAACCTAAGTACCCGATCAATTTTCCAGAACACATCACGATCCGCCGCCGCCGTCGACCCGAAGATCGGGAGGGTCTAGAAGCTCTTCCCGGCACCCTGCCGGAGAGGGGAATCGCCACCGGAGGTCTTCTTCATCGCCATGCTTGCCTCCGGAGCGATGAGTGAGTAGTCTACCTTGGACTATGGGTCCATAGCAGTAGCTAGATGGTTGTCTTCTCCACCATGTGCTTCATGTTTAGATCTCATGAGCTGCCCTACATGATTGAGATCACCGTTATGTAATTCTACATGTTTGGTTTGTTGGGATCCGATGAATATTGGTGTTTATGATTAAGTTGCTGTACTGAATATTATCTTTTGTTATCTCTATGTTGTTTATGATCTTGCATGCTCTCCGTTGTTAGTAGCTATCTTGGCCGAGTAGTTGCTAGTGACTCCAAGAGGGGGTATTTATGCCCGATAGTGGGTTCATGCCTCTATTTAACCTGGGGGAGTGACAGAAACCTCTAAGGTTGTAGATGTGTTGTTGCTACTAGGGAGAAAACAACATTCATATGCTCAAGGGCATATGCTTTGTTTACATTACACACTTTGCTTAATGCAATTATCTGTTGTTCGCAACTTAATACTCATGGGGTGTTTGGATTGATATCCCCGGGAGTGGATTATTAGTCATAGATGCAGTTGGATGGCGGTCTATGTATTTTGTTGTAATGCCCAGAGTAAATCTCATAGTGATCTTCTTGACATATCACGTTTATCTTTATTCTATCAATTGCCCAACTGTAATTTGTTTACCCAACATGTGTTATTTATCTTATGGAGAGACACCACTAGTGAACTGTGGATCCCGGTCCTATTTCCATCATATTGCTATTACCTGTTTACTTTACTCGCACTGTTTACTTTATTCGCATACTTCTACTGTTTCCACTCGATACGCTCATAACCTTTGTTTCAAGTAAACCGGTGAGATTGACAACCTCATCGCAAGTTGGGAACAAAGTACTTGGTTGTTTGTGTGCAGGTTCCGCGTTGCAGCTAGCAAGCAAAGCTTGGATGAGGCGCCATATATAAATTGTCCGAAGCTATCGCAAACTAGCAAGCATCACCTTCAGTCGTCATTGTCTGCTTTTCTCCTGATCGATAAACCTTGGTTTCTTAACTGAGGGAAAATCTGCTGCTATACTCATCATACCTTCCTCTTGGGGTTCCCAACTGGCTGGTCATTCACCACGCACAAGGAATCTTCTGGTGCTGTTGATGAGGACTTGAAGAATAAGAAGCTCCTATATCAATTACATTCTCCTACGTCAACCACGCGCTAGCAGCGACCAACTAAGAGAGCAATAATGGCCATAATCATGCAAAGCGACAAAGCGACATTAAAAGAAGCATAAGATGGTATCAAAAGTCAAAAACTGCATGATCATAGAGGCTATTGGCGACTTTGTATGAGTCTAACATGTGTGAGCATGCGCCAAGTCAACCCAAATAAAGCATCAAGGAGAAAACCAAAATAATGCTTCCATACAATAAAAACAACGCATGATTTTTTTCAAAGGCTCATTAAGCAATCTCAGTTATTTGAGACAAGTCATGCTACAGCAAAACCACTAAGCATACTATCAAAAAGACATCAAGCATGACATGAAAAAGCCTAAGCCGCAGTCTACACAAGCTCCTTCTTGTACCACTATTTTGCACAAAGCTTTTTCTCTTTTCCAACACCATTTGAAATTTTTATAGACACCTCTTTTGATGAAAATCAATAAATATCAGAGGCAAAAATACACCTTGATGAAAAGATATGACAAGGTCTGAACGCAAATCAAGGCGAAAACAAAAACCAAAAGTAGTAGCAGAAAAAGAAGAACACTCGATTTTTGATAAGAGTGAAAACTAGAGCGTTCTTGGCAAATGAAAACGAGTACATCTCCTCCAAAGGAAATTTGTTGGGGTCCAACCATTTATTGCAGCAAACAAAACAAACTAAATCAACTAAGAAAACTAAAACAACTGACGCTCCAAGAAAAACACATAGTGCATGAAGCAATAAAAATATAGTGTCTTGAAAGGTGACCTGATTTTTGCCGATGAAGAAGGGGTGCCTCGGGGGCATCCCCAAGCTTTGATGCTTGTACTTCTTGGATATTTCTTGGGGTGATGCATGGGCATCCCCAAGCTTGAGCTTTTGTCCATTCTTCAACTCATCTCATCATTCTCCAATCCCTACACTTGAAAACTTCCTTCATACAAAACTAAACACAAATCTATTAGCAACATTAGTGTAATCATAGCATATAATCAGCCTCTTTTTGCTTCAGGTTTCAATTCAAAACCACCACATATATAGCAAATACCACTGTAGCAACCTCCCCAAAAGTTCCATGATCAAAAGAACTCAAAAGAAAGCGATAAAGTGGCAAACACAAATATTGGCAGAAATCTGTCAAAACTGAACAGCTGACAAAGGAGGAATTTTTGAGGGGTTTTCTGTTGCTCAAATCAAAAAGTGTTCAACTAAAAAAAGTTTGGATATAACCTGGGGATATGTACAAGAAATCGCAGGTCCAAAAGATAAACAGAGAATTTATACGAATTTTTACGGTGCAGCACCAAAAATAGTTTCAGGACAGCAACATCCCCAAATCTTTACCTCACTCGAATTAGAGGCTTCTCTTGGCACAAAAACAAAATAAACAGGATAAGGAGCGGTCATTACAGTACTAATGACTTCCAAGACTCAAATAAAAGAAAAAGTACTGAAAATAAAAACATTGGGTTATCTCCCAAGAGTGCTTTTCTTTAACGCCTTCGAGCTAGGCGCAGAAAATTTGCGAATCAAGTAATGATGAAAGGGGGATCCAGATCCACTATAGGAATAAAGAAATGAATACTATCCAATTGAGGTTTTGAATATCCCTTGTAGTCACGCTTTGGTACACTATTTTCATCAAAAAGATTTTCAGGACAAATCCAACTAGTATTAGCTACCAAGGCATTATGAATTCCTACAGGCTTACAAGGTATTGGCAATCTAGAATCTTCATTGGGTGTACCAACAATTTCAACATGCGAGCCAAGCTTATTAAACTTCTTAAAAACTTTCCTAGCCTCAATTGCAACATCTCTAAATTCTATGCGCAAAGTTTCCAAGATAAAAGCTTTCTTTTCGGGATCCTCAATTTCATGAAGCTTAAGGAACATGTATTGCATAAAAGGATTAAGACTAGCAAACCTAGCTTGTAACATGTGAACTAAATGAGCAGAAGCAACTTCATAACTAGGAGCTAGCTCAACCAAAGACTTTTTCTCAACTTCCTTATGCATACTAATGTGATTAAAGAACACCTCAATGTTACTTTTGCCAATAATCGAACCGCTACCTACTGAGAGGTCCTCCAGAACGTACTTAGGGATCAACATGATAAACTAAAGTAAAGAAATAACAACTACCAAGGATTCTAATTTTTTTGGGTTTTTGATATAAAACGATGCAGGTAAAATAAATAAAGTAAAGCAAAACAATAACAAAGTAAAGGATGTGCGTGCGAAAAACTCCCATCGCAGAAGTCTTCTACTTCCTCCTCGGCAACGGCGCCAGAAAAGAGCTAGATTGCTGGGATGATGGCGCTAGAAAAGAGTTGGTGCCTAGTTGAATGTCCAGCCCGTTGGGAACCCCAATAGGAAGGTGTGATGAATACAGCAGCAAGATTTTCCCTCAGTTAAGAAACCAAGGTTTATCGTTCTTGGAGAGGAGAGACAAATGACTGAAGGTGATGCTTGCTAGTTTGCGACAGCTTCGGACAATTTATATATGGCGCCTCGTCCAAGCTTTGCTTGCTAGCTGCAACGCGGAACCTGCACACACACAACCAAGTACTTTGCTCCCAACTTACGATGAGGTTGTCAATCTCACCGGTTTGCTTGAAACAAAGGTTATGAGTGTATCGAGTGGGAAACAGTAAAAGTATGCGAGTAAAGTAAACAGTGCGAGTAAAGTAAAAAGTGCGAGTAAAGTAAACATGTGATAGCAATATGATGGAAATAGGACGGGGTCCACAGTTCACTAGTGGTGTCTCTCCATAAGATAAATAACACATGCTGGGTAAACAAATTACAGTTGGGCAATTGATAGAATAAAGATAAACGTGATATGTCAAGAAGATCACTATGAGATTTACTCTGGGCATTACAACAAAATACATAGACCGCCATCCAACTGCATCTATGACTAATAATCCACTCCCGGGGATATCAATCCAAACACCCCATGAGTATTAAGTTGCGAACAACAGATAATTGCATTAAGCAAAGTGTGTAATGTAAACAAAGCATATGCCCTTGAGCATATGAATGTTGTTTTCTCCCTAGTAGCAACAACACATCTACAACCTTAGAGGTTTCTGTCACTCCCCCAGGTTAAATAGAGGCATGAACCCACTATCGAGCATAAATACCCCCTCTTGGAGTCACTAGCAACTACTCGGCCAAGATAGCTACTAACAACGGAGAGCATGCAAGATCATAAACAACATAGAGATAACATAAGATAATATTCAGTACAGCAACTCAATCATAAACACCAAAATTCATCGGATCCCAACAAACCAAACATGTAGAATTACATAATGGTGATCTCAATCATGTAGGGCAGCTCATGAGATCTAAACATGAAGCACATGGTGGAGAAGACAACCATCTAGCTACTGCTATGGACCCATAGTCCAAGGTAGACTACTCACTCATCGCTCCGGAGGCAAGCATGGCGATGAAGAAGACCTCCGGTGACGATTCCCCTCTCCGGCAGGGTGCCGGGAAGAGCTTCTGGACCCTCCCGATCTCGGGTCGACGACGGCGGCGGATCGCGATGTGTTTCTGGAAAAGTGATCGGGTACTTAGGTTTTTCCCGTCGGGGGGTCTTTATAGGCGAAGGGGCGATGTCAGAGGAGGGACCAGGTGGCCTCACGCCACGGTGGCGCGGGCCAGGGGCTGGCCGCGCCAGCCAGGCGTGTGGGCCCCTGGTGGCCCCCCTCCTACTCCTCTTCGGATCTCTGGAAGCTTCCGGGTAAAATAAGACTTCAGGAACTTGTTTCGTCCAATTCCGAGAATATTTCCTGTGTATCACTTCTGAAACACAAAAACAGCAGAAAACAGGGAACTGGCACTATGGCAACTCGTTAATAGGTTAGTTCCGGAAAATGCATAAAAGTGCCACTAAGTGTAACGAAACAGTAGGCAAATGGTGTAAAAACAAGCATGGAGCATAAAAAATTATAGATACGTTGGAGACGTATCATTGGGGTCCAACCATTTATTGCAGTAAACAAAACTAAACAAACTGAAAACTAAAACAACTGACGCTCCAAGAAAAACGCATAATGCATGAAGCAATAAAAATATAGTGTCTTAAAAGGTGACCTGATTTTTGCCGATGAAGAAGGGGTGCCTCGGGGGCATCCCCAAGCTTTGATGCTTGTACTTCTTGGATATCTCTTGGGGTGACATGGGCATCCCCAAGCTTGAGCTTTTGTCCATTCTTCAACTCATCTCATCATTCTCCAATCCCTACACTTGAAAACTTCCTTCATACAAAACTAAACACAAATTTATTAGCAACATTAGTGTAAGCATAACATTGAATCAACCCTTTTTGCTTCAGGTTTCAACTCAAAACCACCACATATAAAGCATATACTACTGTAGCAAGTTCCCCAAAAGTTCCGTGATCAAAAGAACTAAAAAAGAAAGCGATAAAGCGGCAAATACAAATATTGGCAGAAATCTGTCAAAACAGAACAGCTGATAAAGGTCAAATTTTTAGAGGGTTTTCTGTTACTCAAATCAAAAAGTGTTCAACTAATGAAAGTTTGGATATAACCTGGGGCATATGCACAAGAAATTGCAGGTCCAAAAGATATACAGAGAATTTTCACGAATTTGTACGGTGCACCACCGAAAATAGTTTCAGGACAGCAACATCCCCAAATCTTACCTCACTCAAATTAGAGGCTTCTCTTGGCACAAAAACGAAATAAAAAGGATAAGGCGAGGTTATTACAGTAGTAATAACTTCCAAGACTCAAATAAAAGAAAAAGAACTGAAAGTAAAAACATTGGGTTATCTCCCAAGAGTGTTTTTCTTTAACGCCTTTGAGCTAGGCGTAGAAAATGCGAATCAAGTAATATCGAGTGATGAAGCATCAAGCTCATAATTTGCTCTAAGAATAGAGTCAAAAATAAATTTCTTTCTCTTTTTAGGGAAGTGTTCCATACCTTTCTTGAGTGGTAATTGATATTTAATAGTGCCTTCCCTCATATCAATGATGGCACCAACAGTTCGAAGAAAGGGTCTTCCCAAAATAATAGGACATGAAGCATTGCATTCAATATCCTTGACAAGAAAATCAAAGGGAACAAGGTTATTGTTAACCATAATAAGAACATCATTAATCCTTCCCAAAGGTTTCTTCTTAGCAACATCAGCAATAGGAACATCATAATAACACTTTTCAAGAGGTGGTAAATCAAGCATGCCATAAATCTTTCTAGGCATAATAGAAATACTAGAACCTAGATCACATAAAGCATGGCAATCAAAACCATTAACATGCATATCAATGATGGGTTCCCAACCATCTTCTAACTTCTTGGGAATAGAAGCTTTTTGCTTCAACTTTTCATCCCTAATTTTCATAAGAGCATTGGTAATATGCTTAGTAAAAGCAACATTTAAAGAACTAGCATTGGGAGTCAAAGCAAGCTTTTGTAAGAACAAAATAACTTCAGATATATTGCAGCCATCAATATCAAAATCATTAAAGGAAATAGAGCTATCATCTCCTACACTCCGAAAAATTTCAGCACTCTTTTGAGAAAAAGTTTTTGCTGTTTTGGGCTTTTTAACACAAGGAGTAGGAGTTTTCTCTACACCAATCAAAGTAAGAGGATTGCTAGCATTAGGAGCAACATCATTAGAGGTAGTAATGGTACATACCTTCATCTTTCTAGCCATCTCATCTTCTCTTTCCCACCTGGCATGCAATTCTGCTAGCATCCTAACATTTTCATCAATTCTTACTTGGATGGCATTAGCAGTAGCAAAAACATTATTGTCCTTCACATCATTATGCAACACTTTTAATTTCAGAAGTTCAACATCATGAGCAAGGCTATCAACCTTAGAAGAAAGAATATCAATTTTGCCTAACTTTTCCTCAACAGACTTGTTAAAAGCATTTTGCTTACCGATGAAGTCCTTGAGCATTACCTCAAGCTCGGAGGGCGCGGCCCTAGTGTTGTTGGAGGAATTACCATAACCATTACCATTGGTAGAAGGATACGGCCTATAATTGTTACTAGCAAAATTGTTCCTATAAGCATTGTTGTTGAAATTATTATTTCTAATGAAGTTTACATCAACATGCTCTTCTTGAGCAACCAAAGAGTCCAAAGGAACATTATTAGGATCTACATGAGTCCTATCATTAGAAAGCATAAGCATAATAGCATCAATCTTATCACTCAAAGAAGAGGTTTCCTCAACAGAATTTACCTTCTTACCTTGTGGAGCTCTCTCGGTGTGCCATTCAGAGTAATTTACCATCATATTGTTGAGAAGCTTCATTGCAGCGCCCAAGGTAAGGGACATAAAAGTGCCTCCAGTAGCTGAATCAAGTAGGTTCCTCAAAGAAAAATTCAGTCCTACATAAAAAGTTTGAACAATCATCCAAGTAGTCAGTCCATGAGTGGGACAATTCTTTATCATAGATTTTATTCTTTCCCAAGCTTGAGCAACATGTTCATTATCAAACTGACTAAACTTCATAATATTGCTACGCAAAGCTATAATCTTAGCAGGAGGATAGTATCTACCAATAAAAGCATCCTTACACTTAGCCCATGAATCAATACTATTTTTAGGCAAAGACAGCAACCAATGCTTAGCTTTTCCTCTCAAAGAAAAAGGAAACAACTTAAGCTTAATAATATCACTTTCAACATCCTTATATTTCTGCATCTCACATAGCTCAACAAAATTGTTGAGATGAGCTACAGCATCATCAGTACTAGCACCAGAAAATTGCTCTTTCATAACAAGGTTCAACAAAGTAGGCTTAATCTCATAAAAATTTGCAGCAGGAGCAGGTGGCGCAATAGGAGTGCAGATAAAATCACTATTATTAGTGCTAGTAAAATCACACAACTTGGTGTTCTCAGGAGTAGCCATTCTAGCAAACTAAAAGCAGACAAGTAAAAACAACTATCAAGGATACTAATTTTTTTTGGGTTTTTGATAAAATAATGTAAGTAAAAATAAAATAAAGCAAAACTTAAAAAAAAGTAAAGGATGTGCGTGCGAAACTCCCCTTGCAGAAGTCTTCTTTCCTCCTAGGAAACGGCGCCAGAAAACTTGTTGATGGCGCGGTGATGATGGTGTGAAAGCTTCTTCTTTAATACACGACAACGGCGACAGAAACTTCTGGAGCCAAGTTGACGTGGGAATGTGTAGTAAATGACCGGCCAGTTGGAAAACCCCAAGAGAAGGTTTTGATGAAGATAGCAGCAAGTTTTTCCTCAGTTATGAAACCAAGGTTATCAATCTAGTAGGAGGACGAATACGACTGAAGGTGATGCCCACTAGATGCGTGATGCTCTAACAAGGGCACCGTTAACGATAACTTGTTAGCATGTCTTCAACCAGTAGCAACGTGGAACCTGCACACAACACAACCAAATACTTTGTTCCCAACTTACGATGAGGTTGTCAATCTCACCTGATAAGGATCACGCCGATGATCCTATAAGTTTTGTCCCGATCTTTCACAGCGAGTCTACCCGGATAGAAAATCTTCCAACAACGCGAAGAACGTCACCTGAAGACGAGGAAGAATCCAGCAAGCAACGTGATGATGAACACCACACCTCAAACCAAAGCACGACAATCCTTGATGAACACAAGAACCTCCGCAGCAATCTCTATTTGATAACACGGCAGTGCCGTTTCCCCGGAGGGATGATACACGGTGGAGCACACGATAGTTTTAGACTAAACAACTGACTCCCCTAAACCCTAACCTGCTGGCCTCCTTATATAGATGGCCAGAAAACTGTTGGGCTTGGACATGCCCAAACCCAAAACACACAATAAAACCTAGGTGGCCCACAACTAGACCTAGCTACGAAATAACATAGGCATGAATATAAATTGCTGACACAACCTTAGACTAATTATTACATATCGTAGGTCGTCCTGGCGTGCCAATATGCAACGAGCTTCCCTCATCTTGGTGGAGTCCTGAAATTGGGCTTCACCTCCTCCTTCGTTCCCATATCATCACCGGTTTGCTTGAAAAACGGGTATGAGCGTATCGAGTGGAAAGTGATAATAGTAATATGTGAGTAAAGTAAACAGTGCGAGTAAAGTAAACAGGTGATAGCAATATAAAGGAAATAGGACCGGGGTCCACAGTTCACTAGTGGTGTCTCTCCATAAGATAAAATAACACATACTGGGTAAACAAATTACAGTTGGGCAATTGATAGAATAAAGACAATGTGCATATATCGAGAGGATCACTATGAGATTTACTCTGGGCATTACAACAAGATACATAGACCGCCATCCAACTGCATCTATGACTAATAATCCACTTGTGGCGAATCAATCCGAGAACTTCACAAGTATTAAGTTGCGAACAACAGATAATTGCATTAAGCAAAGTGTGTAATGTAAACAAAGCATATGCCCTCGAGCATATGAATGTTGTTTTCCCCCTAGTAGCAACAACACATCTACAACCTTAGAGGTTTCTGTCACTCCCCCAGATTAAATAGAGGCATGAACCCACTATCGAGCATAAATACCCCCTCTTGGAGTCACTAGCAACTACTCGGCCAAGATAGCTACTAACAACGGAGAGCATGCAAGATCATAAACAACATAGAGATAACATAAGATAATATTCAGCACCTCAACTCAATCATAACACCAATATTCATCGGATCCCAACAAACACAACATGTAGAATTACATAATGATGATCTCGATCATGTAAGGCAGCTCACGAGATCTAAACATGAAGCACATGGTAGAGAAGACAACCAACTAGCTACTGCTATGGACCCATAGTCCAAGGTAGACTACTCACTCATCGCGCCGGATGCAAGCATGGCGATGAAGAATACCTCCAGTGGCGATTCCCCTCTCCGGCAGGGTGCCGGGAAGAGCTTCTGGACCCTCCCGATCTTCGGGTCGACGACGGCGGCGGATCGCGATGTGTTCTGGAAAAGTGATCGGGTGTTTAGGTTTTTCCCATCGGGAGGTCTTTATAGGCAAAGGGGCGGCATCAGAAGTGGACCAGGGGGCCCACACCACAGGCCGGCGCGGGCCAGGGGTGGGCCGTGCCCCCTGGTGGTGTGGCCAGCCTCTGGTCCGGCTCTGTCTCCTCTTCGGTGTTCTGGAAGCTCCGTGAAATATCTGGACGACTGGCTTTGGTTTCGTCCAATTCCGAGAATATTTCCTATGTAACTTTTCCGAAAAACAAAAATAGCAGAAAACAGGGAACTGACACTGTGGCATCTCGTTAATAGATTAGTTCCGGAAAATTCATAAAAATGCCACGAAGTGTAACGAAACACTAAATAAATGGTGTAAAAACAAGCATGGAGCATCAAAAATTATGGATACGTTTGAGACGTATCACGCCACGATAACAATCGGGCGATCTGCTCATGTATATATAGTCGTATTACATTGACTTGGCGTACAAGGAAGGATCACAACCGAATCAAATACAAGGTCGGTAGGATCGGAATTCCCTAGCTAGCCTATACAAAGTACGTACATAATTTGTACTCTAACATCCCCCCGCAGTTTGTGCGTCGGGTGGATGAACGCATAAACTGTACCGAAAGTCCAAGAAGAGCGGCGAGGGTAACCCCTTGGTATAATGTCTGCAAACTGTCGAGACGAAGGAACATGAAGAACACGGACCTGGTCGAGAGACACCTTCTCCCGGACGAAGTGGATGTCGATCTCGATATGTTTGGTGCGATGATGCTGAACTGGGTTAGAAGCCATGTACACCGCACTGACATTATCGCAGAAGACAATAGTCGCAGCTCGAAGAGTATGATGAAGCTCTTGTAACAGCTGCCGAAGCCAACAACACTCAGCAACGACATGACCAACCGCCCGGTATTCTGCCTCTGCACTGGATCGGGAGACAGTAGCCTGACGCTTGGAGGACCAAGACACGAGATTATCGCCGAGGAAAATGCAGTACCCTGAGGTAGAACGACGAGTGTCGGGACAACCAGCCCAATCAACATCAGAGTAGGCGGTGAGAGTAGTAGTCGGAGTAGCATGCAGACGTAGACCAAGATCCAGGGTCCCTTTGACGTAGCGAAGAATGCGCTTCACCAAGTTGAGATGCGGCTCCCGGGGGGCATGCATGTACAGGCAGGCCTGCTGGACAGCATGTGCGATGTCCGGATGTGCTCTGATACCATGTCAAGCTTCATGCACTAGCCAACGCAACCAAAAGTCCGAACTGATGGAAAGGGCTAGTACAATCCACTTATACACTTCAACACCCCCACTCACGTGTGACGGGAGAAGAGAAAGTCAAAATATGGACACAAACGGGAGAAGAGAAAGTCAACACGTGGACAAAGGGGGGCAACAACAATTTTACAATAAATTGCGAAAACCAGGACTCGAACTCGAGACCCTGGACTCTGATACCATGCGATAGGGAAGAGTTGAGGGAAACGCCACGATAACAATCGGGCGATCTGCTCATGTATATATAGTCGTATTACATTGACTTGGCGTACAAGGAAGGATCACAGCCGAATCAAATACAAGGTCGGTAGGATCGGACTTGCCTAGCTAGCCTATACAAAGTACATACAGAATTTGTACTCTAACATGGTTGGCTGGTGGGGTCCAAGGTGGTTGTTTTTTCCGAAACAAATCCCAAGGATTTAGTTTGGTGGTGTATAGAGATCTGGGCAAATCTTTAACTGTACGCATATTTTCCTTCTTTGAGGAATATATGTTGAACATTTCAAAACTATTGTGCCCGACTCGGTTTGTTGAGCATTGCATTTGCTAGGTGGTGTCTAGGTCCTAGTTGCTAGATGGTTTTTATTTTCATCAGGTTTCTGCTTGGTTGAACTTGTGAAAACAGAGGATACTCTTTGATAATCCACAACAAAATGAGAGGCAAAAACCTAGTCGTCATAATCTTGACACACCCGATAATTGAAGGCCATGCTAAGCAGTATTAGTAGACCAACAACGGATCGTCTCATCTTTGCGGCGACTAATTGTGGTGCATTGTTGCCAAATAATTACGATGAGTTTCCCAAGTTGCAAGGATTTTGTAGCCAAATCTCGTCGACCCAGACCGATATATAATTAAATCGGTCCGCTAACTAAAGATTCTCTAAATTTTGCCACATCATGGTTCAAGAAACTTCAATTTTGGGTTCATTGTTTCCTGAAGATACAAACATAGGGATAAACTTTTTTCTATAAACATACAATCATAAAATCACATTAACATTGCAAATAATAAGCACCTAACAGTATAGCGTGGTTCAGTGTACTCTTACAAAATAAAAAGAGGTTGAGTTATCTTGAATGCTCTCGAGAGAATAAAGGAAAATGTGCAGCGATAAAATCATTCTACAAAGCACCATCTATTAAAAAAATATACAAAACCTTCAGACTCACCTTTTTGGAAGGGAATAGTGAAGGTCAAAGAAGAGCTTTTTAGTAGGGGCTCTTTTACCATTGATAATGGAGAAGATATTAAATTTTGGGAAGATACTTGGCTAGGAAACAAGTCACTAGCTGATCAATACCCTTCTATGTATAATATCGTACGAAGGAAAGAAGTGTCTGTAGTAGCTAATGTGCTGAACAAAAATCCCCTTAATATTAAATTTCGCCGCACATTAGGAGATAATCGATGGAGGTTGTGGGTGCAACTAGTTTAGCGACTACTTCAAGTTCCATTAAATGATGACAAGGACATTTTTGTGTGGGGGTTGACTCTTTCTGGGATGTTCTCTGTTAAGTCAATGTATTTAGATCTCCTAGACGATGATACAAAATATCTAAAGAAGTATTTGGAAAATGAAAGTGCCCTTAAGATCAAGATTTTTATGCGGTTTCTTCATCGTAAAGTAATTCTAACTAAAGATAACCTGATTAAGAGAAACTAGAATGGTAATGAATCATGTTGTTTTTGCGATAATAAAGAATCCACACAACACTTATTTTTTGAGTGTCCTCTGGCAAAATTAATTTGGCGTATCTTTCATATAACATTTGGCTTGGAACCGCCTAAGAACACTACTAACCTTTTTGGGAACTGGCTCAAGGGCATTCCGAAGAAGGATCTTGTTCAGATTAGAGTGGGTGTTTGCATGATTTTTTGGGCAACTTGGAATACAAGACATGACTTTATCTTTAACAAACAAAAAAAATACTCATTTTTGCAAGTTATCCCTATGGCTACCAATTGGATTCGTATATGGTCTTATCTCCAACAAGAGCAGCAGCAGGAGACGATGGATTCTGGGTGCAACCGTTTGGAGATGGTAGCTTAGGATATATTCAACCGGTATGGCTAGCGGTCAAAATAGAATTAGCCATTGATGTATCATCGAACTTGTATTATCTTTTTTTTGGCTCATCCACATGGTCACTTTGTGCGACCAATCAATTGTAAGACTTGATTTTTGGTGTCTACGAACACATAATAAGTTTAATAAAGGCCACATGCATCATTTTGATGCAGAGGCTGGGCTTTCTCCGTTTAAAAAACTATTTAAAAATATAAGAATATATTTCTCCACTCGTGTAAATTACTTTCTTGATCGAATCTAAATACATCATACTGCATCAACTAAGGCAACAAAATCTCGCAAAATGCTATCTGTTTCAACAAATAAATGAATTACATCCAGAGAAGATCACTAATTACATCAGAGAAGTATTTTAATAACATACTCAAGTAAACTTACTACATTCTTATGAAAAGATCTACACATGCTACAACTCTTCCCTAGCTATCATAACAAGCACCACCTAAAGTTACTATTACACTGTCTACGCTACATTGCTATTGTTTTGTGACGCATGGCACTGATTCTTTTCCCTCCAGCCAACAACTTAAAGAGGCAACAATTAATAAAGTTCAAATATAAGAACTTTGGCAGAGCAATCTAATTACACTTTTCTTTAAGTCTGGCAATCTCATCTTGGTTAAGTTGGAGCCTATTAAAGACATATAACAAGAATTAGGAAAACTCATGGAAGGAAAAGGTTTACTTCCTCTTGAGAACAGTATATATGTCAACTTACTGCCTTTGTAAACTAGCAATTTGTTCGAGTAATTGTTTCACCATTGGTGTACATGCTTCCTGTTGCCTCATAAGAATAAAAGTTTTATGAGAAATTAAGGAAATGAATAACAGAAGTACTACATGGATGACCATTAGTGCAGTAATGGCTTGAATATGTATATAAATTTTCTATTCCAAAATATAGGCCCAGATTATCATCTAGGCAATGGAAAAAGGGTTGCATTTCTATAAAGTTGAGCAAGATTCTAAATAAGGTACTTGATTGGAAAAAATAAGATGAGAAGTTGACAGTTCTTTCAGAGTAGGTTCCACAAAGAAAAGTATTGATTTATTCCAAGGTAACTAATGATATATATAAAAACATGCAAATTGTTGTCATATTGTGTGATAGGGTAATTAAGAGGACATAGTAAGTAGCACATAGAGTATGCACAAGAAACAAGATATTGTATGGATTTTATTTCGTGAAAACATACCATACAATAAATGTACAAAATAAGAAGAAATGACGGTGCCAACCTTATGCTACATTATGCAATCTATATAGCTTACAACCATCCAATTATCTACATAAAAGTATACTGAAAGTACCATACCGTTTCTTCTGTTGTCACTTTAAAACGACCCTTCTGAATGGCAGTTTTTGCAAGATATTCATCAACACCCGTAGCATTAGAAACTGCATAAAATAAATATTTCTTACTTATTAGATGTCAGCTGAAAAGGAACAAGATAACTAAATGATACATAATTTTTGAAATTAATAGGTATACCCCAAGTAACAATAATTTAGAAATAACTAAATGTTTATTTAAAGTGATCTTCACACATATTATCTATAACCATTTGGAGGGTAAATAAATTCATGAACGTGCCTGCTCTTAAAAGTTGCTTTGCAGGAACTTTTGACTGCTTTTCAAATGACTCATGGCGCACAAGGCCATTAGAGGCTCCATTCCCAACCTGTTTCGCACTGGTAGAAAAACCTAAGGTCAGATAAAAACGTATGTGCAATCTTAAGCTTTTGTTGTGTTAAAACAGCAGAAGTGCGTATGCACATAATTAAAATAAAAAATGAAATCATCACTTAAAGTACATTAGATGATCGAGTTCTTGTATTATAAAAAAACAGATCAATGCTGTTATGTGACAGATTAATTTCCTTCAAGAACCATTTGTTTTTCGCATAGAAATACAGCTATCATAAGAATAACAAGAGTACTCGGACATACTAATTTACTAGTACAATAATATTACTACATATAATAGTATGAGCGTATAATGAGCTCACACAGTGAAAGCTCTACAAGTAACATTGGACAAACAACTTAACCTCACCTCTAAACCTAATATATTGTAATACAAAAAATTATAAAATGCATGTTTGGCACAAAAAGAGATTAGTAGCAATGAAGCCTAGTAATAAGTAGAACTCACATTTGATCTAAAACTAAGAATGAATATTATCCCCTCCATTCATAAACACATGACGTAGTGCCACTCAATTATATGTGTGTCTCACAAATTGATACCGACCAACCTGTATTTGACATTCAAATGTACTTTCTTGTGTTTGCGATTGGACCTTTACTAATAGTCGTACAAGAAATTTAGGATCAAGCTTGAACTTGGACAGTCGAATACACCATATATATATATTTAGAGCAAAGAGAATGTGATTATATTGAGAAATTAAGTTAAACTTCTAACCTTTGGGGTATCGGGATGGGAGTTGTTGCGGCTGGCTTTTCTGCCGTTTCGTTAGCTACAATCTGGAAGTGCAATGTTACATGTTCATTAAGTTGTATTGTAACACAATTGTGTTAACTGTATGCTAATATACAAGATTATAATTACCTCATCACCATTCAAATGATTCTGTGGATGGACATCTGGGAGCGGAACAGTTTCATCCACGGTATCAAGTTCAAAAAGAAAACGGAGGTACTCCTCTTCGTCACTGTCATTCTCTTCTGAGTACTAGAAATGAAACAAAACCATAATTTTGTTAAAATAACCACACAAAAGATCTTGTATTTTTTTTACTTCAGAATTAGATTCATACCAGTTTAGCTTGTGCTTTTAAGTCTTCAATATCAAAGTCCCAGTGACTAACACCTCTCCAATATTCGTCCTACTCACAAATTTGAGAATTAAAATAAATTTGGTAATTATCGAATGCATATTAAGAACAATTACCATAGTTTAATGGTGAGCCAAGAGATGTATGTCTGATTAAACTAAACATATTACATATATAAACTCTTTAAGCTAATTATCCAAACATCTGACGTAGGATTTGTTTGAACCCCTAATGAAGACCACTACATATGTGATTATATTACTATCTTGAGTATATAAGTAACTTCTAGAAATACTAACATTTGATGTCTTCTCTTTGATTTTATCATGTGGCTTCTTGTCTGCTTGCAACTTTGCTTCATTCTCCTGCTCAAAATAATTGACACCACATTAAACTATATATGGATGCATATTATGAAGTGGTAAATAGAGAAGACAAATGAAAGTTTCGTACCGTTATAGTTTGCATCCGAGCAACCAAAGATGGCACTTTATTTAGCATGCATTTTACATAATTATCCTCGGACTTGACTTTTTTGAAGAACGGAAGTTCCAGTAACATTTGTGCAGTTGGCCTCTTGGATGGATCTTTTATTAAACATGCACCAATCATTCGCTTAAAAGCCTACAGAGAAAGTAGAAGTGAATTAGTATGCCCAAATATATGTGTGGGTGTGTGTCTAAAAGACCATATATATCAAGATTGGTACGTTTGAGAACTTCTTGTCCTTGGTGTTATGAAGCGACGGAGGAGCATGCTGCAACGTCATGAGAAATACCTACATGTCTAACCTCGTCAGTAACTTCTCACAAACATAATGTAGAGTAAAATATATCCAGGCATAACTGATACCTTTGCTGGAGGTTGACTAGAAAAAGGAGCATGGCCATTAGCAAGTTCTAGTGCAGTAATTCCGAAAGACCAAATGTCTGCCCTGTGATTGTTTGTATGTTCTTACATTATTAAATAATCGATATCGAAAGTACTCAACTGAAGATGATAAAAGTCAGATAAGTAGATATACTTGAAATCATATTCCTTTTGTTCCATCACTTCGGGTGCCATCCTTATAAGAACAAACAGAAAACTAAATTAGTCGAGTGCCATGCATTTCCAAGGGAATAATCCAACATCTACGATGTATTAAAATTGCTAAAGTGCACTTGTTCGGGATTACCAGCAAGGCGTTCCGACAAGCGTGTGTCTTTTGCCGTTCCTGTTGATCATGGAGTCGTAAACACTAGCACTGATTCCAAAATCTGCAAGCTTTACTCCTTTGTACTGATCAAGCAGTATGTTTCCAGCCTGTGTTCATGTGCCAAACATCGAGAATTTCCGGTAAGTTGAAACAAACAAAATTCTGGCGCGGCAGGAAGACAGAATTCTGAAATTCGGTAACCTTGACATCCCGGTGTATGTGGCCTTTGGCATGCAGGTACTCCAAGCCTCTGAGCGTCTCGCGGAGCACGAAGGCTATGAACCTCTCCTCCTGGAAGCCTTTGGGGAATGACGATTTCATGAGGTGGAAGCAGGAGCCCCCGGCCATGTATGGCATGATGATCCAGAGGTTGTGGCCCACCAGGAAGGAGCAGTAGGCGCTGAGGAGGTTGGGGTGATCCGTCAGGATCATGGTCTTGACCTCCTCCGTGGCATTGTTCTGCACAACAGACGTGATCGATCAGTTTTGCTTGCTGGGAGAAATTGATTGGTTTGATCGGAGGACGTACGTACCATGTCGGGGTCTGAACGGAGCGTCATGTTCATGATCTTGATGGCGACGACCTCGCCGCCGAGCGGTAGGCAGCGTGCGCGGCGCACGACGGCCGTGGCGCCGTCGCCGATGGGCTCGAGCAGCTCGTAGTCCTCGGCGCGGATGGGGAACTCCCCCTTCCTCGCCCTCGGCGACGACGCCCCTCCACGCTGCTTCCCCTTCTCCCTCGACCCCATCGCTCGTCAGGCGGAAACCGCAAAACGGAACCCGATCGACGAATCGAGATCAGCTAATTCGGCTCCCTGTCCCGTGGATCGGACGGGATGGGTCGACGATCCATGGTTAAAGGAAATCCGGACGAATCTTCTCTGTGATGTGGTGCTTTCTCGTGACGAGGGAGAAGAAAAAGGAGGGAGGCTACGGTTGGCCGGTGGAGGGAAGAACACGGGCGGAGGGCGGCGTCGCGGGGCGAGCGGTATTTATACGGGATCCGGATCTCATGCACGGGCTTTGCTGCTTTTGATTCCTTTTTCTGTTTCCGTGAAAAAGGATTCAGAAATCAGACTGAATGTCTGAATCGATTCACGGTTTGCTCGACCGTTTTAGCGATCTCTGAAGAAAAGTGGACGGTAGATGCAGTGAACGGGCTCTCTGATTGATCAACGTAAAGAAGAGGTGTCACGGACGGATGGGCGAGACGGTGACCTCTTATTTTCCGTGGCAAAACCTTGAGCATAAAGAACACTCCTGCATGTTCCTCGTCAAGTCTGCAAGTCATATGATGGACGCAGTGCATGCATGTGTAGATGTGCTGTTTGTCATCCGTCGCAAACAGGGCTCTACTTTTGATTAAGAGAGCGACTAAACACCGATCGGTAGAATCGTCTAGGCATAACTCAGTGCCATAGTAGACACCAGAACGTGTAGGATGTTAGTAACTCCTTTTCATTTCAGAATTAGAGGGGACAAATTGTACTGCACGTACGACCCATTTCTTGAATGTATACTTCAGAAGAGAGCAAAGGAGAAGTGCATTATTACTCTCCATATTTCCACTTTCCATTTTGCAACTGAAATTAAGAACGACTAAACCCGGATCGTTATTAGAGTCATGTAGACATAATTCAGTGCCATACTAGACGCCACAATGTATAAGGTGTTTAGTGTTAACCCCTATTCATTTCGATCGATCCTAAAGCAAAGCAGAGCATTGATAAGTTGAGAAGTGCCTTTCCGCGGTTCTGCTTGAATGAGGTCTCGTGTGTTAAATTTGATGAGTGGATGAAGAGGCCGTTTGTTGGCCAGCCACCGTGGGAGGTATTGGCACCAAGCACCTTAAGAATAGAACCTCAATGAGGCCCGTGTTTATACTTCCAAAGAACAACTACGCGGTTTTCGAGAGACGTTCAGCTATTCCGTCGTAGTCTAGGTGGTTAGGATACTCGGCTCTCACCCGAGAGACCCGGGTTCAAGTCCCGGCGACGGAACTTTTTTTTAAGCTTTTTCTTCCCCCTCGATTCAGCTACAGAAAATACTGCTTCCGATCTGAATACTTTTTGCACGGTCGAACGCTTTTCCCAGTTCCTCTTCAGGCAAGTTGAAATGATGGGTTTGCATACCGAAACCGTGTCACCAGCAAAACTGAACCAACCAAGCAATCCTCACCTCATCTCGTTCGGCCGCCGCAGCCGAACTCTTGTATGTGCATCGGTGCATGCATGTGCGCTCGTCACAGAGCAGGTCCGCGGCGAGGGGAGCACGTAATAGATCCGCATCCGGGATTAGTTCTGAACTTTCTGGTCGTTCTTCAGCATGCGCATGAATCGAGTTTTTTTTTTAAAAACTCAAAACGCATTTTATTCAATCTTCAAACAAAGATACATCGTTTAACACATCCCTTAACACACTGAAGGGAGGATCACCATCCCATAATAAAGTTTCTTGTGTCTCAAAACTAAATCTAGTAGCTAGATTATGGGCCGTCTTTTTTGCCTCTCTTAGACAATGTTTGAAGGAAATATTCCCAATCAGTTGAGCTATGTGGAAACAGTATGCAAGAATTGCAGTGCAAGAACTCTAAATCTCTTCAGCACTACAAGCATTGATTAATTCCAGGCAATCCGATTCGGCTATGATTGGTGTGCATCCAATACCTTCAGAGAGATTTAAACCATATCTCAATGCCATTGTCTCAGCTGTCAAGGAATCCAGGGCATTCTCTATCGGGCTGCTCCTCCTGCTATCGTCTTTCCACGATGATCTATGATAACAGCAGCAACAACACCCTGCCCATTGGGAAAAAAAGTTGCATCAACGTTCAACTTATACAGTCCTGATTGCGGCTTGCACCCAATGATATTTTTTTGGTACCGTTGACATTGCACCTCTACCATAATTCAGGCTAAGCGCCTGGATAGAGAAAGCAGGAGTTTCTGGCGGGGCTATTCGTTCACCCTTCACAGCTTCATGACGTTGCCACCATATATACTAGGCTACTACCACAATAGTGCCCTTTAGTCCAATTTGGCTAATCACCGGTAATTTTGTTTGTGGATCTCTTAAGTATCTCTTCAAGAATAACAGAGCTAGAACGGTCCACAGGGACAAACTTGTTGATTATTTATATCGAGACCCGATACTTTTCCATATACCTCCTTTGCTCGCTAGCACGTAAAAATTAAGTGCCGGATGTCCTCTGCACCTTGTTTGCATATCGGGCATTGGGATGGAACATTTATGTGTCTATTTGCAAGCACTCCATCCTAGGTACAAAACCATGCAAATATCTCCATTTACATTGTTTTATTTTGGTTTTGTAAACTTGCGAGCAGTTGGTGCATGCGTGACAACCACCGCAGTTAGTTGGGGATGCCAAGTTGTTTGTTTACTATTGCAGGTTGCTAGAAGAGTGGAAAAAAAGAAGCAACTCAGTCATCCTATCGATGCAGGGGCTGGGGCGATGTCCTCCTTTTCGAAAAAAAAAGAAGAGTGAAAAAAAGGAAGCAACTCAGTCTGAGAGTTCGATATAAACCCTCAAGTCACCTTTGTGTGAAAAAACTTCTCTTGCTACATCACTTTGCGCTTGAAATCCCAACGAGTGGCAGTTTGAAGAATAAAGCCGTGCCATCAATGGATTATGCAACTGATAGCCCTCAAACTCCATATTGGTTGGCTTATTCAGATTTTCTATGTCATCCACCATTCCATCATATGCTGAATTTGTAGATTCACTGCCCAATCCATGACCCCATGGTCCTTGCTCACGCCCTCTTCTTCCATGTGTCCATGGCCGGGAGGTCTCCCCCTCCCACGGCCTCTTCCTCCATCAGCTAATAAAATAACACCTCATTCTATGGTAGGAGAGTCATGTTCTTTCGTACAACATTCTTCATACCAATGCCCGATCATACCATATTTTCCACAAAATATTGGCATCTTTTCAAACTTCACTTGATAATATTCCTTCTTCTTATCTCTCGTTCGACGAAAATTGGCCGAGCTTCTTTTTTTACATCCAGCCTCACTTGCAATCTCACAAAACTACCCACATAGCCAGCAGGTAGTTTAATCTAGACTTCTTTAATTTCCCCTATCCCCCTCGCCATGCCTCTGATTATATGCTCTTTCAAGTAACTATCCGGTAACTTATGGATCTGCGCCCATACTGTAATTCTGTCCAAATCAATGGACATAGGATTTGAGAAACCATCATATTCCTCCATGATCAAAGCTCGATCTCTGAACAACCATGGCCCCAGAATGATAGCTTTGTTCCAATCAGCTAGGCGGTTGAATTGGATTGTGAACAAAGTATCCTTGATCCGTCTCCAAGTCACATCCCTATAGCAGGATCCCAGACCGATCACATACCGGCAAAGAGGGCACTCTCGCTAAAACTCTTCTCCGTATGGACCCTAGGTATGGCCAACCACTTCTCCTTTGTCGCTGGATCATCAACTTCAGCTTCCCCATACAAATTCCTCTACCTCATCCTCCTCCTCCTCCTCCATATGCAAGCAACCAAACTATTCTTTAACCTCATATTTTCTCTTTGATCGCGATCCGCCCGGTTCCCCGTTATCCCCCATGACAGAACCCTAGGTCGTATCACCACGCCAGAAAAATCGTAGTTTCTGTACGCCTTACAAGCAATTAGATGGGATCACCCGCATCAGAACAATAAACTCCGAGGAATTTGACTGGGGAAACTCCCCGTGGGTTTGACGTCGTCGGAGTGGAGAGCATGCAAACCCTAGTTTTTTCGCTATTCGTTAATAATATAAATAGAGTATGATTTATTCATCTAATAAGTCTAAGTAAAAAAAGCACTTCTTTTCATTTTTAGAGAATGAGAAAATAGATCTTTTCTTGATGGTAGAGAAGGAGGTGAGATTAGAGAGGGACCAATCGAGCCAGGCTGTAACTCGTCTCCGTAGCTGTAACTCTCGAGCCATAATCAGGGTTCCCGCTCCTCGTGACGCCGGCAAAGCCAATCGAAGGAGAGGGGACCAATCGACGGAGGAGACGAAGTTTCGGCGGCTAGGGTTTTCTAGGTTAGGAGCACAGCTAGCTGGAGAGACCGTAGGTCGTTGGCGAGAATACGCGCGTACGCCGACCTTTTTTTTTTTGACACTGTAATCCGCTCTTTATTCATAAGATAAAAACAAGTTACAAGTTACGAACAAACAGACCTTACAGAACTGAAAAGATAGGATAAACCTATGCAAAAAACCAGCGTCTATCCTCCTCCTTCGACACCACCAAAGCGAACGCCAAAGGGATGGAAGACAGATCACCACAACACCTAAGCTCGACGCGGCTCCATCGCTGATCAGCAGCTTTTCGGACCTCCAAAGTAGTTTGCCGGAGGCAAAACCATTGTCGTTGAAAGAATCAGACCGAGGCAACATGTCCTCGGACACGCGATCGAACTCCAGAACTAGTACCCTCCTACGACTACAACGTCGGGGGAGGAAATCAGAACTGCCGGCCTCCATCCACAAACCCAGCATAGGATACACCATCTTCCGTCTGTCACATACGCAGATAAACGTCTGCACGTACTCCTGGACAACACATCCTCCCTGCTCCACCATGACGTCGGAGCCAACGCCATAGTAACGGGGACAGAGCAGGAGGATGAACACACCTGATGGGATCACCGCCTCCGCCTCGACGACACCATCCAAGAAACTGAAAGCCGCCGATCCGAGGAATCGGCAAACACACGATGCCATCAACTCCGAGACACCGCCATGAAGGACATCGCCGGTGTGGGAGTGGAGCTAAGGCAGATTTATTCGTCCGGGCGCCGCTCCCACCACCCCAACGGCGCTCCACGACCTGCAAAACCAAACCCTAACTACAGAGCGGAGAGACCGGATCCCCCCTCCCCACCGCCGCCGGAGCAGGCGGAGGGAGAGGGGACCAGCACGGCCGATGGAGATCGGGTGGAAAAGGCGGCGCCTCCCTGATCACCTCTGGCGGCTAGCGATCGATCGACGACCGCACTGTAGAGATATACGACGGCCATCTACGTACGTGTAAGGCTGTTGTGCCTTGAATACGGGCGGTCCACCACCCCGGCCGAAACAAAACCGCACACGGATCTCTCCGGTCCGGTCGCGCTCCTGACGCATAAATCGGGCAGACAGATCGTCGTTCGCACACATTGCGCCAACGGGGAAACGTGGACACGGAGTCATGCGTGCGTGCGGACTCCCCATCGATCGATCCGCTACGCTACTGATTCCGATCGGTGCCGGATTGTACTGTACGTGCGTGCGCTGAGCCGGCCGGGCTGTCCCGAATCCCGATCGATCGATCGAGCTCTTGGTGTGACGGAGACACGACTGCGTGATGCCACAAGCCGCCGGGCCAATCAATTTCGGGGACCGGCCGGTACCGGAACTACTAGCTCCCACCGGCAGCTAGCCGGCCGGGGCTCCAGAAATAGATGCTCGATCGGTGGGTCAGAAAAGGCCGGTCGGAGGTATTACGTAGAACGTTCAAACGTTGTTGGCGGTGACAACATCCGCTTGTTTTCTTTCTTCGGCCTACCACACGGCAGCCACGGTGCACGTACTAGCTAGCTATGTATACTTAGAACACAACGAAGTACAAATACGATGTCGCAAAACCCGCACGCTTCTAATTTGGAGACGTACCCGTGTTTCAAAATATAAGATGTTTTAGCGTTTTTGTGATAAACATGTGTGTAAATTCTTTTTAGTGTGTAGTTCACACAATTTGCTTCCGACCAACACACTAAAAGATATCTCTCTAGATACATGTGTGTAAAAAAAAAAACTAAAAAATTACTCCCTCCGGTCGGAAATAAGTGTCGGTGACTTTGTACTAAGTCACCGGCACTTATTTCCGATCAGAGGGAGTATATATTTTGGAACGAAGGGAGTATATATATACACAAACGAAAATGTCTTATCAGCAACGGATTTGCTAGAAGTCAGGCGCCTCATGTCTAATTAGAGATCAATCGCTTGATGTAGATGTCTGATTTTCTTGGAGATTCGTGCATGTGAGCCTCTTTTCTAATTTTTGTTCAGATTCAAAAGTTGTTCAAATTCAAATTATATTCACACTTCGAATATTTGTTCACATACTAAATATTTTTAGATTCATTTTTTTCAAATTCAAAATATGTTCCTATTCAAAATTTGTTTAGATTCAAATTTCAAATTTTGGAATTTTGTTCACAATTCAAATTTTGGAATTTTGTTCACAATTTCAAATTTTGGAATTTTGTTCACAATTTCAAATTTCAACTTATTAATCCATATATATTTAATCACAGGGCATAAATAAAGCATGCATGATGATGTGATGTCGATGTTCCTAGTTCTTACGGCCAGGTCATGTCGGACATTTCTCGATGTGAAAGAGAATAAATTAAAAAGCTATAAGCATGTACTTATCTTGACTTATCAAAAAATTAACATCGAAAGATTGTGAGAACCTCTCCACCTTAAACTAAAAGAGTAGAAGAAATGTCATGAGAATAATTTGTGGAGAAGGAAGGCTGGTGCAAGATTTTGTGCTCCCAATAGAGAAATTATACCATAGGGGACCAGTAAAGCCAGTAATAGGAACTGTCCGGTGTATGTAGTGGTAACTATTTGAGAGTTTCAAATGATATTTAGTAAAATTGCTAAATATCAATCATAAGCTCTCAAATTTGCATGTAATTATTCAAAAATGTATTTTTTTTCTTACTAGTATAATTATTTACCATTGGTAACCAGTATGGTATGTAACCAACCGGTTTACCAAAATCTTGGGCTCATGCGTCGATGAATTATATTAATTTTTATATGTACTTCAAAGTCAATTATAAAAAATGAGTGTAAATTTAGTTGCGCAAGTGCACATTTGCACATTTCAACACCGACATACAGATAATTTCTTATGCAATGCTAGATTTCACAATGCTATAGTTTCTTGTTTTGCTTATGTTATAACCTGTGGTTGACAATTGGCCATGAGTAGGCAAAGGTGAATGGTAGAAAAGGGGGTTAGTATAATCCACCGTATCGTCAAGCAACATTTTAGCAAGCTGATTTAGTTTGCGAAAATATCTTATATTAATGGACAGAGGAAAGACCGGGGCAAAAAAGATGGTCGTTTCGTCTGGCGACCGCGGGGGCGATTCCAGCGGCGCCGCGCTCGGAGCTCGCGCCGGCAAGGGTGCTCCGCGTCCTCCCTCTCCGTCCTCTCCTCTGCCGCTGGCGGGCTCGAGGTTCTGGGCCCTGTCCCCTTCCGAGGATGGCTCCGACGTCGATGAGCTCGCCTCAGTGGAGGATTGCGCTCCGCAGGTTGCTTCGGACGGGGTCGCTGGCAGGGCGCCGGTGACCCTCGGTCCCTTCCTCGACCGCGCGCTGGGCTCGCCTGGGTGGACGCGGGCTGGCCGCGGACGCCATGGTAGGTTCAGAGCGGCGGGTGCTGGCCCAGCGGCGGCGGCGCCCCCCTCGTCGTCCTCAGATCCAGTTCTAGATCCAGGGGGGTCGTTGGATCTTGCAGCTTTTCCGCCCCTGCCCTCTCTGGCGCTTTCCGGTTCGGCGGCGGTGGTCTCTGGCCGGTCGCCGGTCCTCCACGTGGGAGAGTTCATGTTCCCGGCGGGGTCGCCGGCGCATGCGGCGGATCTAGGGTTCTTGGGTGCTACGGCGGCGGCGTCCTCTTCGGGGAGAGGCCCCCTGCCCTCTGGGCCCCAGGTGTCGGCGTCGGTTGGGGCTCCGGCCGTGCCGTTCGGGGTCCAGGCCTCGGTGGGCTCTGTGTCTCCTGGGCCCCCGGCCCGTTTCCCCCGCCCGCGCGCTTCGTGGCCCAAACGTGCCCCACTACTTAAGTGGTTTTAGAGGCCGAAGGGAACCCTAGACCGCACTCACTTCTTCCCCGCCCCTATCTCGGATCTCCGCTCCTCTGGCGGCGGCGCTCAGATCCACCTTCCCCCTCGCCCTCCTGCTGCCCCCCCCCCGCTCCCTCCGTCCATGGATCGTGATTGGCGTGATGGCCGGGATGGCCGCGGCTCCTACAAGCGTCCGTTTGCGGCGATGGCTCAGAGCGACCATCGTCCCATCCAGGATTACTCTGAAGAGGAGCTGCGGGAAATCCTGGATGCTCGTTCTCTGGAATCTGACAGGCGTCGCGAGAGACAGCGGGAGCGGTCGCCGGTGCGGCAACCGGATCCCTACCGCCGTGGGGTGGCAGAGCGCTACCCGGCGTGCGGCCAGGCTAACTACTACCGCCGCAGCTACTCGGGTGGTGGCGACGACAGCGGTCCGTCGTCCGCTGCTCCAAGAAAGCAGAAGCCTTCCCCCTCTCCTCTGGCGACGGTCGCCCCGTCTTCTTCGGCGCCGCCGTTGTCGACGGTGGGTTCTTCGCAAGTGGATCTAGGAGAAGGGGAACCGCAGGCGCCGAAGCCCAAGATCCTCTGTTACAACTGCTCCAAGACTGGCCATTACCAATCAGCTTGTACCTTCCCAGCCCACTGCGCGATCTGTGATGTTGATGGACATACGTCGGCCATGTGCCCGAGGAGCTCCAAGTCCCTGGAGCTGAAGCATTTTGGGGTAGCAGCTGATGGGGTTGGTTTCTTTGCTCTTGACGGTGTCCAACCTCTCCAGGAGAATCAGTTTGAGAATTTGGCATTCGTGCTAGTGGACAACCCTAAGGCTACTGAAAGGCTCATCGAGGAAGAGTTCCGGAAGTTGGTTTGCGAAGATTGGAACTGGAAGGTGATGCGCCTTACTGAGACTGACTTCTCGCTCATCTTCCCCAATGCGGACAGCTTACGGCTGTGCAGAAACGCTGCGGACCTGACCTTGCCTATCTCCAAAATGCGGGTGATCATCCTGGATGAAATTCAGCACCCCATGTGTTCTGTCCCTAGTCTGTCCGAGGTGTGGGTGCGCCTGCGTGGCTTGCCTACAATCCTCCTTGAGCCCTCGCGCTTGCTGGCAGCCACTAGTATGATCGCCAAGCCTCCGCATGTTGATGAACTATCGTTAGTCAAGGAACCCTCCGGGGTGTTGATGAAGTTTGCTACCCCAGTGCCACAGAAGATGAGGATGTCAGTGGTTCTTTAGGTCAATGGTGTTGGTGCTAAAGTGGAAGTTGTACCCGAAGACCCCAAGTCTGGTTTTGCTGAGTCCCAACCTCCGCCCCCTCCTCCACGTGGCCCGGATGATAAGGACGATCATGAGGATGAGGAAGACAACGACACGGAGCTGACTGGGTCTGATGTTCACTGGAAGCATCGCAAATCATCGTCGGCAGCGGCCCCTCCTCCTTCCAAGGAACAACCCCCCAGCGGTCCTCGCACTGGGCGTCAGAAGACCATGGCGCACAAGCCCAAGCTTTCCAAACGCAAGATCAGTTTCCCAAGGGGGAAACCTCCTCAGAGGGCTGAATTTGCCAGTGCTCCTGCTGCCTGCCCAACCTCGCCGGTGATCTCAACTCCTGTGTCTGTATCCCCCAAGCTTCCAAGGTTCAACGAGTATGGGTCCAATTTGACGTGCTCCCCAACTTTCGCTGCCAAACTTGCTGCTGTGGCTTCCCCTGCTCCCCCATCTCCTCCTCATAAGAAGACGATCTCGCTGGTCTCTGTTTCTTCTCAAGACGAGGGGGAGGAGGTGTGCAATTTCACTGCGGATAAGGCCAGCAAGCTCTCTGAAGCTGATCGTCAAGAGATTGGGTGGGAGAGCCCGGATGAATGGGAATTCGAGAACGAGACTCTCGCCGAGCGCTGCAAAAAGCTCAATCTTCGCCGCCCTTTCCAGAAGCTGTCCGATGCTAAGAAGAAGGCCCTGATGCAGGAATCGCCGGTCTTCCCTGTTGCCCCTCAGCCCAAGATCTCTGCTTCGCCCCCCCCCCCCCGCTCGAGTGTCTGTCTCCGTCCTCCAAGATCTCCAGCATTGGTGCCTCGCTGTGACGACCTCAAATTTGATAACAAATTCGAAGTGCCCGTTATGTAATCCATCACAATCCCAGAATCATTGTTGTGATTTACATAACGTAGTTGATATCACAGTCATAGACATTAATAGTAAATAAAAGGGATTACATAGGTGGTCGTGCAGACCAAACCTTACAATACATCAATATGCAGCGGAATAACACTTTGGGTCCATATTGTCAAGCTTCAACCGCACAGGCAGAGCCGACAGTAGGAAACGAGCCTAATTCGCAAAGTCGTCAATGATTCCTTCCTCCTTGATTTTTCTCCTTCAAGTCTGGCCAAGTTAATAGCCAGGGACAGAGCCGTGAGTACATTGCATGCACTCGCAAACCATCTTATAAATAAATGAATAGAGAATGCATAGTTCATATAGTGGTCTAAGCTCTAGGTTCATTTGCATAAAGCAAAATTTCCTTTCAAAGATCTTTTATCTAAAATGGTAAGAAAAACATTTAGCTCTTTATAAATCTCTAGATGGAGTCCCCCAAATGTCAATTCTTTTGTTCACCAAGTCACCTTCATGGTCATCAAAATTCATTGTCAAGTCACCTTTCTCAAATCATTTTCAAAGTAAAACTTGATAACGGCCAAGCAGCGCCAATCCAACCGTCCATGACCGCGGACGCGGCTATTCGAATAGTTTTACACTCTGCAGAGGTTGTACACTTTACCCACACCATCCGACTACTCATCGTGTGGGCAACTTCCCCGCATAACGACATATGCCACGACAAGCAGCCGACCATTAATGTTTCACCTGCCCGCCTTAGCATAAACACTACCGCCTAGAGATGTACCCCTCAACACCGGAGTCCAAGAAGCTGTCCAGAGTGTGCAAAGTTCCCAGCCGCTTGACCCACCGGAATGCCACTAACCGAGGTAGGGTCCCACACCCGGTAGTCCATTTTCAATGAGGGCTCTTCGGCTTGTACCCCAACCACCTAAAAAGGAGGACAAGGCGAACCTAGGCCGTAGCCATAGGGTGCCCTGGAAGAGGAGTCCCTGGTCGGACTTCCATTTACATTTTATAGGGTCTACACTAAGGAGACACAAGTACTCCACTAAGCCCTGTCCCATACCAGGATAATGTGGTCGCACTGTATGATTGGTCCAGTGGTACTTCACTCATTTATCATTTTTGTCAAACCTTCATGTCACCTTCACCATGTCACCATTTTGTAAATAGTTTTCAAAGTCACCCTTGGGAAGGTTGCCCATCTCCAAGGTTTGTATTTAAAAAAAAATCATCCTTGGGCAAGGTTGCCCCTTTCCAAGGTTTTCATTTCAAAATCTTCATGATCTCCATTGGGGTTCCCACCTAGTCATTTTCCATGAATGCCTTCAGCTCAAGCATGATCCTCATGAGGGCACAAGGATCTAGGTAGGTATATTGGATAGACTTAGCTTGATGCGCTACTTAGCATCCACTAAGGAAAGGGTTTCTCAAAGGTAGGCTAGGTTTGATGCTCTTGATGTCATCCACAAAAAGAGTTGGATGCACTTGTCAAGAAAGACATCACTACTTATTTGCAACTTGGTAACAATCATTTTAGCATGTATTTTTATTTAAAAGCAAGTAAACATGCATTATAAAACTGGGTAATGGTATGATCAAAAGATGGCTTGCCTGGCTTGGCAATGTCATAGGCTTCTTCATCTTCATCTCGGGTTGTGTAGTCTCCATCACCATTGCTTGGTTGACTTCGGGATCCATTCTCCTTACTCTCGTTGTCGTCTAATCGTTGGAAAGCAGATAAGCATACAATCACCACACAATTCACAAACAACATCTATTTACTCAAATACACATACTTGGGTAAGGGAAGTGATCTAGGAAGTCTATGGAGAGTGGTTTCGATGATAATTGAGTTCCGATGGATGAGATGATTGAGTTGTTGTATCTAAGTAGGGTTTATTTATTTTGGATTATAAAAAATATCTCCTGCAAGTTCTTATTGACCAAAGTTCATATACTACTAGTATATATTCAAGATTATGGTTCAACTAAAGAGGCTTCATAGGATTTGGAGTATGTTTCTTTTATTGAAGCCATTTCTAGTTTGCAAAGATTTAGTGATCAAGTTTGAATCTTACAAGTAGAGTTTATGGATCCTAGTTGAATGGGATCAAAGATCAATATTTAGAAATGTGGTTGATTCGAATTGGTTTCATATCATTTCCATATTTTGAGATAGGTGTGCAAGTTTGAGTTTCTAATTACTACTATGTAGTATTAATTCTCCAAATACCTTCTACCAGATCACATGGACTAAGATCAACCTACAGATAGATAATTGGAAAGGTGGTATAACAATATATAAGAGCTCCATCAAAATTCCAATTATAGGTTTGAGTTTAATAAAATCCTATATGGCAAATGCCTATTTAACCATATGGGTAAATAGCATTTGATTTAAAAGGTTCAAAAATGAGATCTAATGGTATAGACAGATGGGTATCACTAATTGTGAATTTTCAAAGTTGGATTTATATTTTTAGGAATTTTATTCGAATTGATATGAATTTTCTAAGGTGAAAAAGCTCCTGTTTTGTTATTTTTACTGCAACCAATCTGTAAATCTAATTGTGTTGAAACCACTTTTATTGGATAGCTTATGTTCTAAGGTTTCCAGAACATTTTTATTTGCTAGATTTGGATCGGTAGATCTCCGGGAAAACTAAATATACTCAAGCATCTGAAAACAATTTCGGAAATTCGCAAAATCGGAAAATATCGATTTAGCCCCTTTTTTTTTTCTATCCGGGCCGGACACGCAGATCTTACTGGGCCGGCCCACTAGGCTAAGCTGGCCGGGTGAGCAGGGAAAAAAATAGGGAGCCGGCCTGCCAAGGGGCCCCACCGGTCAGAACTTAAACCGAACAGGTATCGGGCTTCTTCTTCCCCGGGCGCTACAGGAACGTAAACGAGAACGAGTACTGGGAGCAGGGCGGCGACGGGGAGCTCACCGGCGGCGATGGGGAGCGGCGGCGAGGTTGTCTAGGCGGCGGAGGAGCTTCTCCTCTTCCACCTTGTCCAGCCGGAAGCTCGAGGGAGCTGCTGGAACGCCGGGAACGGGAGGTGCTCTGCGGAGCGGCTTGCTCCGGCGAGCTCGTCGGAGGAAGCGAGGGGCGACGGGACCTTGTCTAGGAGGTAGAGGGAGGTGAGGGGAATCTTTTCAGAGAAGAATGGCGGCTTTATATAGACGGGAGAGGGAGCACGGGGCGAGTGGATCTGCGGAGAGAGCGCGGCCGGTGTCGGCTAACGGAGGGACGCGGCGGTCGGTGCTTTCGGCGGAGGGCTGCAGTGTGCTGTGGGGTGCTGCTGGCGCGCTTGCAGGCTGCGGGGTGGTCTGGTTCAGAGGGAGCAAGTGAGGGGTCCGGGCGGTGGTTCTCCTCTGTTCTTCCTTGTCTCACGGCCGTGGTCGGGGCAGGGGATGCTGGGGCTCGACCAAGAGATGTCCTGAAGCATGGCTACAGGGCCTGGGACGAACGGAAACAGTGTTGGTCACAGTAGAATTGATTTTCTAGATTTTTGCCCACCACGTGTTCGATGAAATGCCCGCAAGAAATCAAATTTCAAATTTTTGAAAACGGCCACCGTGGGTCTTCATCATATTGGACAAGGGTTCCAGGGATATTTTTGTTTCGAAGAAATAACAAGTTTTGCAAAAATTTATATTTCAAACTTGGGTATTGTCACTGTTTCAGATTCAAAGTTTGGCTGATGTTTGAGTTAGGTTCTGATTTGAATTTTGGTTTGAAACTTCTTGGTCAAGTTAGTATGCAGCCTGGTCAAGCTCAACTAACTGACCACACCCTTACTTGAGTTACAGATTTCTTAATATAAGTGTCCAAAGTAGGGTAGTGGTTAACTTTTTCTAGATCATCTTTTCTTCTCTTTTTCTTTATTTCTCTTGCTTCTGGTTCCTTTGATCTTTGTGGTTCTTCTCTAATGCTTCTATTGGTTAAGTTTGAATTAACTAAACATTGCACCATAAATTAAAACCCACATGAAATCATAAAAGACCTATATTAAAACTCTATGCATACATGAAATATGAAGTGCAGAAGGTTTAAATCTTGGTCCAAAGGTGTTAGTTTTCTTGTAGATGTCATGGAGTTGGGAAATGACCTCTTATTTGAATTCAAACTTTGGTAGAATATTAAATAGAGTTCCAAGTTGATTTTTGTTTCACACTTTATAGTATTTGATTCTTTTCTATTTGTTTGTGATTGCTTGACTTAATTTTGGTTTGGCAAATGACCCAAATGGGTTTAGCACGCAACCATGCACAAACTTTAATAGTTAGAAAACTCTTTCTATTTCACAAAAACATTTTACATGTATAATTATTTGTTTTAAAAACCCTTCCCATTCTCTTTTTATTTGAAGCATGGGAGCAAATGCTCAAATTCAGAAGTTTCGAAAAGGCAAGAAATTAATCTTATATGCACAATAAAAGTTTTTGTTGGCTCCAAAATTTGGGATTTTAATAAATCCATTTATTTCTATTTCCCAAAAATTTGGGTTGTTACACTCTTCCCCCCTTAAAAAGAATCTCGTCCCGAGATTCACAAGTTAAGATTGAGATAGATTGGGAGATGAGATTAACAGATAAGAGATGTAGGGTATATTGATTCCTATAAAGATTGGGTACACCCAAAATGTGATAAGGCCATACGGGCCAAAAACACATCTTCACCAATCACCCAGCAATGTCAACACACAATCACACTTTCAAAAACAAAAATCTTCTCGGTTTAAACCATAGGATTTCATTAATAAGGGTCTTGCAGATTACACTTCTCGCTCTTGATTCTCAAAGAAATAAACAAGCTGACTAGTCCCAACTAAGGTGACTAAGGCTTCTTCTCGGCTTGGATCCTCCCACTTGATTCAACTTGTTCTTACTAACTTTATGGCTACGAGCAACTTCGGGGTATTCCATGGCTGATTCATGATGTTTGATCTTTTTCTTCTCTTCGGGTCTTAAGGTTGCCAAAGTTACTTCCCGGTGGTTTGTAAGGCTGCTTCCTTCCCCGGCGGGGGTCGAGGCTATAGAGTCCTTTGACACTATCTTCAATAATGATGCGGTTGTGAACTCTGCCCATGTTGATGTCGATAGGGTTGCCTCCTGAAGATGAAAGATCATTTGCAGGATCTTCCGAGCAACTGGGTTTGACACTCTCTTTAGTTATGACCTGATCTTGAGCGACCGGAGGTTCTGGTGCAGCGTTCAACTTTGTTGGGCAGTCGTTGGAGTAGTGCCCCTGGGTTCCGCACTCATAGCAGGTGATGTTGGTCTTGTCACTAGCATTGGGAAAAGTATTCTTTGGTAGAGCTCTTCCAGATCGTAGGGTAAGGTCATAGCATAGGCTAGAGGGTGCCGGAGGCCTACTTTCTTGACGTCTTATCCTCCTTTCTCTCTTCCTTTTGTTACGAGCTTTCTGTTGTTTTCTAGGACTGTCATGCTCCTTGCTAGTCTTGACAACTTGAGCTGCTAGCTGAAAATGCTTTTGCTTGATCTTGGATATAGCTGTCACCAGGTGATTCATGGAGCAGTTTGCTGGAACATGAGTACTACTCTCACATAAGAAGCATGTGATGTTTCTTGAGGGGCATTCTCCAGTTGGATGCTTGATGTCGCAATTGGGACAGTTGCTCGTACATTGGCTAGATTGATGACCTTCTTCTCCACAACGGCTACAAGCCTTCATACGGAGGTGATCTAGGTTGGGAATACTTTTATTGGGACAGGGACGTTTTGCATGGAGTGCTTCTCCACAATCATAACATAAGGGTTGAGTGCACAAATCTCCTTGCTTCTTCTTTGGAATTAGGTTCAAGTGGGACCTCTTTTGGTATTCTCGAGCAATTCTATTGAGGTGAAACTCAAACTCCGAGTTGGCCTGACCTCCTTTCGTACATAACTGAAATGGTGGATTGGAGAGCATGGGGTGCATCAGAGGGGTCAAGTCCTGCAGTAGATGAGAGGGAACATCTTTCAAAAGGTTTCTTATGCGGGGTGGGTATGGTTTAGAGTTTAGTTTGGGCCAAATAATACTAGAACATTTTTGAGAAAACAAGTTGTTGGGGTGGTTGCTACCTTTTGCCGAATGGCATATGAGCAACATATCTCAAAATAAATCAATCATTCAAACAATCAAGGTACTAAGCACACTTAGTAATCGTGAGGTAAGGGCAGCTCAATGAAATCAACTGAGCATTTCCTATAAATCCTGTGGGTCAAAAGGTTTGCTGGGTCTTCATCATTTTTGATCACTCTTTATTTGCTCTTGTAGTCTTTGTCTCACAGGGTTGACTCTTGTTGGAAGATTTCTGGATCAGGTGAAGAGTCTCTCTTTCGATGGTAGCGGTTGTAGTTGACATCCCAGGTTGAAGTCTTGAAAAATATTGAGTCCCTCATCTTTTCATCCAAAAGTCCTTTGGTCTTAGGTCGGTATATCATCCATAGTATATATATTTGAAGTAGATGAGGAATAGAGTAAATCAAATCTTTGAAAAGACTTTGTAATCAAAGAGGTAAATAAATTCTTTGTCAAAATCTCTTGAGAGTATAAGTTGAGAGTGTAAGATATTTGAAGTGAATAAGATGAGAGTATAAGTTGGCTTTGGATACCAAAGCAAATAAATTTCTTTTGTAGAAATAAGGTTTTGTCAACATATCACTTTCTTAGCTAACGACCATGCTAACTAAGGTCTCCTAAGGTCATGATAGTCCTGATACCAAACTTGTGATATCAGAGATATCATTTTCTAACGACCATACTAACTAGGGTTTCCTAGAGTCAACCTAGGCTCTGATACCAACTTGTGATGACCTCAAATTTGATAACAAATTCGAAGTGCCCGTTATGTAATCCATCACAATCCCAGAATCATTGTTGTGATTTACATAACGTAGTTGATATCACAGTCATAGACATTAATAGTAAATAAAAGGGATTACATAGGTGGTCGTGCAGACCAAACCTTACAATACATCAATATGCAGCGGAATAACACTTTGGGTCCATATTGTCAAGCTTCAACCGCACAGGCAGAGCCGACAGTAGGAAACGAGCCTAATTCGCAAAGTCGTCAATGATTCCTTCCTCCTTGATTTTTCTCCTTCAAGTCTGGCCAAGTTAATAGCCAGGGACAGAGCCGTGAGTACATTGCATGCACTCGCAAACCATCTTATAAATAAATGAATAGAGAATGCATAGTTCATATAGTGGTCTAAGCTCTAGGTTCATTTGCATAAAGCAAAATTTCCTTTCAAAGATCTTTTATCTAAAATGGTAAGAAAAACATTTAGCTCTTTATAAATCTCTAGATGGAGTCCCCCAAATGTCAATTCTTTTGTTCACCAAGTCACCTTCATGGTCATCAAAATTCATTGTCAAGTCACCTTTCTCAAATCATTTTCAAAGTAAAACTTGATAACGGCCAAGCAGCGCCAATCCAACCGTCCATGACCGCGGACGCGGCTATTCGAATAGTTTTACACTCTGCAGAGGTTGTACACTTTACCCACACCATCCGACTACTCATCGTGTGGGCAACTTCCCCGCATAACGACATATGCCACGACAAGCAGCCGACCATTAATGTTTCACCTGCCCGCCTTAGCATAAACACTACCGCCTAGAGATGTACCCCTCAACACCGGAGTCCAAGAAGCTGTCCAGAGTGTGCAAAGTTCCCAGCCGCTTGACCCACCGGAATGCCACTAACCGAGGTAGGGTCCCACACCCGGTAGTCCATTTTCAATGAGGGCTCTTCGGCTTGTACCCCAACCACCTAAAAAGGAGGACAAGGCGAACCTAGGCCGTAGCCATAGGGTGCCCTGGAAGAGGAGTCCCTGGTCGGACTTCCATTTACATTTTATAGGGTCTACACTAAGGAGACACAAGTACTCCACTAAGCCCTGTCCCATACCAGGATAATGTGGTCGCACTGTATGATTGGTCCAGTGGTACTTCACTCATTTATCATTTTTGTCAAACCTTCATGTCACCTTCACCATGTCACCATTTTGTAAATAGTTTTCAAAGTCACCCTTGGGAAGGTTGCCCATCTCCAAGGTTTGTATTTAAAAAAAAATCATCCTTGGGCAAGGTTGCCCCTTTCCAAGGTTTTCATTTCAAAATCTTCATGATCTCCATTGGGGTTCCCACCTAGTCATTTTCCATGAATGCCTTCAGCTCAAGCATGATCCTCATGAGGGCACAAGGATCTAGGTAGGTATATTGGATAGACTTAGCTTGATGCGCTACTTAGCATCCACTAAGGAAAGGGTTTCTCAAAGGTAGGCTAGGTTTGATGCTCTTGATGTCATCCACAAAAAGAGTTGGATGCACTTGTCAAGAAAGACATCACTACTTATTTGCAACTTGGTAACAATCATTTTAGCATGTATTTTTATTTAAAAGCAAGTAAACATGCATTATAAAACTGGGTAATGGTATGATCAAAAGATGGCTTGCCTGGCTTGGCAATGTCATAGGCTTCTTCATCTTCATCTCGGGTTGTGTAGTCTCCATCACCATTGCTTGGTTGACTTCGGGATCCATTCTCCTTACTCTCGTTGTCGTCTAATCGTTGGAAAGCAGATAAGCATACAATCACCACACAATTCACAAACAACATCTATTTACTCAAATACACATACTTGGGTAAGGGAAGTGATCTAGGAAGTCTATGGAGAGTGGTTTCGATGATAATTGAGTTCCGATGGATGAGATGATTGAGTTGTTGTATCTAAGTAGGGTTTATTTATTTTGGATTATAAAAAATATCTCCTGCAAGTTCTTATTGACCAAAGTTCATATACTACTAGTATATATTCAAGATTATGGTTCAACTAAAGAGGCTTCATAGGATTTGGAGTATGTTTCTTTTATTGAAGCCATTTCTAGTTTGCAAAGATTTAGTGATCAAGTTTGAATCTTACAAGTAGAGTTTATGGATCCTAGTTGAATGGGATCAAAGATCAATATTTAGAAATGTGGTTGATTCGAATTGGTTTCATATCATTTCCATATTTTGAGATAGGTGTGCAAGTTTGAGTTTCTAATTACTACTATGTAGTATTAATTCTCCAAATACCTTCTACCAGATCACATGGACTAAGATCAACCTACAGATAGATAATTGGAAAGGTGGTATAACAATATATAAGAGCTCCATCAAAATTCCAATTATAGGTTTGAGTTTAATAAAATCCTATATGGCAAATGCCTATTTAACCATATGGGTAAATAGCATTTGATTTAAAAGGTTCAAAAATGAGATCTAATGGTATAGACAGATGGGTATCACTAATTGTGAATTTTCAAAGTTGGATTTATATTTTTAGGAATTTTATTCGAATTGATATGAATTTTCTAAGGTGAAAAAGCTCCTGTTTTGTTATTTTTACTGCAACCAATCTGTAAATCTAATTGTGTTGAAACCACTTTTATTGGATAGCTTATGTTCTAAGGTTTCCAGAACATTTTTATTTGCTAGATTTGGATCGGTAGATCTCCGGGAAAACTAAATATACTCAAGCATCTGAAAACAATTTCGGAAATTCGCAAAATCGGAAAATATCGATTTAGCCCCTTTTTTTTTTCTATCCGGGCCGGACACGCAGATCTTACTGGGCCGGCCCACTAGGCTAAGCTGGCCGGGTGAGCAGGGAAAAAAATAGGGAGCCGGCCTGCCAAGGGGCCCCACCGGTCAGAACTTAAACCGAACAGGTATCGGGCTTCTTCTTCCCCGGGCGCTACAGGAACGTAAACGAGAACGAGTACTGGGAGCAGGGCGGCGACGGGGAGCTCACCGGCGGCGATGGGGAGCGGCGGCGAGGTTGTCTAGGCGGCGGAGGAGCTTCTCCTCTTCCACCTTGTCCAGCCGGAAGCTCGAGGGAGCTGCTGGAACGCCGGGAACGGGAGGTGCTCTGCGGAGCGGCTTGCTCCGGCGAGCTCGTCGGAGGAAGCGAGGGGCGACGGGACCTTGTCTAGGAGGTAGAGGGAGGTGAGGGGAATCTTTTCAGAGAAGAATGGCGGCTTTATATAGACGGGAGAGGGAGCACGGGGCGAGTGGATCTGCGGAGAGAGCGCGGCCGGTGTCGGCTAACGGAGGGACGCGGCGGTCGGTGCTTTCGGCGGAGGGCTGCAGTGTGCTGTGGGGTGCTGCTGGCGCGCTTGCAGGCTGCGGGGTGGTCTGGTTCAGAGGGAGCAAGTGAGGGGTCCGGGCGGTGGTTCTCCTCTGTTCTTCCTTGTCTCACGGCCGTGGTCGGGGCAGGGGATGCTGGGGCTCGACCAAGAGATGTCCTCAAGCATGGCTACAGGGCCTGGGACGAACGGAAACAGTGTTGGTCACAGTAGAATCGATTTTCTAGATTTTTGCCCACCACGTGTTCGATGAAATGCCCGCAAGAAATCAAATTTCAAATTTTTGAAAACGGCCACCGTGGGTCTTCATCATATTGGACAAGGGTTCCAGGGATATTTTTGTTTCGAAGAAATAACAAGTTTTGCAAAAATTTATATTTCAAACTTGGGTATTGTCACTGTTTCAGATTCAAAGTTTGGCTGATGTTTGAGTTAGGTTCTGATTTGAATTTTGGTTTGAAACTTCTTGGTCAAGTTAGTATGCAGCCTGGTCAAGCTCAACTAACTGACCACACCCTTACTTGAGTTACAGATTTCTTAATATAAGTGTCCAAAGTAGGGTAGTGGTTAACTTTTTCTAGATCATCTTTTCTTCTCTTTTTCTTTATTTCTCTTGCTTCTGGTTCCTTTGATCTTTGTGGTTCTTCTCTAATGCTTCTATTGGTTAAGTTTGAATTAACTAAACATTGCACCATAAATTAAAACCCACATGAAATCATAAAAGACCTATATTAAAACTCTATGCATACATGAAATATGAAGTGCAGAAGGTTTAAATCTTGGTCCAAAGGTGTTAGTTTTCTTGTAGATGTCATGGAGTTGGGAAATGACCTCTTATTTGAATTCAAACTTTGGTAGAATATTAAATAGAGTTCCAAGTTGATTTTTGTTTCACACTTTATAGTATTTGATTCTTTTCTATTTGTTTGTGATTGCTTGACTTAATTTTGGTTTGGCAAATGACCCAAATGGGTTTAGCACGCAACCATGCACAAACTTTAATAGTTAGAAAACTCTTTCTATTTCACAAAAACATTTTACATGTATAATTATTTGTTTTAAAAACCCTTCCCATTCTCTTTTTATTTGAAGCATGGGAGCAAATGCTCAAATTCAGAAGTTTCGAAAAGGCAAGAAATTAATCTTATATGCACAATAAAAGTTTTTGTTGGCTCCAAAATTTGGGATTTTAATAAATCCATTTATTTCTATTTCCCAAAAATTTGGGTTGTTACACTCGCCACCCAAGAATGCCCCGACTCCGTCGTCTTCTGCTCGCTGCAGTACCAGGACGCAAGGATCCAAGTCTGAATCCATCCTTCAGAAAGCGGTGCGCGTGACGGCGGAGAAGAATGCGCCAGGTATGTCGCCTCTTCCGTCCTTGGTTTCCTCTGATTTCGTCTTGTTGTCTTCGCGTTCCGATGCGCATCTTATTGCTGTGGCTGCGGATGTTGGCCTGGCCATCAATCCTTCTGTGGGTTCCCCAGAGGAGTTGCTGTCTTTGGTTCGCGCCAAGGAGGTTGCCCAAGCTCTGTTAGCTGCAGCGGTGGAAAAGAAGAGGTCCACTGCCCCGCCAGAGGGCGCTGGGGTAGCGTCTCCTCAGCCATCGGCGGTGGGAGCTAGGGCAGCTCCCGCGTTGCCTATCGTGACAGATATGCAGGGGGGTGGTAGTGGCTACCCCACCTGTGGTTCCTGCCAAGTCTCGCCGAAGGAAACAACTTCCCGTTCAAGCTCTGGGTCCAAGAGTTGACCTGAGGAAAACCCCAGCCCGCCAAGCACGGGTCTCCAACCTAAGTGTACAATGAGAGCGCTCATCTGGAATTTTAGGGGTTTTGGCAACAGGGGTCGCCAAAACTAGCTGAAAGACTACCTTCGTAAGTATAAAGTTGACATTATCTTCTTACAAGAAACTATTAGGCAAGAATTCACCCTTCAAGAGCTCGAGGGTTTCGAATTTGGGGATAAATTTTACTGGACTTGGCTTCCAGCGGTGGGCCAGTCCGGGGGCATGCTCTTGGGCTTGCGTGACAGCACCTTCGAGGTCGGTGCTACTGATCAAGGGCTTTTATTTCTTAGTGCTACGATTCTCCACAGGGCCTCCAGATTAATCTTTGAATTTATTGGTGTTTACGGCCCTGCGGACCATGCACGATCTAGGAGTTTTCTTGAGGAATTGGAGGTTAAGGTTGCTCTGTCCCAATACCCAGTGGTGGTGGCTGGTGACTTCAACTTGATCCGCGGCAGTGCAGATAAAAACAACTCAAACATTGACTGGGCTAGGGTTAGCCTCTTCAATGACTCGATTGCTAGAATGGACTTGGGTGAAATCAGACGCACGGGTGCACGTTTTACCTGGTCGAATAAGCAAGCCAATCCAGTGCGTAGTGTGCTTGACAGAGTTCTGGTTTCTGCTAGTTGGGAGGGTAGATTCCCTCTGGTTTCCCTGTGTGCGGAAACCAGAATTGGCTCCAACCACACTCCTTTAATTCTGGACTATGGGGATGATGCTCCTCCCAGATCTTCTAGGTTCATTTTTGAAAATGGTTGGCTCATGGTTCAGGGGTTCAAAGACCTCTTGACTGCCAAGTGGAGGCAGTTGCTTGAGGAACCTGGATGTAGAAGGGACCCCGTGGAGGTCTGGCATGGGTTGTTAGTAGGGTTGCGCGGCTTTCTAAAAGGTTGGAGTGCCAACCTAGGGAGTGACAGGAAGAAGGAGAAAGCCCTAATTCTCTCTCAGATTAGGGTGCTTGACGAAAGGGCAGATTTATGGTCTCTCGGATGATGATTGGGCACTCCGTTACCACCTGGAAGAGTGCATTGTGCTGTTATATCAACGTGAGGAAGAGTACTGGAGATAGAGGGGTCGTATAAAGTGGACGCTACAGGGATATGCAAACACCAAATATTTTCATGCAGTGGCCAATGGTAGGAGACGTAAGTGTACTATCTCCACTCTCGCCTCGGGTGATGGCTATGTCTCAGATAAATTGGGAATCCAGAAGCTGATTTATGACTTTTATAGGGATTTGATGGGGTCTGAAGATATTTATCCAATTTCCTTAGTGCAAGGAATTTGGTCAGGGGGGCAGTGTGCCACCTCTGAGGACAATGATGCACTGATTAGATCCTTTCTGCCTGAGGAGCTTGATCAGGTGCTTAAAGAAACCAAGACAGACACTGCCCCGGGCCTTGATGGCTTTCCTGTGATTTTCTTCAAATCTTTTTGGAATCTTGTGAAACCGTTAATTCTTCAATTACTCAATGGTTTTGCCCTTGGGGTGCTTGATGTTTCTCGGTTGAACTTTGGCATTCTTTCATTGATTCCTAAGGTTGTGGGAGCAGATGATATCAGACAGTTCAGACCTATTGCGCTCATTAACGTGATCTTCAAGCTAATCTCTAAGGCTTATGCCACTAGGTTATCGCCGATTGCCCATCGTGTCATTTCTTCCACCCAATCTGCTTTTATCAAGGGTCGCCTCATCCATGAGGGTGCCCTTGCCCTTCATGAAATAGTTCACGAGTTGAAAGTAAAGAAAACCAGAGCGGTGATCTTGAAGCTGGATTTTGAGAAAGCGTATGATAGGGTTAGCTAGGCCTTTCTCAGGGATGTTTTGATTCGAAAAGGGTTTGAATCAGGGGTGGTTCACCATCTCATGCAGTTGGTCACTGGGGGCCAAACTGCCATCTCTATTAACGGGGAGATTGGTCCTTATTTTCGAAATAAAAGGGGAGTTCGCCAAGGGGATCCGATTTCCCCGCTTCTTTTTAACTTTATAGCAGATGCTCTTTCGATCATGCTGGATCATGCTAGCTCAGCGGGGCACATCAAGGGTGTTGTGTCCCACCTCGTAGACAACGGGGTTACTCACCTCCAGTACGCCGACGATACGATCCTTTTGATCGAGCTGGATGATTTAGCGATTGCCAACCTAAAATTTATACTAATCTGCTTTGAAATCCTCTCTAGCCTTAAAATAAACTTCTTCAAGTCAGAGGTTATTGTGACTGGGGTGTCGCAATTAGAGCAAGCTAGGGTTGCGCGCATGTTCAATTGTAAGGAGGGTAAATTTCCTATGTCGTATTTAGGGTTTCCTATAGCGGATAGGAAACTCACCATTGCGGATATGAACTATTTGGTAGAAACTGTTGGTCACAGAGTGGACCCTTGGCAGGGGCGTTTCTCGTCAGTTGCAGTTAGACACATCCTGACTAATGCCTCTTTGGCAAGCCTTCCCTCGCACTGTATGGGGCTTTTCCTGCTGGCTGAGGGAACCCATGCTGCTCTTGACAAAGTGCTGGCTAGATTCTTCTGGGAGGGTGTTGGGGAGAAGAGGAAGTATCATTGGCTTCGTTGGGAGGAGTGCTGTGTTCCGCAGATCATGGGGGGTCTGGGGCTTACTAATACCAGAGCGATGAACCTTGCCCTAATGTTAAAGTGGGTTTGGAGGATTCTTCAACCTGATACCCACAACTCCCTTTGGTTTAAAATCTTAGCTGCCAAATATCCTAACTCTATCTCTCTGTTTAGCTCTGGGAGCTAGGGTGGCTCCCAGTTCTGGAATAGTATTCTTAAGATTAGACATATTTTCAGATCTGGGGCTAGGTTTCATATTCAGAATGGGCGTGGTATGAGATTTTGGCTTGACCGGTGGCGAGGTGATGCCCCTTTGGCTACTAGATTCTCTTCTCTCTTTGCTATTTGTTCTGATCAAACGATTTCGGTTAACCAGGCCCTCGAGGCCCCTCATCTGAATATCCATTTCCGTCGCTCGTTAAATCCGGCTGACCTAGAAAGTTGGTCTGCTCTCAGGGAGGAGCTGGCCCTGTGCAATCTCTCTGAAGGGCAGGACAGGGTGTCCTGGGCCCTTGAGCCCTCGGGGCTTTTTTCGGTAAACTCCATGTATAACCATCTCTTACAGGGGGCGGCTTGGCCCTGCGCCAAGTTTATTTGGAAGGCTAACCTTCCCTTGAAAATTAAGATCTTCACCTGGCAGCTTGCCATTAATCGCCTCCCTTGTAGTGAACAAATTAACCATAGATTTGGCCCCTCGGATGGGCTTTGTGTGTTGTGTGGCCAGGTTGAATCGGCAGATCACATCTTCTTTGTTTGTGCCTTCGCTGCCTTCATGTGGAGTGGGGTTAGAGCTATTCTTCATGTTAACTGGAACCCCACGTCCTTTGCACAGTTTTTTCGCATTATTTCTGATCTCTCCCCTGCTCATGCGAGAGCAGTGTGGATTCTTTTCGCGGCTCAGAGCTGGGCGCTCTGGAATATTCGCAATAAAATTATGATGGAGCAGTCCTTTCCTAACCATCCCGCTGATTGTGTGCTTAAAACTTCTATTTTCTTGCAGCAATGGCGCCCTCTGCTCAAACCTAAAGACATGGCGGCTATGGAGATCCTGGACGACCTTCTTCGCAAACTCCACCAAGATACCAGACCTCCGCCGTCCCCAGGATCTACCATCTAGCTTAGTGTTGCATTTGCTGATCTAAGAACTCTGTCTTGTTTTGTATTAAGCTGTGTGTCCACCTCTGCTGCAAGTGTTGCGCAGATTTTGGGTGTTTCGTCGTGAACTTTGCTGTTTAGTGCCCCAATGTGGGGTTCTGTTGCTGTAAACTCTTGGGCTTTATTAATTTAAAGTCGGGCAGCTATGCCTTTTATTCTAAAAAAATGGACAGAGGAAATAGAACTTTTCTGTTTAGTAGAGCCAAAAACGACATTTTTGGGGGGAGATGATCTCAACTGTTCTTTGCTTTTCCTTCTATAGTGGTCCATATCAACATTACCTACCGATCGATGTTTAACTGCTTCATGTTTCATACGCACGCAACAACAAACAAATAATTAGTATGAAAATGCGCTAGTATATGCCTAATCAATTAATGTGTGTGATTAAGATGTTTTAGCAAGCTGATTTAGTTTGCGAAAACATCTTATGTTAGTGGACAGAGGAAATACCATAGCTTTTCAGTTTAGGTGAGGCGAAAACGACACACTCTTGGGGAGATATCTCAACTGTTTTATGCCTAGCTTCCGTGTATAGTGGAACAGTAGCTACCGATCGATGTTTAATTACCTGCTGTTTCATGCGCACGCAACAATTAACAACTACAGTCGGCATGAAAACGAGCTTGTGGCATGCATGACCAATCAATGTTTGTGAATGCAACTGAGTGCAGATTGGAGGTGTATCTGTCCTCCTCCGTTTTGCCGCACTTCTGTATATATGTAACTAAATTATGTGCAGACTCTACTTGATTCACTGCGATATCCAATCAACACACGTACCTCTGCAGATCGATCCAAGCTAGTAGCTGCTAGGGCGACTAAAACAGGGAAACGTCGGCACGGAATTATGCGTGCGTGCACTGCGTGGAGGCTCCCGATCGATCCGCTACTGTTCCGATCGGCGCCAGATCGTACGTGCATGCGCCGGCCGGGCTGTCCCGATCGGGCATCGTGTGACGGAGACACGACTGGGCGTGATGCCACATGCATGCATGCCGGCCGGGCCAATCAATTTCATTTCGTGGCGGCAACCGGGACGAGCAGCGTACCACACAAGTCCACAGCTGCTAGCTCCCACCGTACCGCCGGCTAACCAGAGCTCCAGATTATAGCGTATATATGCTCGATCGGTCCGTCACAGAAGGCCGGTCGATCGGCGTCGATGTCTGCGTACGTACGTTCAAGCCTTGTTGGCAATGACAACATCCGCTTGTTTTCTCCCCTCTGCTTATCAGACGGCAACCACCGCGCACATCGCACGTACTAGCTACGTATACCTGAACAACCAAGTACGTCATATTTCTATCAATATCCAGGGGTGATGGTTTAAACCTAAACTGGAAAAAAATCCATTGGCCCCGTTCGGTGCCAGTGATTTCCGAAGTGTTTGGGCCGGTTATGGGGTGTTTTTTCGGGCTCGATAAAAACACCTCAAAACAATTCTAGGCTGTTTGGTGGGCCGGTTTTGGCTTGTTTAGGCCGGACGAAACACGCCGAAACCCGTTGGGCTTGGGTGGAAGTAAAACGCGTCCACCCCCTAGCGTTTCTGTCCGGCAGCTGGCAACGAGAGGGCGACGTGGGCGACGAGGGAGGAAGACGACGCCGGCACCGCCGCTCCAAGACCACACCGCCGCCGACGCTCCCTCTGACGCCGCGCCGGCTTCCCCCTCTCAGGTACCTACCTTCTCCTCTCGACCTCACCGCCCCCAACCTGGTGCCCACCGCCGATTCCTCGCAGATCCGCCGCTCCAAGAACACGCTGGAAAGGGGTTTTGTAATGTTTTGGGTGGTTGGCGTTTTCACCCAAAACACCCTTCGAAACACACAAAACCACTGGCACCGAACAAGCTCTTATGGGTCATCTCTATGAACCTTTGAGAAGTAGTAAACAGTACTCCATGTAGTTGAGGATTTTCTAACTTCCGTTACAGCAATTGAACCAGTACCATTGACCTGCCTCAGGGCATCTCCGAGGGCGTTCCTTCTTTTGAACAGAATCGGACCGCTGTCCGTTTGGAAGTAGCAGTGCACCTAACAAACGCCTTATTTTTTAAAATAAAATAAAATAAGTTGCTTAAAAATTGAAAAAAAATACAATGCGAAATAACTTATATTTTAGGCGCAGAAAAAATGACCAAATTGTGAAACATTAAAATCAATTTCATAGGGCACGTCCTATTTGGAGTGACCAGTCAGTGTGTAGGATCACGCTCTCTCTTCTCACTAATTGGCATGCATGTGGCCGAGCGAATAAGAGAAGACAGCGCGGACACCCCAAACCAGCCCCAAATTTGCTTCTCAAATAGGCAAGTGCGGATAGAAATACCATTGTCCGTTTAGGAATCACTTTTGGGGCTACTTTTTCCCCACGGATGGAATCGGACAGCGTGTGTTCGTACGAGGGTCTCCACCAGATATGCCCTTAGAGCAACTCCAGCAGACCTCCATCCGCGCGTGACCCGCAAATTAACCATCGATTTTCAGTTTCGCGATTAAAAAAAGGCCGGAATAGACCCCCCATCCACTCCCGACCCTCATTTTTTTTCCAGGCGCCTCCAAATTTCCCCTTCCGACTTGAACACGTAGGGTCCGTGGGCCAAACCGAGTGCGACCCCCATCATGTGCAAGGCGTTAGCGGGAGGGAAGTTTGAGCTCGCGCCCTCCCAATTTAGCATCGCCGATGAAAATCCCGACCACGCCACCGCGTGCGGCTGCCGATCCTGGCCGCTCTACCACCTGCCCTTTCGATTCCGAGCGCATCTGCGCTGCCCCGCCCCCTGCGTCCGTTCCCCGCCTTTGGAGTCCCGAGGTCGCCGCATCGAGGGTTCCCTGGTCCCAGTCAGAGCCATCATGAATCAGCTGTTGCAACGCCTCTCCACCATTCCCCCACAAGGTATGCCGCCGTTCCGCCCTGCCTCGCTCTCCGCCGCTCTACAGTGCCTCGCCACCCCGCTGATTTTGCAATACCACGTGCAGATGCCATTAAGCAAATGCACCCTCTTCTTGATGGAGGATTCGTCGTCTTCCGATGACTCTGATTTGAAGGATCTTCTCTTTGACGACAACGAGCAGTGATGTTGATGATTGCCACGATGGAGCTGCAAGACAAAACAAAGAAGAAGCGTCCAAGATCAAAGGTCGGCCGACTTTGCATCCCTCGGAACCGCGCGCTCCGGCATAGCATGCTCATGCAAGATTAGTTCTCCGAGGAACCAACCTATCCGGCCTATCTCTTCCGTCATCGATATCGAATGCGGCGTTTGCTCTTTGTGAAGATTGTTGAAACTTGCGTGGAGAAGACCCGGTATTTTAAGTGCCGAAGGAATGCCGTGGGATTGCTTGGTTTTAGTGGTTATCAAAAAATATCCACGACAATGATAGTGCTAGCTTACGGTATTCCGTCCAACTATGCCGATGAGTATCTTCGCATCGATTCGGTGCATAGGTTTTCCAAAGTGATGACTCATGTCATTGGGCCAACATATCTTCAAGCTCGAATGAGCAAGACACGATGAGGTTGATGAGGGAGAATGCGGCAAGAGGTTGGCCGGGAATGCTTGGTAGTATAGCTTGCATGCATCGGCGTTGGAAGAATTGCCCGATGGCATTGCACAGGCAATATTGTGGCAAGATCCATGATCCAACAATTGTTCTCGAGGCGGTTGCTTTGCAAGACCTATGGATTTGGCATTGTTTTTTTTGGGTTGCCGAGTTCTCTCAATGATATCAGTGTGTTGCAAAGGTCTCATCTATTTGCTCGGCTTGCAACTACATCATCAATGGCCATGAGTAAAACATGGGATACTACCTTGCGGAAGGCATTTATCCAGAGTGGGCAACTCTTGTGAAGACCATCCGAAATCCGGAGAACCGAGCAGAAGCTGAATTTGCAAAGGCACAAGAGGCATCCCGGAAAGATATTGAGAGAGCTTTCAGTGTTTTGCAAGCAAGATTTGCAATAGTTTGAGGTCTTAGTCATTTTTGGGACAAAGCTACCCTCCATGACATCATGACCATTTGTGTGATTCTTCACAATATGATTATTGAGGATGAGAAAGACTTGAACTTGGAGTTCTTCTTTGATAATGTTGGCACCCGTGTGAAGCCAACAAAAAATCCGGATAAAATCCAAGCATTCCTTGAAACATACCAGAACATTGAGAACGTCGACGCCCACAAGAAGCTCAAGGCTAATCTCATTCAACACCATTGGCAGAGGCATGGTGGTCACACTTTTATTATTTCATTTCATATTTATTCATGTGTAATTTGAACATTTATTTCTATTCCAAACCATTCGCTATTTGTTTAATTCCTTGGATTTGAACTATTCTTGTAATTTATATTATTGTTGTATTATGTGATATTTGAAACTATCAATTATTAGTTTATATTCCTATTATTTTAGCAAAGTTTATTCATATTGATGCATCGATATGTAGAATATACGGTTTTGTGGACCGTGGCTGCGGGGTATGTTAAACACTGCATGTTTTCGACCCACAAACAACCGATGCGGATCAGTCTAAACTCCGATTTATAGATTTGTGGTTGAGAGATCTGCTAGAGTTGCTCTTAGTCATTGCTAAGCCGCTCAACAATCATGAACAATCATGGTTACACCATGCGCTCAGACATGCAGCCAAAGGCATGCTTCTTTAGACGGTCGTGTTTGAGAAACCTATTTATAAAAGAATAACGGTGCTATAACTTAGCAGAACAAAATGGGGATATACAAATACTTCCTACATTTTTATTTACCTCACATTCTAGGTTCAAATTACAAACAAACTTTGTAAAATTTAACTAAAAAAGAAAATATCAACATTTAGTATACCAAATAAATATAATATGAAAATATACTTTCAAACCATTATAGTACAATATATTTTATAGTGTACATTTTGATATTTTTTTCTAGATATTTGGTCAAACTTATAAAATTTAACTTTGACTAAACATAGAACGCGAGGTAATTGTGAACAGAGGCTGTTTTGTTCTCTTACTTATTTATATCAATTTGATCCTCTATAAATGTAATCTTTAACAAATATTACATAAACTATTACACTTAGAAAACGCAGACACCTATCACTTTAGGGGAACCAGGGCCCCAAAGTCCAAATTAATCCATGTATACTTAATCTCATGCCACAAATAAAGTATGCAGGATGATGTGATGTCGATGTTCTTTGGTCTTACGGTCAAGTCATGTCGGACTTTTCTCGAAAGAGAATAAGTTTAGAAGTAATAAGCATGTACTTATCATGACTTGCCAAAAAAATGTAGAACGATAGTGTGTCTTAAAGTCAGAGAGAACTTAATATATGTGAGTAGAAGAAATGTCATGAGAAGAATCAGTTGAGGTCAAGATAATGCTGGTGTGAGGTTTTGGCTACCCATGGAGAATTTCCTGTTGTGCTTATGTTATAACATGTGGTTCACAATTAGCCATGAGTAGGCAAAAGTGAATGGGACAAGCACATAAAAAAAAAGATGGAATAAAAGGGATAAGTATGTATAATCCATCGTAGTGTCAAATACAAACATGACCTTACATATTACTCCCTCCGCTCACTAATATAAGATGTTTTAGCAAAACCGATTTAGTTTGCGAAAACATCCTATATTAGTTGACATAGGAAATATAGCTTTTCCTTATAGTAGAGCTGAAAACCATATTTTTCGTGGAGAGATGATCTCACCTGTTCTTTGTCTTTCCGTGTATAGTGGTGCACATCAACATTAGCTATCGATCGACGTTTACTTACTTTCTGCTTCATGCGCACGCGACAACAACAACAAACAGTTTAGTAGCATGAAAACGACCTTGTGGTATGACCAATCAATGTTAGTGACTGCAACCGACCGCAGATTGGAGGTGTATCTGTTGTCCTCCTTTTTGCTGCACTTCTCTAAGGCCTTCTACAATGCATGTTTCTTAGCACGATATCATAGACAAATTGCTTACGTGGCACTATAGTTAATGAAGAAAGAGATTGTTGTTGTAGCTTAGCTAAGATACAACTCTTGCACGGTATCATAGGCAAAATGCATTTTTAGACCAATAGTATGCATGCATGTACCCAAAATCATTAAATGTAGATACAACCTTTAAAATACAATGCATTGAAGTGGTTGTCTCCACTACCTAGGATAACGCGTTAAGATACAATGCATTGTGAAAGGCGTAACTAAATGAAGTGCTGACCTGACTCTACTTGATTCCCCCTCGTTGATTGATAGATCTCCCGATCGTTCCATGTACCGGCCACCCATCGGTCCGTATGCATCGTCACTTTGCGGTACGTACTTTCACACGTTTCTCGTTCGTACACGTGGCAGTCCTCTGCCGGTGGGCCCGCCCCCGCCCACAGTTCCCTAGTACAATTATTCGGCGTACCACTTCGCTTGATTTGGTTTCCCGGCCTCCCCCTGTTATAAGCACGGGAATCCCAATCCAAAGCTGAGCTCGCATCAGAGGAGGCCAGATATCCTCGTGCCAAATCGCGCTGAGAGAGACATCCCAGCTTTCTTCTCCAGCCGAGCTCCCGAGGGCATCGGCCATGGCGGCCCCTCTCTCCTCCTGGCCATGGGCGAGCCTCCGCATATACAAGGCATGTTCCGCGAGCTCTTCTTCTTCCTCCTCGATCGATCGTCTAATGCTTTCTTTGTTGACGTCGTTGTGTGATTGATGCAGTACTTTTTGCTCGGCCCGCTGGTGTGGAAGGTGGCGCAGGAGTGGGCGGAGCAGGGGGGCGGCGCGCCGCTGTGGTCGTCGCCGTGGCTGCACCTGCTGCTGCTCTTCTCCGCCCGCGGCCTCACGTACCAGTTCTGGTTCTCCTACAGCAACATGCTCTTCCTCACCCGCCGCCGCCGCGTCGTCCCCGACGGCGTCGACTTCCGCCAGATCGACCACGAGTGGGACTGGTGAGTTACTCAGCGCACACATACATGCATGTTCCGCCGCAGCGAAACGCGCCCGCCGGCCGGTAACTCTGTAAGCTCTGGGCTGTTGCCGGAGTTTTGGGGAGGTCGCTGCTTCAACGCCAAGCGCGTGGGCATGAATAAGAAGCTAAAGATTGTTTAACCGTAACACACAACTTAGTTTATTGATTATGACGAGGTTAGCTCCTGTACCGAATGCAACTGGTTGGGACATTGTTTTGGTTATATAAGCGATCTCGAATGTTTGTCGTGTCTAGACTCGGCCTCCCGGAGTTCTGGCCAATTGCATACCGCCGTAGCACCGTTCAACACTAGTAGAAAAAGGGCCTTTGGCCATGACGTTTTCATATCTTCATTTTTCTGCCATGGTTATGTCACACAACTGCAACGTTATGCTATTATTTTGACTTGTGCGTACACATATACTTCATCTATTTTTGAAGCAAATGTATTTAGATATCTTTTTTTTGTGTGTATTCAAGTAAACCTACACAAAGATGTATAAATATATTTACTTCACAAACTAAGACATCTTATATAAAAAAAAAGGAGAGAGTATTTTTCAAAACGATTTTTTCTAACATGGAGGGCCGTAGAACTTGGTAAATGGATTATATTCTTCTTTCTATATTTTTCATAGAGGAATGAAATTTTCTTGCTGTGTCGGATCCATCCTGCAGGGATAACTTCCTGATCTTGCAAACGCTGATTGGTGCATCGGTGGTCAGCGGCCCGCTGCTCCCGGCCCTGGAGCACCTCCGCGTGTGGGACCCGCGCGGGCTGGGCATCGCCCTGCTGCTGCATGTGGGCTTCTCAGAGCCCGTGTTCTACTGGGCCCACAGGGCCCTGCACCGGGCCCCGCTCTTCAGCGACTACCACGCCGCCCACCACTCCACCCCGGTCACGCAACCATTGACAGGTACGTACTGTAGTACGGTACGGTGGTGCGAGACAGACACGGCAGTAGCAGTCTAGCAGATCAGAGCTCCAACCCAACAGCAGAAAAGATGAGACAAAGCATGTGTGTCCCCGTGATCCAATCTTTTTCTCCGATTCCTGAACCGTGACATGTACCAGACACCAGTAGCCCAGTGCCAACCAAAATCGTGCTACTTTTAATGCCAAAAATATTCCCTACTCATGGTAAATTAATTTCCAGCATCAAGATTTGCTCTGCATCACTAACATTGTTTGGTTTTTGCAGCTGGATTTGGCACGCCCCTGGAGGCCCTGCTGCTGACGCTGACGATGGCGGTCCCGCTGGCAGGGGCGTTCCTGATGGGGGCCGGGTCCATAGGCCTGGTCTACGTGCACCTCCTCGCCTTCGACTACCTCCGGAGCATGGGGTACAGCAACGTCGAGGTCGTCTCGCCCAGGGTCTTCGAGGCGCTCCCGCCTCTCAGATACCTCCTCTACACCCCGACGTGAGTCCAAAATTCTTTTTACCAAGCTGTTTCTACCACTACAGATTCACCTACATTCCATTATTTGGCGGTAAAAATAGTACTTCACGTGTGGTGAATCTTGTTGCCTTCCTCTGCCGTATGTGACACTGCCACTGGCAGAACAGTAAAGCTGCTGCATTCACTAATGTGTTCCTTTCTCATCAGCTTGCAGTGCTAAGTTGTTGGGAACAAATTAGCATAAAATTTTCCTCGATTAAGCTAATGCAAATATTTTCCCAATCAGGTATCTGAGCCTGCACCACAGAGAGAAGGACTCCAACTTCTGCCTGTTCATGCCCCTCTTTGACCTCCTGGGCGGCACCCTAAACTCCAAGTCATGGGATCTCCAGAAGGAGATCTATCAAGGTACACCACTTCGAGACAGCTCAGACCATATGCAATTAATCGGCCGAGGACCCCCTACAAATCATTATATTCTCGGACAGTAGTTCTAGGAGTACGAACGAACTAAAGTCCATTAATGAGGCAAGCTTGCTTGCATTTGTGTTGCCCGCCGGCCGTGTTGGTCCCGTTAATGCATTAATCTACAAAGTGATCTTGATTGTTAACTAATCGAGCAGCAATGGCGTTTGCGTGCAGGCAAGAACGACGTGGTGCCGGAGTTCGTGTTCCTGGCGCACGTGGTGGACATCATGTCGTCGATGCACGTGCCCTTCGTGCTCCGCTCCATCTCCTCCGTGCCCTTCGAGAACCACCTCGTCCTCCTCCCCTTCTGGCCGGTGGCGTTCACCGGAATGCTCCTCATCTGGTGCCTCTCCAAGACCTTCCTGGTGAGCTTCTACTACCTCCGGGGGCGGCTCCACCAGACCTGGACCGTGCCGCGCCACGGCTTCCAGTACTTCATCCCGGCGGCGAAGCGGGGCATCAACAACCAGATCGAGCTCGCCATCCTCCGCGCCGACAGGATGGGCGTCAAGGTTCTCAGCCTCGCCGCGCTCAACAAGGTACCTAACCTACCGATCGAAGCACATTGTTTTCCTTTATTTTCGTGGAAGCTACAGCTACCCCATGCCGTCTTTTCCCTGCTCGTGTTTGTTTGTTTGTACGTCTAGTTGGCCAGTATTCGGTATCAGTAGCAGTATAGCTACTAGCACAGTACTCCACCAGACCAGCTGCTAAGGTAGGCATGTGAGCGCATTGAATTGAAGGTCGACAATGGCGAATGGCGACGCAATGCGGGCGCATGGGAGGAGCATACGATATTTCTAGATCGAGAGGTTGGCATGCAAAACTTCGGCAAGAATACCATGAGCTAGCCAGTGGTACTAGCCCTAGTGGTGGCATGCAATGCATTGCGGCCGTGAAAATGGTCAAGTTGTACTCGCCATTTCCATGTGCCGGCGACAGACGGCACTGCGGCCACATGGAACCACCGGTGGCCGGCCGAACTGTGCACTGCCGTGGAGAGCTTTGGCACGACTTTACCGCCGTCTTCCCGTGGCCCAGCCGTGCCGCGGCAGCTGGTGCATGCATGCCATGGAGGAGAAGCACTGTAGGCTGAGAGCTACAGGAGACTGCAGAGCAGATGAGGGCCGGTGATTCGGCACAGTGGTGGCGCATGTGTCCCTGCCAAATCTCCCGGCCTAGTCCCGCGCAATGTTCTGGGCCGTGCTGAATCAACAGGGGTGTGGTACAGTACACGTCTGTCTGCATGACTGTATCTGCGCAATTTTCAAACAGTTCAGAGCCCAGGAATAAAACCAAAACAGTAAAATGAGTTACCGACGGCCTGACTCTGACACCCACAACGGTTTTTCAGACGTTTTTTACGTTTACAGCTCGAATTTTATGTGGTTTTTCTTGTTTGATTTCGGCCAGAACGAGGCGCTGAACGGAGGCGGCACCCTGTTCGTGGAGAGACACCCTGACCTGAGGGTGAGGGTGGTGCACGGCAATACCCTCACGGCCGGCGTCATCCTCAACGAGATCCCCAGCAACACCAAGGACGTGTTCCTCACCGGCGCCACCTCCAAGCTCGGCAGAGCCATCGCACTCTACCTCTGCCGGAAGAAGATCAAAGTCATGGTACATTCATTCATGTCCTTTCCGATCGAATTCATGCCACAGATAACTAGCTAGAAGAGTAGAGCTACAAATTGACTTGAAACCAAACATGTTTCAGATGTTAACTATGTCGTCGGAGAGGTTCCTGAAGATCCAGAGGGAGGCGCCGGCGGAGTTCCAGCAGTACCTCGTTCAGGTCACCAAGTACCAGGCTGCGCAGAACTGCAAGGTGACCATCAATCCTCATGCATCCTGAAATTGTGCTCGATCTGCCTGTCTAGTACTAGTGTATTCTGATGTTAATACGATGTTGCCTGATCATTCCTGTGGATGTTGGTGCAGACGTGGCTCGTGGGCAAGTGGCTGTCGCCGAGGGAGCAGCGGTGGGCGGCGCCGGGGACGCACTTCCACCAGTTCGTCGTGCCGCCGATCATCGGGTTCCGCCGCGACTGCACCTACGGCAAGCTCGCTGCCATGAGGCTCCCTAAGGACGTGCAGGGCGTCGGCTCCTGCGAGGTATACATCAGCAGCAGAAGCAATGACCTCCCTTGCATCTCAACTGTCTGATCCATACATGTCGCTGCACACTGAAGCCGACTAACAACTGCTAGCTGTGTTCATCTTCGTTTCAGTACACAATGGAGAGAGGGGTGGTGCACGCGTGCCACGCCGGCGGCGTGGTGCACTTCCTGGAGGGGTGGGAACACCACGAGGTGGGCGCAATCGACGTCGACCGGATCGACGTCGTGTGGAAGGCGGCGCTCAAGCACGGGTTTACGCCGTCATGATCGCTCGTTGGTCGGGCGACCAACGCAGGTGAAGCGCAGATGCAGAATGCAGCTGAGACGAACGAACTAATTAAGATCGCTCCCTCCTTCATATCCCGTATATTGCTACTAGTATTCTTGTACTCCATTCTTGTCAAATGGGCTAATACAAAGTTGAGAGCAGATTGAATTAATTTAACTCCCCCCGGACTGCATATTTGTTCTCTCTCAAATCTCCCGTGATTCGTGACATAAAAAAAGTTTCCAGCGTTATTTCTATTTTTTTTCTTCTGTTGAGCAAGGGGTAGACCCTGATTCCCATTATCAGAAACAAAAGGTTGACTACAGAGAAAATTAGCATTTTCAAGGCTATATAATGTCGGCATTGCTAAATCCAAATAGACTTCCTTGCGTCGAAGTTGACACTTTGAGCAGGTCGATGTGTTTGAGTTCTGGATTTTGAAGTGGTGGATGCAAGGTTATCTGATGGCGTCACCAGCCTGAACCTCACATCATGGTTTTCACCCAAGCATAGGATGCCTCTACAACACAAATCCCATGTCGTCGCCAAGTCATGGAAGAACTACCAAACTTCGCTAGGACCCCATTGCCCCCATTCAGCTAGAAACCGATCCACTAGCTCCTCCACTGAATATTGCCTGCTTGTGTTTAGAAATACTCTCACAATGTTCAGAAATTCACTTGGACAAACGAGCAACAAGAACCAACAATGAGTAAACTTGACACTTTTTTTTTTGCAATGAAGAGTGGGATATCACCTTCTCCAACCACATCCTTCACGCCCTTTCCTCATCATTGTCCGACCATTGCCCCCCCCCCTCTCCACCTTGCCAATGATAGTGGCCCAAAGAAGCCCAAGTCCTTCCGCTTTGAAAACTTTTGGATCAAGATGCCGGGCTTTATGGAGGTGGTAAATGAAGCTTGGAATGTAGACATCAATCATGTGGAGCCTTGCCAACGCCTTTTCCACAAGCTAAAGAAAACCGGAGCAAAGTTGAGGAAATGGAGCAAGAAGCTTTTTCTCCAAAGCACTGGAGCTACATATGGCGCTTCAAGTCATCCTACGCTTGAATATTGCATGCTTGTGTTCAGAAATACTATCGCAATGTTCGGAAATTCACTTGGACTGCTTGTGTTCAGAAATACTCTCGCAATGTTCGGAAATTCACTTGGACAAACGAGCAACAAGAACCAACAATGAGTAAACTTGAAACTTTCTTTTGCAATGAATAGTGGGATATCACCTTCTCCAACCACATCCTTCACACCCTTTCTCGTCATTATCCGACCATTGCCCCTACTCCTAGCCAATGATAGTGGCCCGAAGAAGCCCAAGTCCTTCCGCTTTGAAAACTTTTGGATCAAGATGTCGGGCTTTATGGAGGTAGTAAATGAAGCTTGGAATGGAGACATCAATCATGTGGACCCAAGAAGGAGGATATTGACTTCCTTGCCGCCACTTTCAAAATTTTGGAGATATCACCAATCTTGTAACAAATTGCAACAAAAGCCAAGTGGCCCCAATTAGATGTGGGGGCATTGATCTTGATCACATCCTCCAAGCTTTTCCGGCTATGCGCACAAATTTTCAAATGAAGTATCTTGGCCTACCTCTATCGGTCTCAAGGCTCAAAAGAATCCACTTCCAACCTTTGGAAGATAAAGTCATCGGCAAGGTAGTTATGTGGATTGGAAAACATGTTACCATGGCCGGCCGTTCATCCCTTGCCAAGTCGGTGCTCACTAGCATCGCAATCTAATACATCACCGTCCTAAACATTCCGGTGGAGGTGCTAATGAAGATTGATAGCATTATAAGATCTTTTCTTTGGGCAGCTTGCGACAACAAAAAGTTACCAGAGGCAAGTGAAAAGTCACTAGGGATTTAGTTTGCAAGCCTAAGGAATATGGAGGACATGGGATACTCAACCTCTCAAAATTTTCTTTGGCCTTACGAATGAGATGGCTTTGGCACGAGTGGAGTACTGAAGAAAAATCTTGGGTTGGTATTGGGAACACTTGCACCCCCACAAGATAAAGAGCTTTTTGCGGCGGCTACAAAGGCCATCATTGGAGATGGGAAGAAGGATATCTTTTGGGAAGCATCATGGTTAAATGGGAGATGACCCAAGGACATTGCCCCTCTAATCTTTGAGAGTTCCAAGCTATTTGCTTCATTCATAAAGCCATGTATGAAGATTTTTGGGTCTCCAAAATCAATATCCAACATGGATTATCCCTTGACCATATTCTGCAATTCACAAGCCTTTGAGAGATGCTTCGGTCGACAACTTTGGTGCTCAACATGCCAGATACAATATATATTGGAATCTTACTAATGACGTTTGCTAGTCCTAAAAATTGGCCTATGGCATGCAATTATTTGGGCAATAAACCTCTTGCATGACCTCCCTAGTTTGGAGACCTTGGGCTCCTCTGAAGTGCAAAACATTCACATGGTTGGTAATTTGATGCATGCACAATTCATGCATGAACTTTGTAGTTTATTGATGCATATTCCAACATATTAAGATGTTATTAGTTGTTATAATCATGTTTTACATTGATTTTTGGGTAATTTCCATCGATCCCACTTATTTTGGTTATAACTCTGTAGAACAGGAAAACCCTGTTTTGTGTATTGTGACGGATCACGAACCTTCCCAAACTCAAATTAACCTGGGATTTTAGGGTGTTAATATTTTATCATAGAAACCTTCTGGAGCATAAGAAGTCAACGAGGGGGGCCACAAGGCCTAAACGGGCACTGGTGGCACGGGCCCTAGGCTAGGCCGCGCCACCAGGTGTCGTTTGTCCGTCGAGGCTCCGATGCCGTCCATCTTCGTCTCATACTGCTCAGCTTTACCTAAAAATGACTATATAAAGACCCCTTGGAGGCGTTCCATCGAGGAGGCGGCGTAGAAACATGAAACACAGAAATAAACGATGTTCCAACCAAGATTGGAGGGGGAAACACTGCCGAAGTCACCCCCGGTCGCTTCTCCAACCACTCCAACATCACCATGAAGAGGGAGTAGTCCACCTCTAGACTATGGGTTTGCGGCAGTAGCTTGTTCTATTTCTCTCTTATGCTTTGATGTTTAGATGCCATATGAGCTGCCCAACATTATTATGGCACATATTATGTAATTCCTATGTGGTGGATCTATATTTTATTGGATGATCTATAAGATGTGATATGTTATTATGTTCTTGATGTATGAGTAGATGCATATTGTTACCATGTTCTTTATTAATTGTTTGGATCCAACATGTATGCGAGAGTGTGAGAGGGGGATGGTGTGCATTAGATGGAGTAACTAGGTAGTAGTAGTGAATTGTGACAGGATTCATGATCTGCTATGGTGTTTTACCAATCCACGGTTACCTCACTAGGGATAAAGAGAATGCATGTGCTAATTTCTTAGTGACAGCTGAGAATTTCAAGCGATATTCATAGACATTTCTATCATAATATGTCCAAGAGGTAGTACATTTGATATTCAACATCATGTCAAAGTATCTAAGGCTATACTCTGTTAATTCTTAATACTAGATTGCTTGAAGTTTATTCCTTTCCAGTGGAGTATAAGTAAGATGTGTTGCATCATCTTTATTTTAGGACATGATGCTCATATGGATATTATCAAGTTAACATAATAAAAATCATGTCGATGTTTTGGTCATATATTATGCACTTACTGCCACCACAACTTTATGAGAGAGTACACAAGTGAACCCATGAACACCTGTCCATTTTTTTATCATACGAAACACCTTTCCAACACTTTTAGTAGCACTTTTATTTTCATCATTAATTAAATCCGAAAATACAAAAACATATTTACTTTCTTGCAATCATATTAAAAACCCTAAAATACCTTTACTTTATTGTTTTAGTTGCATAGTAGCTTAGTTTACTTTACCGCATCATATTTATTTATTTGCATTGTTATTTATTTTATTGCATTATTATTTTATTGTACTTACATTCACACCTTGTGTTTGACAACCACTCGGTGGAGTTGGGGACGCAAGACAAGGAGAATGTTTTGTAGGTTGCCTGATGAGAACGAAAAGAGCTTTGACGACTGTTCCCCGAGAGTTCGATATAAAGCCCGAGTTCTCTCGTGGGGAAATTTTACTCTTGCTACAACACTGTGCACTTGGAGTCCCAACAAAGTGACACATTGCTTAGTGTCACATAATTTAAAATAGAGTTTAGACGACGGATAGACTATAAAAAAGAGGTTGGCCAAATTGTGGAACTTGCAAGCTTTGCAACCAATACCAAGAATCCGCATAACACCTTCTATTCAAGTGTTGATTTACCGTTCATGTGTGGACACATGTAAAAAATTGGTTATCCCTCAATGGCGTTGATCCAATAAGTTGGCATGGCATGTGCAATGTCAAGGAATGGTATTGTGAGGCGGTTCGCAAACAATAACAATCAAGGAAGGCTATGGCGACCCTGGCTATGTTGGTGTCTTGGGAGGTTTGGAAGGAACGAAATGCTAGAGTTTTTAGGAATGACGCCTCTACTATGCAATGATGGTCATAGAAAAAAAATTAAGAGGAAGCGTTGCTTTGGAGTTTTGTCTCGGCTAATGCCTTGGGTAATGTAATGCCACGAGAGTAGGCTTTTGTGTTTCTAGGGACTTGATTGTGTCCAGTTCTGGTGTGTAAGACCTCTAAAAACTTCTTGTTATTCAATGAAAATGGCAAGTCTTTTGCCTTGTTTCAAAAAAAGAAATACTCTCGCATTGCGTTGCCACCATATATTGACTCCAGCTGATGAGAACAGTTAGTGAATCAAAGCACAGTTTCTCTTTCTTTCTAAATCTCTCCTGACAACAAGCCATCAAGATTGCAGCAAGTTAGTGTGGACAGAGGGATGTCAACCTGCAGTTGTAATTTCTGAAGACAAGTAAAGCAGACGGAATCTTGCAGACCATGTCTGGCTCTTCGATCCGATGGCCAGTGAAGATGTATGAAATACTTGGTTCGTGTGGTTGTAAAATGCTCTTATGGGTTCGTGTTGTTAAATCCTGGATGTTTACTTTCCATTTATGCTTTTGGATCTTGTATGAAACTTTAATGATTTTGAGAATGAAATCGGGGAGGAACCAATCCTTCAGAAAGGAAACCTAAAACAACGGATTTGATTACGGAGTAAAGAATACCAAAAATGGTAACCAGAATTCCTAGCACACCTCCTAGCGGTGCATGCTTGACATGTAGTCTACCGTATGGTTCATTGATACATTCTACTTCATCCGATGCAAAGTGGATGGCCGTGATAGGGTGACGGGAAGCGGGAGGCACCATAGTGTGCTAGATCGGTGGCCCAGGCATGCAACAACATGCATACATCATACCATGGAGTTTTTGACACGTGTAGCAAGCTTGTTACGGTCACTAACACATAATCCTCCTTCGACGGGGTCGGGCATCAGTGGGAGGCACGAAAGCGCATGTGAGGAGAGAACGGGATTGGTTTGTTGGCGGCAAGAGGGACATGAGATGGTTTGACCTCTGCTAGGTGGGGCTGGCCAGCTGCATTGTGCCATGGGGGCCGCGTCATCAGTGGTTAGTATATGAGTTGGCTTGTGGGCCAGGTACATGGGTGCATCAACTTACATTTTTTAGTTCTTGGTGGTTTTTTTTGTCTCCAAATCATTAGCTCTATGCAGTTTGCTGATGGTGCGGTGTTTGACGGACCAGTTGGGAACCCCAAGAGGAAGGTGTGATGAGCACAGCCGTAAGTTTTCCCTTAGTTATGAAACCAAAGTTTAATCGACCAGTAGGAGAAAGAAACCACTTCTAAAGGTTGTTGCTAACTGGCTTTTGGCAGGGCGCACTACCGGCGCCAGCAGCAACGTGGAACCTGCACACAACACAACCAAGATACTTTGCTCCAACTTGCAGTGAGGTTGTCAATCTCACTGGTTTGCTGAAAATAAAGGATTAAACATATCGTGTGGAAAAAGATGTTTGTTTGCAGTAAGTAAATAAATATTGCTTGCGGAAAGTAAATGGTGCTTGCAGTAGATGGTAATATATATGTAAAAGAACAGACCAGGGTCCACAGTTTACTAGAGGTGTCTCTCCATAAAGATAAATAACATGCTGGGTAAACAAATTACAGTTGGGCAATTGACAAAATAAAGAATGCATAACAATGCATGTACATGTCATGAAGATCACTATGAGATTCACTTGGGCATTACAACATAATACATAGGCCGTAATCCAACTGCATCTATGACTAATAATCCACCCACAGGATATCATCAGAACAACCCTTGGGCAATTAAACAACCCTTCGGATCGATAAACCTTGGTTTCTTACTGAGGGAAAACCTTGCTGCTATATTCATCATACCTTCCTCTTGGGGTTCCCAACTGGACGGTGCTTTTCATAATCAACACCGTGCCACATCAAGCTCTTTTCTGGCGCCGTTGCCGGGGAGGAAAAAGAAGACTTCTGCAAGGGGAGTTTCGCACGCACATCCTTTACTTTGTTTTAAGTTTTGCTTTACTTTATTTTTACTTGCATTGTTTTATCAAAAACACAAAAAATTAGTTTCCTTTATAGTTGTTACTTTATTACTTTTAGTTCATTATGTTGTTCCCTAAGTACGTTTTGGAGGACCTCTCAGTAGGTAGCGGTTCAATTATTGGGAAAAGTAACATCGAGGAGTTCTTTAATCATATTAGTATGCATAAAGATGTTGAGGAAAAGTCTTTGGCTGAGCTTGCTCCTAGTTATGAAGTTGCTTCTGCTTATTTAATTCACATGTTGGAAGCTAGGTTTGCTAGCCTTAATCCTTTTATGCAATACATGTTTCTTAAGCTTCATGATATTGAGGATCCCGAAAAGAAAGCTTTTATCTTGGAAACTTTGCGCATAGAATTTAGAGATGTTGCCATTGAAGTTAGGAAAGTTCTTAAGCGTTTTAATATGCTTGGTTCACATATAAAGGTTGTTAGTACAAACAAAGAGGGAACCGAAATACCTATACCTAGCAAGCTCTTGGGATTGTATGAAGCTTTTGAAAATAATTTTGATTGGATCTGTCCCAAAAACCTTTTTAGTGATTTGAGTGAACCAAAGCATGATCACAAAGGGTCTTCAAAAACTTATGTGGATGAAATACAATGCCTTATTGACAAGACTTCTGCAGTTGATCTTAATGCTTCATCACTCGATATTACTTGATTCGCACTTTCTGCGCCTAGCTCAAAGGCGTTAAAGAAAAGCACTCTTGGGAGATAACCCAATGTTTTTACATTTAGTTCTTTTTCTTTTATTTGAGTCTTGGAAGTTATTACTACTGTAATAACCGCTTCTTATCATTTTTATTTCGTTTTTGTGCCAAAAGAAGCCTCTAATTTGAGTGAGGTAAGATTTGGGGATGTTGCTGTCGTGTAACTGTTTTCAGTGCTGCACCGTAAAAATTCGTGAAAATTCTTTGTATATCTTTTGGACCTACGATTTCTTGTGCATATGCCCCAGGTTATATCCAAAGTTTCATTAGTTGAACACTTTTTCATTTGAGCAATATAAAACCCTTTAAAAATTCGACCTTTATCAGCTGTTCTGTTTTGACAGATTTCTGCCAATATTTGTGTTTGCCGCTTTATCGCTTTTCTTTTTGAGTTATTTTGATCACGGAACTTTTGGGGAAGTTTCTACAGTAATATATACTTTATATGTGGTGGTTTTGGGTTGAAGCCTGAAGCAAAAAAAAAGGGTTGATTCAATGTTATGCTTACACTAATGTTGCTAATAGATTTGTGTTCAGTTTTGTATGAAGGAAGTTTTCAAGTGTAGGGATTGGAGAATGATGAGATGAGTTGAAGAATGGACAAAAGCTCAAGCTTGGGGATGCCCATGTCACCCCAAGAAATATCCAAGAAGTACAAGCGTCAAAGCTTGGGGATGCCCCCGAGGCACCCCTTCTTCATCGGCAAAAATCAGGTCACCTTTCAACGCACTATATTTTTATTGCTTCATGCATTATGCGTTTTTCTTGGAGCGTCAGTTGTTTTTAGTTTTCAGTTTTGTTTAGTTTTGTTTGCTGCAATAAATGGTTGGACCCCAACAAATTTCTTTTGGAGAAGTTGCCTTGCTTTTCATTTGCCAAGAACACTCCGTTTTTCACTCTATTCATTTCCACGAGTGTTCTTCTTTTTCTAGAACTGCGTTTAGCTTTCGATTTTCACCTTGATTTGTGTTCAGATCTTGTTATATCTTTTTATCAAGGTGTATTTTGACCTCTGGTCCGTGTTGGTTTTCATCAAAAGAGTTATTTATAAAAAATTTCAAATGGTGTTGGAAAAGAGAAAAAGCTTTATGCAAAAAAGTGGTACAAGAAGGAGCTTGTGTAGACTGCGGCCTAGGCTTTTGCATGTCGTGCTTGATGTCTTTTTGATAGCATGCTTAGTGGTTTTGCTGTATCATGACTTATCTCAAATGACTGAGATTGCTTAATGAGCCTTTGAAAAAATCATGCGTTGTTTTAATTATTTAGAAGCATTATTTTGGTTTTCTCCTTGATGCTTTATTTGGGTTGACTTGGCGCATGCTCACACATGTTAGACTCATACAAAGTCGCAATTGCATCTATGATCATTTAGTTTTTCACTTTTGATGCCATCTTATGCTTCTTTTAATGTCGTTTTGTCGCTTTGCATGATTATGGCCATTATTGCTCTCCTAGTTGGTCGCTCTCAGTCTTTTGCTAGCCCTCATTTTGTACTGAGTATGAGCTCTACTCGTGCATGCAACTCCTAAAAACCAAGTTGTTCCAAAAGTGTCCACCATATATACCTATTAGCAATTTGCTATTCCAAAGTACATTTGACTTGCTTTTATCTATCCTTCAAATTAAACTCTTTTTGGTGTTATGCGAAAATTGGTCAGTAAAGCTCTCACGAACCTGATGGCACACTTTACTTTTCTCGTTTTAAAATTTTGACATTGTGGCCCTCTTATGTTGAGTTGTTATGCTTGCAAGTTGTAAGTTGGAAATTAGCCCAGGCATGCCGTCATGGGGCAAACTTTCAACATTGCACTATCTTTCATTTGAGTTGATATCGTGATCTTTTGTTTATGAATACTCGCGATGTGAAATAAGTTGGGAATCTTGCGGGATCATGGAGTTTTTATATGTGTTAGGGAAACACCTGGGCCGCTAATCTAAGCCATGCATCATTCATGGTGGAAATTTACAGCATGCCCATAGTGGACATTCGACGACGCATCTCAAAATAAAAAGCTATACCAATGGTAAATAAAAGAGATGTCGAGGTGTTCATTGTCTGTTTGTCTTGTTATTTTGATGTGGGCTTGTTCCATGTCATCGGGCAGGAGGTACCCCGTTGGCGGTTTTCGATGATACACATATAATTACAATGACAAGAGCTTGCTTGGGACTCTAAGTCGAGTAGCATGAGGTTTGGGTATTCGTATTTCACAGGACACGAGGTTTTCAACTTATGATTTGTCAAGCATATGCACCATAAGTGTTTTTGCATTAACTTTAACCACTCAAGATGCTTATGATGGGGGCAATGAGAGCTCAAAGCTGGTAAGTACCATAATTTTTTGAAGGTTTATAAAAATTGCAATCACTGCTTCCCTCCGCGAAGGGCCTTTCTTTTACTTTTATGTTGAGTCTCCACCTTCTACCTTTATGCACCATCTAAGAGAGCATAGTTGTCATTCTGAGTATAATGTGCATTGTCCCAAAGTTTTCATTGATTGATTCATATTGTTGGTTTCACTTGTTCTTAAATTACTTGTATCTAGTCGCCCTCTTAAACTTGAAGGTGTCCTATGCATTTATGTTTTGCTCTCTCATGAAGGACAAGCTGAAAACCATTTGTATGTTTTTCCATATGATTTGAACACACGTTTGACTTTCATTGTTTCATTTTTATGATCTTTCATTTGTGTTCTTTTCATGTTATAACATGGTTGCTAAGTTTCTTCTATCAAGATTATATCTTTCATGCCCATGTTTTAAGTTCTTTTGATCCCAGCGCACAAAGCTTACATATATGATCAAGATTGTGTAGGTGCATGTCACCTCAAAAATTATTTCTTTTGTTATCACTTACCTACTCGAGGACGAGGGGGAGTTAAGCTTGGGGATGCTGATACGTCTCTAACGTATCTATAATTTTTGATGCTCCATGCTTGTTTTTACACCATTTTCTTAGTGTTTCGTTACACTCCGTGGCATTTTTATGCATTTTCCAGAACTAACCTATTAACGAGATGCCACAGTGCCAGTTCCCTGTTTTTTGCTGTTTTTATGTTTTAGAAAAGTTACACAGGAAATATTCTCGGAATTGGACAAAACAAAAGCCAGAAGTCCAGATATTCAGAGGAGCTTCCAGAACACCGAAGAGGAGACGGAGCCGAGCTAGAGGGTGGCCACACCACCAGGGGGCGCGGCCTAGCCCTGGCCTACGCCGGCCTGTGGTGTGGGCCCCCTGGTCCACCTCTGACGCCGCCCCTTCGCCTATAAAGAGCCCCCGACAGGAAAAACCTAAATACCCGATCACTTTTCCAGAACACATCGTGATCCGCCGCCGCCATCGACCCGAAGATCGGGAGGGTCCAGAAGCTCTTCCCGTCACCCTGCCGGAGAGGGGAATCACCACCGGAGGTCTTCTTCATCGCCATGCTTGCCTCCGGCGCGATGAGTGAGTAGTCTACCTTGGACTATGGGTCCATAGCAGTAGCTAGATGGTTGTCTTCTCCACCATGTGCTTCATATTTAGATCTCATGAGCTGCTTTACATGATCGAGACTACCTTTATGTAATTCTACATGTTGTGTTTGTTGGGATCCGATGAATATTGGTGTTATGATTGAGTTGATGTACTGAATTTTATCTTAAGTTATCTCTATGTTGTTTATGATCTTGCATGCTCTCCGTTGTTAGTAGCTATCTTGGCCGAGTAGTTGCTAGTGACTCCAAGAGGGGGTATTTATGCTCGATAGTGGGTTCATGCCTCTATTTAATCTGGGGGAGTGACAGAAACCTCTAAGGTTGTAGATGTGTTGTTGCTACTAGGGGGAAAACAAAATTCATATGCTCGAGGGCATATGCTTTGTTTACATTACACACTTTGCTTAATGCAGTTATCTGTTGTTCGAAACTTAATACTTGTGGAGTTCTCGGATTGATTAGCCACAAGTGGATTATTAGTCATAGATGCAGTTGGATGGCGGTCTATGTATCTTGTTGTAATGCCCAGAGTAAATCTCATAGTGATCCTCTTGACATATCACGTTGCCTTTATTCTATCAATTGCCCAACTGTAATTTGTTTACCCAGCATGTGTTATTTTATCTTATGGAGAGACACCACTAGTGAACTGTGGACCCTGGTCCTATTTCCTTTATATTGCTATCACCTGTCTACCTTACTCGCACTATTTACTTTACTCGCATACTATTACTATTTTTCACTCGATACGCTCATTCTTTGTTTACAGCAAACCGGTGAGATTAACAACCTCATCGTAAGTTGGGAGCAAAGTATTTGGTTGTGTTGTGTGCAGGTTCCACGTTGCAGCTGGCAAAGCAAAGCACTGGACAAGACGCCTTATAAATTGTCCGGAGCTGTCGCAAGCTAGCAAGCATCACCTTCAGTTGTTTGGCTTCTTCCCCTTCGGATCGATAAACCTTGGTTTCTTACTGAGGGAAAACCTTGCTGCTATATTCATCATACCATCCTCTTGGGGTTCCCAACTAGACGGTGCTTTTCATAATCAACACCGTGCCGCATCATCACTCTCTCAGATTACTAGAGGCATGAACCCACTATCGAGCATAAATACTCCCTCTTGGAGTCACTAGCATCTACTCGGCCAAGATATCTACTAGCAACAAAGAGCATGCAAGATCATAAATAACATAGACATGATAAATCAACAATCAACTTGACATAGTACTCAGTATTCATCGGATCCCAACAAACACAACATGTAGAATTACACAACGATGATCTTGATCATGATAGGCAGCTCACAAGATCTAGACATGAAGCACATGGAGGAGATGACAACCATCTAGCTACTTCTATGGACCCATAGTCCAAGGTAGACTACTCACGCATCACTCTGGAGGCTGGCATGGTGATGAAGAAGGGCTCCGGTGATGATTCCCCTCTTTGGCAGGGTGCCGGGAAGAGCTTCTAGACCCTCCTGATCTCGGGACGATGACGGCGGCGGCTAGCAGTATGTTTCGTGGAAAAGTGTTCGTCCTTTTAGGGTTTTCCTGATGAAGGGAATATATAGGCAGAAGGGCGCTGTCAGGGGGTGGACCAGGGGCCCACACCACCTAGTGGCGCGGCCAGGGGGTGGCTCGCACCACCCTATGGTGCGGCCGCCTCCTGGTCCGGCTCCGTCTCACCTCTGGACTCCGTCTTCGTGTCAGGTAAATAGGAACTTTGGCTTTTGTTTCATCCAATTCCGAGAATATTTCTTGTGTAACTTTTCTGAAACACAAAAACAACAGAAAATAGGAACTGGCACTGTGGCATCTCGTTAATAGGTTAGTTCTAGAAAATGCATAAAAATGCCATGAAGTGTAAACAAAACACAAAGCATTTGGTGTAAAACAAGCATGGATCATCAAAAATTATAGATACGTTTACGACGTATCAAGCATCCCCAAGCTTAACTCCTGCTCGTCCTCGAGTAGGTAAGTGATAGCAAAACAATAATTTTTGAGGTGACATGCACCAACACAATCTTGATCAACTTAAAGTAAAGCATTGCATGCTGAGATCAAAGTACTCTAAACATGGGCATAAGAGATATAATTCTAACCATAGAACTTAGAAACTATGTTACAACATGAAAAGAAACACAAACAAAAGATCATGAGTAATAATGCATTGAAAGTCAATTGTTTGTTTCGAGCATATAGAAAACATAGCAAAGTGGTATTCAGCTTGTCCCTTATTGATGAGGGGTTAACTCGACAAATGTCCTAGATGAAGGACTTAGGATCGGGGAGATAGGGCGTCGGATGAACTCGAAGGTAAAGTTAGTCGAAATAGGTGTGTATCGAAAGTAAACTTGGGTGCTCAACCTGGCTTGCTTTCAATCTGCCCTACACCGTCCCCTCCTGGCCCCTTTATATAGGTGGCCAGGTCTCGAGGATCGGGTAGGGTTCGATACAGATTACAAATATCGACATACGGTAATAAATCGTATTCGACTATCATTACAATTGGGCCTAGCTTATCGGGCCTCAGGGGTACTCAACTAACGGGCTCTATTAACTATACCCTTGTCACTTATAGAGTAGCAAAACATAAATGCATAGGACACCTTCAAAGTTCAAAAGGGTGACTAGATACAAATAATTTGAGAACAAGCAATACCGTAATCATGAATCAATCAATAATAAATTTTGGGACTATGCATATTACACTCAGAATGACAAATATGCTCTCTTAATCAGGGCATAAAGGTAGAAGATGAAGACTCAACATAAAAATAAAAGAAAGGCCCTTCGCAGAGGGAAGTAGTGATTGCAAGTTTTATAAACCTTCCAAAAACTATGGTACTTATTAGCTTTGAGTTCTCATTGCCCCTATCATTGGCATCTTGAGTGGTTAAGGTTAATGCGAGTACAAATATTAGATATATGCTTGACAAGTCATAAGTTGAAAATCTCATGTCCCTTAAATACAAGTACTTAAACCATGCTAATTGACTTAGGTCCCAAGTAAGTTCTTGTCATTGTAAGCATATATGTATCATTGAGGACGCCAACGGGGTACCTCCTGCCCGTTGATATGGAAACTATCCCACATCAAAATGACAAGACAAACAGACAATGAGCACCTCGACATCTCTTTTATTTACCATTGGGTATAGCTTTTTATTTTGAGATGCGTCGTCGAATGTCCGCTATGGTTATGCTGTAAATTTCCACCATGAATGATGCATAGTTTAGATTAGCGGCCCAGGCATTTCTCTAACACATATACAAACTCCATGAACTCACAAGTTTTCAACTCCTTTCACACAGATAAGCATCCATAAACAAAAGATCATGATATCAACTAAATAGGAATAAGTGCAATGTTGAAAGCGTGCCCCATGACATCATGACTGAGCTAACTCCCAACTTACAACTTGCAAGCATATAATCGTCATATGAGAGCCACAATGGTCAAGTTTATTAAGTGCAAGAAAGTAAATGTGCCATCAAGTTCGTGAGAGCTTTACTAACTAATTTTCTCATAACAAAAAATTTAATTTGGAAGATAGATAAAAGCATGATGAATATACTTGGAATAGCAAAATTCTAATAGGTAGATATGGTGGACACGTTGGAAAACTTTGGTTTTTGGGAGCTGGATGCACGAGTAGAGCTCATACTCAGTACAGATGAAGGCTAGCAAAAGACTGGGATCGACCAACTAAGAGAGCAATAATGGCCATAATCATGCATAGCGACAAAACATTATTAACCAAAGCATAAAGTGATATCACAAGTCAAAAAACAAATGATCATAGAGGCTTGAGGCGACTGGTTTATAGTCAAAACATGGTATAAGCATGCGCCAAGTCAACCCAAATAAATCATCAAAGGAGAATACCACAATATTATGCTTCTATAAGATAAAAAAACGCATGATTCTTTCAAAGGCACATTAAGAACTCTTAGTTATTTGAGACAAGTCATGCTACAACAATAACTACTAAGCATATAATCAAAATAATATCAAGCATGACATGCTAAAGTCTAAGCAACAGTCTAAACAAGCTCCCTTTTTGCACCACTATAAGCATGAAACATTTTACTCTTTCCAACACCAATCAACCTATTTGAAAAAACTCTCAAGGATGAAAATCAACAAAGACTAGAGGTCTAAACACACCTAGATACAAAGAACTAACAAGTTCTGAACAAAAATCAAGGTGAAAAATGAAAGCTAAACACAGTACTAGAAAAAGAGAACACTCGTTGAACGAAAAGAGTGAAAAGTAGAGTGTTCTTGGCAATGAAAAATGGAGTGTGTCTTCTCCAAAAGAAACATGCTGGGTCCAAACATTTATTGCAGCAAACAAAACAAAAGAAAACTAAAAGCAAAAATAAAGACGCTCCAAGAAAAACACATAGCATATGAAGCAATAAAAATATAGTGTCTTGAAAGATGACCTGATATTTTTGTTGATGAAGAAGGGGTGCCATGGGGCATCCCCAAGCTTTGACGCTTGTACTTCTTAGATATTTCTTGGGGTGACATGGGCATCCCCAAGCTTGAGCTTTTGTCCATACTTCATCTCATCTCATCATTCTCCTTTCCCTACACTTGAAAACTTCCTTCATACAAAACTTCACACAATTCTCATTAGCAACATTAGTTTATGCAAGATAGTAAATCCACTTTTGGTTCAGTATCAACTCAAGTACAACACCAATTAACACATTAGCTATTGTAGAAACTTCTTCTAAAAAGTTTCGTGATCAAAAGAACTCAAAAAGAAAGAGATCAAGAGGCAAATGCAAATAGTGGCAGAAATCTGTCAAAACAGAACAGCTGGTAAAGATCAATTTTTTCGAAAATCTTCTGTTGCTCAAATCGAATAGTGCAAAACAAATGAAAGTTAGATAATAACCTGGCGCATATGCACAAGAAATCACAGATAAAAATGACGTTCTAGGAGTTTTCACGAATTTTTACGGTGAAGCGTGATACGTCTCAAATGTATCTATAATTTTTTATGCTCCATGCTTGTTTTTACACCATTTGCCTTGTGTTTCGTTACACTTCATGGCGTTTTTTTGCGATTTTTGGAACTAACCTATTGAAAAGATGCCACAGTGCCAGTTCCCTGTTTTCTGTTGTTTTTGTGTTTCAGAAAGCTACATAGGAAATATTCTCGGAATTGGACGAAACAAGTTTGGAAACTCCTATTTTTCCCGGACGGAGGACGAGGTCCCAACGGGAGCTGGAGAGGGGCCAGAGGCTGGCCACACCACAGGGGGGCATGGCCCAGCCCCTGGCCGCACCCACCCATGGTGAGGCCCCCCTGGTCCACTCCTGATGACTCCCCTTCGCCTATAAGAAGCCTCCCGACGGAAAACCCTAGAAGAATCGGCGTTTTTCCCAAAACAGTTCCGCAGCTCCGCCACTGTCGAAGACAAATTTCGGGGGACAGAAGTCTCTGTTCCGGCACCCTGCCGGGATGGGGAAGTGCCCCCAGAGCCATCTCCATCGGTCTCCATCGCCGTCTCCGCCGTCTCCATCGACCTCACCGCCATCTCCATCAACCTTGCTATCTCTTATGATGAGGAGGGAGTAGTTCTCCCCCGGGGCTGAGGGCTCTGCCGGTAGCTATGTGGTTCACCTCTCTCTCCCATGATGTGATCTTTATGTGATTGTGAGCTTTGTATCTAGTTGAATTGGTAGATGCTATTATTCAGATATTATGCTACTCCCATGCTTTATTATTGTAATCTCCGGAGATACCTTGTATCATGGTGTGAAGGTGACTAGTGTGCGCATCATGTGTATCTTTTTGGTTAATGTCTCTATGAATTGTTGGTGTTTGTTGGAACCATCTAGTGCGTTCATGGTGATAGTGTGGGACAATCTAGTTTGGGTACATACGGACTTTGAGGAGTGCTTTGTAGCCCTACGCATGATTAGTGTTCGTTTTCCATTGGAGAATTTTTTTGAGTTGCATATTGATGATAGTATCTATTGGTTCAATTATGTTATATTTGTTGAGAGTGTGTCCACTAGTGAAAGTATGATCCCTAGGCCTTGTTTCCAAGCATTGCACACCGTTTCCTTTCAGTTTTGTTACATGTTTGCTCGCAGCGATACTTATTTCAGATTACATTTACTACTTATAATCATCACTACTACTTGTATTTCACTATCTCTTCGCCGAACTAGTGCACCTATACATCTGACAAGTGTATTGGGTGTTTTGGGGACACAAGAGACTTTCTGTATCGTAATTGCAGGGTTGCTTGAGAGGGATAGCTTTGACCTCTTCCTCCCTGAGTTCGATAAATCTTGGGTGATCCACTTAAGGGAAACTTGCTGCTGTTCTACGAACCTCTGCACTTGGAGGCCCAACACTGTCTATAGGAATAGAAGCGTGCGTAGACATCAAGCTCTTTTCTGGCGCCGTTGCCGGGGAGGTAAGGTAAAAGGTACTCGCATCCTCCTGTGTGAGTGCTCGAAGTTATTTCCTTTAGATTCTGCAATTATATCTTTTTGTTTCTTGTTTTTATTTTCACTAGTTAGGCTTAATGGAAAACAAAGAGGTCTTTAGTATTTTTCCTACGTTATGATATGAAGTGTTTGAAGAGAAAATTGAAAAACCTTTGGAGCTTAATTTGCATGCTAATAGTGTTGTTAGTATGAATGCTTTGAATACCGTTATTGCTAATGCTATAGAAAGGTATAAGCTTGGGGAAGCTAGTTTTGTTAAGCATGATATTTTTAGTTCCCCAGCTTTAGTGGAGAAAATTTGCTCTGATAATATTTTATCTCCCATATGTGATAATTCTAATGATGCTTGTGATCCTGGTTCCTTTAAAATACCTATGAAAATTGTTGAACGTGCTATGAATAACTGCTATTTAGGAGATGGAACTGTCCATCCTGGTGATCAATTGCTCTTTATACATGAATTATGCAAGTTGTTCAAGTGTGCACGTATTTCAACAAGCCAGTTTAAGAGGAAGCTATTCTCTCTATCCCTGAAGGGCAGAGCTGCGGAATGGTATAAGATGTTGAAGGATGGCTGATCTATTGGTTGGGAGGAAATTGACCTCTCTTTTATTCTAAATTCTATCCTTCTAGTAAGGTTCATAAAGATAAGAATTATATTTATAATTTTCATTCTCATGATGGAGAAAGCATTGCCCAAGCGTGGGGAAGATTGAAGTCACTAATGCTCAAATGTCCTATTCATGATCTTCCCCGTAATATTGTTATTAATAATTTTTATGCAAGGCTTTCAGGATATTACAAGGACTATCTAGATGCATGCTTTGATGGGTCTTTCACAAGCAAGGATGTTGATGTCAAGTGGAATCTGCTTGAAACAATTCAAAACAATATTGAAGATTGGGATAGCGATAAAGGTAAAGGATCAGGTATAAATTATGAGTATGATTGCATTAAGTCTTTCGCTGAAACTACTGATTTTCAAGAGCTTAGTGCTAAATATGGTCTTGATCCCCAAATTATGGTTAATTGCTTTAGAGCCTTTGCTTTCCATATTAATGTTCCTAAGGGAAATGGGGACGTGTATCATGAACCTTTTAAAGACACTTGCATAGAAAGTGATATTGTTGTTGATGATTTCAATAAACATGCTCAAACCTCTGAAAGTCCTATTTCTTATAAGCATGTTAATTTTTGTGGAGTACTTAGACCTTGTGAACACAGTCACAACAAAGAAGATTATTGTATCCACCACAGGAATGAAGAAACCCGAATGTGGGATAAGGCTCTAGATGAGTTTGGTAAAAAGGTTTGTGAGCTTTATCCTTTTATTTGTGAACTTTGCGATGACAAGGGTCATTTTAATTTTCAATGCTTAGGCCATAATAGTGGCCTTTCTAATCGAATGAGTACCGCAAGTTTGTATTGTGATGACAAGATCACTCTCAATCAGCATGATGAGCTAACTTTGTTTTTGGGGTATGAAGAGTTATCTAGAAAAACTTCTTTGGTAGATATGAGCGCTTTTAAAAATATTAGCATCCTGCAGGGTTTTCGTCTTTATTGTGTTAAAGATTGCCACACAAATACTTACATACAAAATGTTATAAAACATGATGTTTTGCCAAGCTATGACAGGACTGATAGATGTTTCCATCTTATTAATAGAGAGGAGGAATCCTCCAAAGTTTCTTCTGTTGTTTCTGTCAGTAAACCAGATTATGTGGAGAAGATGCCTTTCAAGTCTCTCCCTCCTAAAGGAGAGAGTAAGAAGAGTAAGAAGAAGAAGAAGATGAGTAAAAGGAGAGAGGAAATGGTATCTTCCCCTAAGCATATTGCTCCTATTATAGATTATGATAATTCTGATCTTGATGATGTTCTCATGCCTGTTACCTATGTTAGTGATCATGATTGGGAAAAGCACTCTACTTTTGATATTGAAAATCTTTTTGGTACCAATTCTGAAAATTATAAGGTTAATAATTGTTGTACCATTAGTACTATCCATGTTCCTTCTTATGATGATATGTTTGATGAATATGCTTTGCAAAATAGCTGTTCTCTCGCTTATGATGATACTAAACCTCTAGTTTATGATGGTTACGATGATGAGTATAATATTTTCATTCACCTACTTTTGAGGAGAAAATTAGTTATGATTACAATATGCCTCCTGTTTTTGATGATTATGGTGATGAGAATAATTATTCTATTGACTTTGCTCCTACAAAGATTGCTAAGAATTATGTTCATGTGGGGAGTATTAATTCTTTTGTGCATGTGGCTCATGATAGGGATGCTTTAAGTGATAGTTATGTTAGTTCTATTCATGATGCTACTGAAAGTTATTATGAGAGAGGGAAACATGGTTTGATGGACCTCAACAATATTGAGTTTCCCCTCTTTTTGTTGGAATTCTTGAATTTGTACTTGTTTTGCCGCCCTATGCTTTTTTTTTGCTTTGCACTTTCATGACTTGTCTCTTTACAAGACTATTTTTCATAGGAAGTGGTTTAGATTTAAATGTGTTTCACATTTTCTTTTTGATGCTCTCTCTTGATTCAAGTTCTTATATAGCGCCTTTGCCTTAAGCTCTTTTATGGCGCCTACATGAGCATCTTTGCAAATTAATGCGCCTAGCTCAAAGGCGTTAAAGAAAAGCACTCTTGGGAGATAACCCATTGTTTTATTTTCAGTAAATTTTATTTTATTTGAGTCTTGGAAGTTATTACTACTGTAATAACCGCTCCTTATCCTTTTTATTTCATTTTTGTGCCAAGAGAAACCTCTAATTTGAGTGAGGTAAGATTTGGGGAAGTTGCTGTCCTGAAACAGATTTCGGTGCTGCACCGTAAAAATTCGTGAAAATTCTCAAAATATCTTTTTGACCTGCGATTTCTTGTGCATATGCCCCAGCTTTTATCCAAACTTTCATTAGTTTTACACTTTTTGATTTGAGCTACAAAAAACCCTCCAAAAAATCGACCTTTGTCAGCTGTTCTATTTTGACAGATTTCTGCCACTATTTGTGTTTGCCTCTCGATCGCTTTCTTTTTGAGTTCTTTTGATCACGGAACTTTTGGGGAAGTTGCTACAGTAGTATATGCTTTATATGTGGTGGTTTTGAGTTAAAATCTAAACCAAAAAGGGTTGATTCATTATTATGCTTACACTAATATTGCTAATAGAATTGTGTTGAGTTTTGTATGAAGAAAGTTTTCAAGTGTAGGGATTGGAGAGTGATGAGATGAGATGAAGAATGGACAAAAGCTCAAGCTTGGGGATTCCCATGCACCCCAAGAAATATCTAAGAGGTACAAGTGTCAAAGCTTGGGGATGCCCCCGAGGCACCCCTTCTTCATCGGCAAAAATCAGGTCACCTTTCAACACACTATATTTTTATTGCTTCATGCACTATGCGTTTTTCTTGGAGCGTCTTTACTTTTGCTTTCAGTTTTATTTTGTTTTGTTTGCTGCAATAAATGGTTGGATCACATCATGTTTGTTTTTGGAGAGAGACTTGCTTCGTTTTTATTTGCCAAGAACACTCTATTTTTCACTCTTATCGTTCAACGAGTGTTCTCTTTTTCTAGAACTGCATTTAGCTTTCATTTTTCGCCTTGATTTTTGTTCAGATCTTGTTTTATTTTTGCATCAAGGTGTATTTATACCTCTGGTCTATGTTGGTTTTCATCAAAAGGGTTGTTTCAAAAAGGTTTGAATGGTGTTGAAAAAGAGAAAAAGTTTCATGCAAAAAAGTGGTACAAAAAGGAACTTGTTTAGACTGCGGCTTAGACTTTTTGCATGCCATGCTTGATGTCGTTTTGATAGTATGATTAGTGGTTTTTTGCTGTAGCATGACTTGTCTCAAATAACTCAGATTGCTTAATGAGCCTTTGAAAAAAAAATCATGCGTTGTTTTTATTATTTGGGAGCATTAATTTGGTTTTCTCCTTGATGCTTTATTTGGGTTAACTTGGCGCATGCTTACAACATGTTTAACTCATATAAAGTCGCCATAAGCCTCTATAATCATTTAGTTTTTGACTTTTGATGCCATTTTATGCTTCTCTTAATGATGTTTTGTCACTATGCATGATTATGGCCGTTATTGCTCTCTTAGTTGGTCGCTCCCAGTCTTTTGCTAGCCCTCATTTTGTACTGAGTATGAGCTCTACTCGTGCATCCAACTCCCAAAAACCAAGTTGTTCCAATGTGTCCACCATACATACCTATTAGCAATTTGCTATTCCAAAGTACATTTGACTTGCTTTTATCTATCCTTCAAATTAAACTCTTTTGGTGTTATGCAAAAATTGGTCAGTAAAGCTCTCATGAACCTAATGGCACACTTTGCTTTTCTCGCTTTTAAAAGTTTGACATTGTGGCTCTCTTATGTTGAGTTGTTATGCTTGCAAGTTGTAAGTTGGAAATTAGCCAAACCATGCCATCATGGGGTAAGCTATCAACATTGCACTTCTTATTTGAGTTGATATCGTGATCTTTTGTTTATGGATACTCGCGATGTGAAATAAGTTGGGAATCTTACGGGATCATAGAGTTTGTATACGTGTTAGAGAAACGCCTGGGCCGCTAATTTAAACCATGCATAATTCATGGTGAAAATTTACAGCATGCCCATAGTGAACATTCGACGACGCATCTCAAAATAAAAAGCTATACCAATAGTAAATAAAAGAGATGCCGAGGTGTTCATTATCTGTTTGCCCTGTCATTTTGATGTGGGCTTGTTCCATGTCATCGGGCACGGAGGTATCCGTTGGCGGTTCTCGATGATACGTGTATACTTACAATGACAAGAGCTTGCTTGGGACTCTAAGTCGAGTAGCATGACGTTTGGGTATTCGTACTTCACGGGACACGAGGTTTTCAACTTATGATTTGTCAAGCATATGCTTCATAATTGTACTCGCATTTACTTTAACCATTCAAGATGCCTATGATGGGGGCAATAAGAGCTCAAAGCTAGTAAGTACCATAATTTTTGAAGGCTTATAAAACTTGAAATCACTGCTTCCCTCTGTGAAGGGCCTTTCTTTTACTTTTATGTTGAGTCTTCACCTTCTACCTTTATGCACCGTCTAAGAGAGCATAGTTGCCATTCTGAGTTTAATGTGCATTGTCCCAAAGTTATCATTGATTGATTCATGATTTTGGTTTCACTTGTTCTTAAAAAATTATTTGTATCTAGTCGCGCTCTTAAACTTGAAGGTGTCCTATGCATTTATGTTTTGCTATTCCATGAAGGACAAGCTGAAAACCATTTGCTATGTTTTTCCATATGATTTGAACGCACGTTTGACTTTTATTGTTTCATTTTTCTTGATCTTTCGTTTGTGTTCTTTTTCATGTTATAACATGGTTGCTAAGTTTCTTCCATCAAGATTATGTCTTTCATGCCCATATTTTATGTTCTTTTGATCCCAACACTCAATGCTTTACATAGATGATCAAGATTGTGATGGTGCATGTCACCTCAAAAATTATTCTTTTGTTATCACTTACTTACTCAAGGACGAGTAGGAGTTAAGTTTGGGGATGCTTGATACGTCTCAAACGTATCTATAATTTTTTATGCTCCATGCTTGTTTTTACACCATTTGCCTTGTGTTTCGTTACACTTCGTGGCGTTTTTATGCGATTTCTGGAACTAACCTATTGACAAGATGCCACAGTGTCAGTTCCTTGTTTTCTGCTGTTTTTGTGTTTCATAAAGCTACATAGGAAATATTCTTGGAATTGGACAAAACAAGTTCGGAAACTCCTATTTTTCCCGGACGGTGGACGAGGAACAAACGGGAGCTGGAGAGGGGCCAGAGGCTGGCCACACCACAGGGGGCTGGGCCGCGCCCACCCATGGTGAGCCCCCCCTGGTCCACTCCTGACGACGCCCGTTCGCCTATAAGAAGCCTCCCGACGGAAAATCCTAGAAGAATCGGTGTTTTTTCCATAACAGTTCCGCAGCTCCGCCGCCATCAAAAACAAATTTCGGGGGACAGAAGTCTCTATTCTGGCACCCTGCCGGGACGGGGAAGTGCCCCCGGAGCCATCTCCATCGGTCTCCATCGCCGTCTCCGCCGTCTCCATCGACCTCACCGCCATCTCCATCAATCTTGCTGTCTCCTATGATGAGGAGGGAGTAGTTCTCCCCCGGGGCTGAGGGCTCTACCGGTAGCTATGTGGTTCACCTCTCTCTCCCATGATGTGATCTTTATGTGATCGTGAGCTTTGTATCTAGTTGAATTGGTAGATGCTATTATTCAGATATTATGCTACTCCCGTGCTTTATTATTGTAATCTCCGGAGATACCTTGTATCATGGTGTGAAGGTGACTAGTATGCGCATCATGTGTATCTTTTTGGTTAATGTCTCTATAAATTGTTGGCGTTATTGGAACCATCTAGTGCGTTCATGGTGATAGTGTGGGACAATCTAGTTTGGGTACATACGGACTTTGAGGAGTGCTTCGTAGCCCTACGCATGATTAGTGTTCGTTTTCCATTGGAGAATTTTTTTGAGTTGCATATTGATGATAGTATCTATTGGTTCAATTATGTTATATTTGTTGAGAGTGTGTCCACTAGTGAAAGTATGATCCCTAGGCCTTGTTTCCAAGCATTGCACACCGTTTCCTTTCAGTTTTGTTACATGTTTGCTCGCAGCGATACTTATTTCAGATTACATTTACTACTTATAATCATCACTACTACTTGCATTTTACTATCTCTTCGCCGAACTAGTGCACCTATACATCTGACAAGTGTATTGGGTATGTTGGGGACACAAGAGACTTTCTGTATCATAATTGCAGGGTTGCTTGAGAGGGATAGCTTTGACCTCTTCCTCCCTGAGTTCGATAAACCTTAGGTGATCCACTTAAGGGAAACTTGCTGCTGTTCTACGAACCTCTGCACTTGGAGGCCCAACATTGTCTACAGGAATAGAAGCTTGCATAGACATTAAAGGGCAGAAATCTATTTCGGGACAACAACTTCCCAAATCTTACCTTCTTCCAATTAGAGGTTATTCTTGGCAGAAAAATGAAATAAAAATGATAAGAAGAGGTCATTACAGTAGAAACAACTTCCAAGACTTAACAAAAAGAAAAAGTACTTAAAAGAAAACATTGGGTTATCTCCCAAGAGTGCTTTTCTTTAACGCCTTTGAGCTAGGCGCAGAAAGTAAGAATCAAGTATTTTCAAATGAAGAAGCATCAAGATCAATACTAAAAGTCTTTTCAACAAGAATTTGTATTTTATCCATATAAGTTTTAGAAGATCCTTTCTCAACACTCTTGGGTTCACTACTTTCATCAAAAGGGTTTTCAGGAACAATCCAATTAAAATTCTTTTCCAAGGCTTCATGCATTCCTACGAGTTTAAAAGGTATTGGTATTTTGATTTCCTCTCTATTTGTACCAATAACATCTACACATGAGCCAAGCATATTAAAACGATCAAAGACTTTCCTAGCTTCTATAACAACATCTCTAAAAAAATTATGCAAAGTTTCCAAAATAAAATTCCTCTTTTCAGTGTCTTTGATATCATGAAGCTTAAGAAACATTTGCTGCATTATGGGGTTAAGGTTAACAAACCTAGCCTCCAACATGTGAACTAAATAAGTAGCAGCAGTTTCATAACTAGGAGCAAGTTCTGCTAAGAATCTATCCTCAATATCTTTGTGCTTACTGACATGATTAAAGAACTCTTCAATATTATCTTTCCCAATTATAGAACCGCTACCTACTGATAAGTCTTTCAGAACATACTCAGGGATCAACATAACGAACCAAACATAAAGTAACAAATTGTAAAAGGAACTAATTATTTTTGTATTTTTGATAAAAAGATGCAAACAAAATAAAATAAAGAAACTAAGCAAAACAATAACAAAGTAAAAAGATTGGAAGTGAGAGACTCCCCTTGCAGAAATCCTCTTTCTCCCCGGCAACGGCGCCAGAAAACTTATTGCTGGTGCGGTGTTTGACGGACTAGTTGGGAACCCCAAGAGGAAGGTGTGATGAACACAACAGTAAATTTTCCCTCAGTTATGAAACCAAAGTTTAATCGACTAGTAGGAGAAAGAAACTACTTTTGAAGGTTGTTGCTAACTGGCTTCTAGCAGGGCGCACTACCGGCGCTAGCAGCAACATGGAACCTGCACACAACACAACCAAGATAGTTTGCCCCAACTTGCAGTGAGGTTGTCAATCTCACTGGTTGCTCAAAACAATGGATTAAACGTATCGTGTGGAAAACGATGTTTGTTTGCAGTAAGTAAATAAATAATGCTTGCGGAAAGTAAATGTTGCTTGCAGTAGATGGTAATATATATGTAAAAGAATGGACTAGGGTCCACACTTCACTAGAGGTATCTCTCCATAAAGATAAATAACATACTGGGTTAAAAAATTATAGTTGGGCAATTGACAAAATAAAGAATGCATAACAATGCACGTACATGTCATGAAGATCACTATGAGATTCACTTAGGAATTACAACATAATACATAGACCGTAATCCAACTGCATCTATGACTAATAATCCACCCGCAGGATATTATCCGAACAACCCTTGGCTATTAAGTTGCAAGCAACAGATTATCGCCTTAAGCGAAGTGTGTAATATAAACAATACAAATGTCCTTGAACAAAATATTGTTGTTTTCTTCCTAGTAGCAATAACACATCTACAACCTTAGAAGTTATTGTCACTCTCCTAGATTATTAGAGGCATGAACCCACTATCGAGCATAAATACTCCCTCTTGGAGTCACTAGCATCTACTCGACCAAGATATCTACTAGCAATGGAGAGCATGCAAGATCATAAATAACATAGACATGATAAATCAACAATCAACTTGACATAGTACTCAATATTCATCGGATCCCAACAAACACAACATGTAGAATTACATAACGATAATCTTGATCATGATAGGCAGCTCACAAGATCTAGACATGAAGCACATGGAGGAGAAGACAACTGACCCGCGTGGGCTGGCGCTACCCCGACCTGAGCCGCGTTGGACTTACCAGGTCGAAGCCCAGTTCATTGTGAGGCACCCGATGCGTCCATCGGTGCAAACTTCATACCGTAGGTATGGAAAATCTCCGGCAGAGCGCGTTTGATACGAATACCGGGCCATCGGGTGTTGCAAACCGTGGACTTACCTTCGTATTTGACATACGGCATCCGAACTGGTATATTGCCACCAAAATTCGGGCATGTTGAATGAGGAGCGTTGATAGCCCGAAAGAGAGGTTCGAAAGGGCATCAACCCGTATTCGAACAAAATGAGGGCACCAGCGGCGGGGAGATGCGTTTCGAGGGTTCGGACATCCCAACCCGAATAGTGTAGAGGCGCTGCCGGCTCAAAGAAGGAGATTCGAGGGACTGAAGCCTGAACTTGAATGTTTCGAAGGCGCTGCTGGCCCGAAAGAGCGATTCGAGGGACAAGAACGCCCGCACTCGAATAACGCCGAGGCGCTGCTGGCCGAAAAGAAATGATTCGAGGGACCGAAGTCCGCACTCGAATAATATGGCGGCGCTGCTGGCCGAAAAGAAATGATTCAAGGGACCGAAGTCCGCACTCGAATAATATGGCGGCGCTGCTGGCCGAAAAGAAATGATTCAAGGGACCGAAGTCCGCACTCGAATAATATGGCGGCGCTGCTGGCCGAAAAGAAATGATTCGAGGGACCGAAGTCCGCACTCGAATAATATGGCGGCGCTGCTGGCCGAAAAGAAATGATTCAAGGGACCGAAGTCCGCACTCGAATAATATGGCGGCGCTGCTGGCCGAAAAGAAATGATTCGAGGGACCGAAGTCCGCACTCGAATAATATGGCGGCGCTGCTGGCCGAAAAGAAATGATTCGAGGGACCGAAGTCCGCACTCGAATAATATGGCGGCGCTGCTGGCCGAAAAGAAATGATTCGAGGGACCGAAGTCCGCACTCGAATAATATGGCGGCGCTGCTGGCCGAAAAGAAATGATTCGAGGGACCGAAGTCCGCACTCGAATAATATGGCGGCGCTGCTGGCCGAAAAGAAATGATTCGAGGGACAAAATAACCCGCACTCGAAGAATATAAGCAGTGCACTTCGAGGGACAAGATAGCCACCACTCGAAGGATATGGACAATATAAGCGGTGCTGACGACCAATGGATTTGTCGAGTGCTATGTGAGCACATTAGGAACAGCAGTCGGCGTCGACCCTCAGTAGCCCCCGAGGGTGAGTCGAAGTGCTTGCACTTGGGCTTGCCCTCAAAATTTCAGTTACTTGTTGTCGACTGCCATAACCCTTCGTCAAAACCCCTGAGTGTGGGTAAATGCATATCTTTAAGGCGAAGCCCCCGAGTATCGGGTGCGGCAAAATTAAATATTAATTGACTCTTGGTAGAGGAAAACTTAGCTTTATCGGGTGCGACGTGGTCGAGGTTGATGCAGACGTGGTCGAAGATCATGACGATGGCGGGGTCGAAGATTGTGGCGATGAAGGGTCGAAGATCACGGCGACGGCGAGGTCGAAGATCGTGGCGGTGAAGGGGTCGAAGATCATGATGACGGCGAGGTCGAATATCGTGACGACGCTGGGGTCGAATTTCCTGATGACGCAGGGGTCGAATTTCCTGATGACGCAGGGGTCAAATTTCTCGAAGATCTTCATGGCGAACTCGAAGACCATGTCGGTGGCGTCGAAGATCTTGATGCTTGATTCGAAGGTCATGGCGATGGTGTCGAAGATCTTGGTGATGGAGTCGAACGTCTTGATGACGGACTCGAAGATCATGAGCGTGAGCTTCCGCGCACAGAGGCGAGGCGATGGCGAGCCCCCGAGCGAGGCAGAGTGCGCGACGGCGAGCCCCCGAGCATGGCGGCAGCGAGGTCGCTCAAACCGCAGTCGATGAAGTAACGATGGCAGTGTAGTCGCTCGGACCGCGGTCGATGAAGTAGCAGCGGTGGACTTGGCGCGGACGGAGATCGACGCGGCTGAGTCTCAGCGACGTACTTGGCACGAACATGAGTCGATCAGCGGAGTCGCTTCGGACGGAGTCGATATGGCACCGTGTAGTAAATTAATCTGCACATAATGTGGAGCAGACTACAGGCCCGAGAAATTTTCTCGTAGAGTTAGATTTATAATAAATAAATAGATACGCATCACCTGACTATTTACGTATAGACGATGAATTGTTTGTAGGATGTATGTAGTCGATCTGTATCTCTGGTACGGCCGATCGAGCCAAACAAATTGATGAAGACATGGAGCTTGCTGACCACCCGACACAGATGTTGAGGTAGAGAGAATGCTGGCAGAGGCCCAAAATATGCCGAAGTTACGACTGAAATTCCAACCATGTCATGCGCGTACCACGATTAGAAGCTCCACCTCGTACATGTAAACAAATGTTTAGGCATGCAGACAATAATAATTTAGAAAAGGAAAGCAACTTAATGAAAGAGGAGGCAATTAGCTTCAAATTTAACCAAACTCCACGCCTCCGCGTGGTGTAGTTGACATGGAGATCCAATCCCCATATGCATCGGGGAGATTGCATGTGTGCACGGGCAGCTTGGAGGAATCCCTGGACTGATTCGAGCCGCCTGGAGACTCATCGCTCGCTCGAGCTGCGTCCGGGTCACGCGTATCCGTCTTGCCGCACGAGTCGCACGCGGCGGATACGACGGCTGCACTGTAGATTGGTTCCTTCGCCCTGGTCGATCTTGAAGACGATTGCATAGACAGTGGTGAGGTCGATCCCGGGTGCTGCACTTTTTCGATCCCAAGCAGACGTTGAGGTTGGTCCGCATATGATCGAGCATGCAATTATGCCTCAGATCCTTGGGACTTGGACCGGTTTTGATTTGTTTTTCTACCACCGATTCAGATACAGCAACGCGGACTTGCCAGGAGCCGCTCGAGACAGCTTGCCGCCAAGAAAAAGATCTGGCGATGGTCTTGAGACGTCGACGTAGCTGCTCACGCATCCGCGTCCAGGACTCAGCTCAGTCGATCGTCGTGGAAGATGTCACCGAGTCCGCCTGACCCGGATACAGCGGAAGTTTAGCTGATGAATTCGTAGATGCGATCTGGCCGCTGTGTGCGCCGAATTGCGAAGGTTGCCGATCTTGTTGATGAAGAAGTTGAGGGAGCCGGCGAGCCCGTAGATCCAGATCCCGTCGTCCCCACGGTCGGCGCCAATTGACGAGGTTCTAACTCGGCAATGCCCATGCTTAAGGGCTTTCGATCTATGGAGCGCATTGTGGGATCCGGCGAACTCAACGGCGGTCGATAAACGACGAGGGGCACACGAATTTTACCCAGGTTCACGTCCCCTCGGTGGAGGATCGCTACATCCTGCTAGCAATCTAGTATATGAGCATAGTTGTTTACAGGGAGCCGCCGAAAGCGGGTGGGTTTGTGTTTGTATGAGATCTATTGTATGTTCTCTCTAGGGGGTACCCCTTGATGGCTTTATATATGCAGCCAGTTAGGGTTTACAAAAGTGTTTCTTGCCTTCTACTCCAAGTCGAAGTGCTGGGCCTTGCGGGCTTCTTGTATCCTTCGAGCGGGCTTCTCCCGTGGACCGAAAACCAGGTAGGCGAATATCGAGGGCCTATTTGTAATTCCTTCGTCAACAACCATCTAGCTACTGCTTTGGACCCATAGTCCAAGGTAAACTGCTCACGCATCACTCTGGAGGCTGGTATGGTGATGAAGAAGGCCTCCGGTGATGATTCACCTCTCCGACAGGGTGCCAGGAAGAGCTTCTGGACCCTCCCAATCTCGGGACAACGACGACGGCGGCTTGCAGTATGTTTCGTGGAAAAGTGTTCGTCCTTTTAAGGTTTTCCCGACGAAGAGAATTTATAGGCGGAAGGGCGATGTCAGGGATGGACCAAGGGCCCACACCACCTGGTGGCGCGGCCAGGGGGTGGCCCGCGCCACCCTATGGTGCGGTCGCCTCCTGGTCCGTATCCGTCTCTCCTCTGGACCCCGTCTTTGTGTCAGGTAAATAGGAACTTCGGCTTTTGTTTCGTCCAATTCCGAGAATATTTCCTGTGTAACTTTACTGAAACACAAAAATAGCAGAAAACAGGAACTAGCACTGTGACATCTCGTTAATAGGTTAGTTCCAGAAAATGCATAAAAATGTCACGAAGTGTAAACAAAACACAAAGCATTTGGTGTAAAACAAGCATGGAGCATCAAAAATTATAGATACGTTTACGATGTATCATTTGCAAATAATTGTCTTTTGCCCAAGTAATTTGTTTTTACACCCTAACATTACTTTTTGTCTTGTACTATGGAATGATGGATGATCCCAAACACATGTATATAGGATTTGTAATATTACATGTTCATAAATATCCATTCTCACACACTCTTTTAGAATATTTTAAACTCTTTACCATGGTTTTCCATGGTTATCACCATTAGTTTCCATTCATATCTTTATAGAAAGATACAGAGGTGTGAAAAGTGTATAAGAACAAGGAAATATCTTGACAGAGGGACACAATGATAACACAGTGACCAAATATCATGGAAAATAAGGTTGTTGTTGAAAACCTAGTTATGAGACGAAATACTTTTTGCGTCATTTTACACAGTGAACTATATGGGCCACTATCTCAAACAAATGTTTTTGTACTTATGCACAATTAGTATAGCATCTTTCTGTTGGGTGTTGTATGTTGGTCTATATTTTTTGGCAGGATGTAATATACTCCCTCTGTTTTGAATTATAAGATATTTTAGACATTTTAACATGAACTACTCATGCCGCCAATTCGTATGGATGAAGTGGATCGCACGGTGTGGTCTATCGTATAGGAATTCACATATTAGTATACTCGACCGACTAAACAAAACTTAGATTTCCAATTGCCTCGACGTTCTAGCTAGCTAGTTTGTGTATTGTGTTTTCGAGATACGACACTATTAATCAACTTTTGTCACGTATAATTAGTAAAACTAGCATGGTGTCCCTCGTAAATGGGAGGGCATTTTTCTCATTTTTTTAAAAGTAAATGAGATTCAAATCATTTGATTTTTAAGATCTGTAGTTTGTCAAATCTACAGACTAAGATCTTACTTTATGTACTTCTAGCTCAATTCTCCTTTTTTGGTTCATTATATTATTTGCTAAATAATATACATATGGTATGTCACAAATATAATTTCTATAAATAGCCACTAAAATTTGAACTAATTGACCATAATTTGTAGTTCCGAAGCTATCAAATTTCAACCATTGTTGGTCTTACTCACAACCCATGGCCACATGTTTAGCTCATCACACATCTATACAATATATATTGTTTGGGCAAAGAATATATGTTCAACACATCTACACAATATATTGTTTGGGCAAAGAATATTTGGTTCAACGTGCACTCAAAATCTCTCTACCATTGCCTAAATTTCATAGTGAGTGTGGATGATTCGTATGTAACATTGTGTTCTCCTTCTCGACACACATCAATATTTACGGTAAGTTTTTATTTGTTGGTGCTACTCATGTCATGTATTTATAAACTATTTTTGTAGCTTTCACATCTAAGTTAAGAAAGGTATTGTTTATAAATTGTAAAAAAGTACTAAAAAATTCTCTCGTTTGACATGTGTTTTATAGCTTTTTATTTATGTCTGTATCATTTAGTGTGAAATGACTTACTACATAATTGACATGATTTTTCTTCCATTCCAAAACCACAACAATTCTTAGTTTCTCGTACAATATACTTAAGTGCACACAATGTTTTTTAATTAGCACCGATTGGAGATTCTTTTTTGTGTGATCCTCATGCAAGAATATACTCTTTGATCTTTCTGGTGTACCAAGTTTGTGTCGTTGTGAATTGTATCTAACGGTAGTTCATGTGAATTGTATCAAGTATATTCCTATATATCACCTGATTATATTAGAGTTAAAATGGTATGCATGTTATGGTCCCTCGTGCCTGCATATTTGATGTTTCAGCCCTACTATTTGATTGAGTGTCGGCATGTAGCTGTGCTTTTATCAATAATTCAATCAATGGGAGCTGGTGCCTTTTGAAGCACTTCGATTGTCTGAGTCAAGACCCCTAGAGAGGTCTGGTTAGCCTTTACTACAATGAAGTCGAGTTGACAGCGTAGGAAGACATGGCATGAAGGATTTGATTCTTCCAACTATGGCAAGTTTTCATCATTGTGAGTTATGTAACTAAATACCTAATTTGTCTGCCTAAATTCTTTCATGTTACTACTACCAGACACATTTATGTTATTCATCAGAGGCATGTTATATCCATATTATTCATCGGTCCGTTTGCACCTCTAATTTCTTACTATCGGATTTTCATTGAGACCAAATGCCTATCTTTATATAAAGTTTGCTTAAAAATTCAGTTATTTTTTGGATGAATTTTATTTCATATTTATTTTAAATTTCATATGTAAAATATTGTTGCCTTTTTAAAATTTCTAAACTGCGTCTAGTATGAATTTCTAAAGTTTCTCGCCTTGATTTTTCATACTATGAAATTCTGAAGTTGATTTGCCCAAGTTTTTTTCAACTAATAAAGAGATGTACGTATGAAAAAAAGCAGCATGAAAAGTCCTCTTTGGCTCTATGTTTTATTTTTATTTCATTCCTAAGCTTTTCACTACGTATTCTATCTTCCATCGGGTATGTGGCTTTACGTATACCTTTTGCATGCAAACTCTTTCTTTACGTATACCTTCATTGTTTTTTCTAGCATAGTGGCCCTCGCAAATGCGAGCGCATGGTTTAGAAGTGTCTGAAAAATACCTTTTATTGTTCCCACAGAAAGAATAATGCAACAATGACCATATGGGCATTTTGTACACTCTAATATATAAAATAAGTGCATAGAATTGATTTATACCGCAATAAAAGATGGTTCTTTTACTCGATGTTTCCTCGGTGTGAGGTTAAATCAGGTCATACTTGCCTATTTAGATAGACAGGGTAAATGAAACCTATATGTGGATGTATAAATAATAATTTCTCACTAATATTATTTAGTTATAGTTAGTAAGATCGATTAGTCATGGCCTACTATAAATATGATAGATTACGTTGCTAAGATGATGTCATGGACAAGTATGAAGATATGTCACTTCATGTTACAAATAAGGTTTAATAGATAATTAAGTATTGTAAGCAAATATTGGTTTTGGTCAGATGGCTGATTTATTGTTCAACGTTCAATTTTTTGGGTTCCTTAACTGTGCTTTAATATGATTATTGTGGTTGTTACAAACACATATGAGGATGAGATATACGTGGAGAAAAAACTATTAAAATACATAACATTATATGATAATTTGATCGGGTCCTTGTGTATAACCATCTGAATATTTAGATAACTCTTAATAGACTAACAAAAAAAGGTTGTTAGCAAGGTAAATAACTGAAACTACACATGTTGAATGGTAGGGCAAGTACATAAAAGAGAATTTCGTTTTATCTTAACATGCATTATTGTATGATATTATGATAATTCTGAAGTCACCAACATCTTCCTTTCTCTCGGAGTTTGTGATACAACTGATTCTCCAATTTTGACACTTTCATTGTGAAACATTTCTAATTAAACACCACTTAAGAATTTAATTAAGTTCAAGAATATTTAAAAATATATAAGAAATTATGTAGTTTTACACCCTCCATTAAATTTAAAATATTGTTGTATTTGTAAAACCACGTTCATTTAAATCTTAGAAATTCATGATTTCATTGTCACTTTAAGCAATTCAATAGTGACTTCTCAATTAAACATACCACCGATATTCACTGTAGTGCTCAAACAAATACATGTTGACACATCTAATTAATCAATGCATGTTTGCAATTCGATAAGTTGTTATTGACATCGGTCACCTGAGTGTAATTGGAGAGTAGGGGTGGGTTGCTTTGATAGTTCAATATGACAAGGTCACATATTAGACCTGCTAGATTGGCCATGCAAAACAACTATAAAACGGAAATTCTGTATTAGTCGAAAACGGAAACTTCCGTTTCCGCATCTGTTCCACCGGAAAACGCAGTTCCGTTTCCGTTTCCACTTCCGCCAAAAAATTTCCGTTTCCATTTCCGTTCCGCAGATTTCCGTTTTTGTTTTCATATTTTCATTCCGTTTCTGTTTTTCCGCGGAAAAGTCGGAAAGTTTCCGCTCCACTTTCATCCCTACCTGAGACTACATATTGCAATACCCAAAAAAATAGAATGTTCATTTTTATGTTAAAATTTTCATTTAGATTTATATTTAGTTCCACCATGTTACATGAGTGCAACGTATTCTTTCTTATAGATGTTTTTTTTCCCAAATTTAGCTCATTAAACTTGTAATAGATTTGTATTTTCAGAATTTTATAATGTATTGTAGAAAAAAATATGTTCATAAATAAAATCTGTCAAATTAATGGTAACAAAGTTCACCATCCACGTTATGTATGTAAAAACGAAATACAGCAGGTAGCTGATATCACCGTTGCCAGAATTTCCTGAACAATGGCATCATGCATGATGTCATCGCATGCAATATCAAGACTAACCGGATTATGTTCGGTTTAAATCGTATGGCTTTGGAACTGTTTAGGATAGATTCGTGTCCAGCTGCACATGCCTCGATTACGACCATAATTTTTTTCCTTTTGTAGATACGTGTCAAATAATCATGTGTACACGTCTATGTTGTACGTAACACTTTTTATAGTTTAATCTTAGACGTTGAAATTAAGATCAACACATTATATATTTTTAGCCTATGTGGATTAACATGGTGGCTCTATTTTAGAACCTCGTATTGTGCTTTTAGTATATAGTAGATAGTCTTTTAGTTTTAAAGGAAGCATCTAGAGTCTTATAGGAATATTCTTCAGGCTATTGACAAAAAAAATCACGAAACATGTTAAACTAGACTACACATTTACGTAACTTTTTTTTTTGCGAGAACATTTACGTAACTATTAATCTTATGTTAAATCCTAACCACAAATTTAATATCTAACTATTCAAATTATTTGGGTGATGTGCTTTAACATAGTGCCTCTATTTTAGACATGTATATTGCTTTTAGTATATAATAGATTATTTATGAAAGTGAAATATTTTCCTCATCATATCACAGTTAAATCTATGAGTCGTTTTGAAATAAATACAGATGGTGTTTGTTTAATGCACAGTTGGTATAGCATATTTCTGCTGGTTGTAGTATCTTCTGCCATGATAATATATATCGTGTCAGTGTAGTTGATCAGTGATCATTAGCGATATTCAAGTATCCATTCATTATGGATTGTCACAAACTCACAATAGAGTAAAGGGTGATTAATTTGGTAGGTCACTCATACCATGTCCTTATATATATGGAGCATCGTTCCGAAGCAAGAATCCGAGGGAATAAAAAATATTGGCCACAAGAATGTTCGTAACCATTCTTTTTTACAAGCAGTGGTATGCATATTTCTCGGCCTGAGAGGTGTAGGGAAATTAGCAACGAGTGGATTATGTGGACACAGATTGCAACCACAATTTCATAGCCACTACACGTGTGTGTGATTTCCAGAAAAGGAATCTCTAGCTGCTAAAGTTTGAATTAATAGTAGCCTTTAAAGGTGGTGAAGTGGTTTGTCTAAAGATTTCTACTCTAGTAGAAAACAACAATTGTGTGGGACGTTTCCTCCAAGGAGGACGAGCTACACAGCTAGTTTTTGAAGGCCGTGGCAATAGGACAGACGCGCTTTTGCCAAAAACATGAAAGAACAGACGCGTTGCATCAGTTCACCGAGAAGAAATCACCAAAGACGAAGCAGAGAGAGCGAGTTTGCATGTGAAAGAAGCGTAAGATAGTAATGGCGGACCCCCGTGCTCCTGCTCCCTCCCGCGTCGTTCCACATTTCCACCTCTCCATTCCTCCTCCAATAAAATCCTCCATAAACCCTGACTCCTCGATCGCGTGGTGCTACCAACTCTCGAAACCGCGCAAGGAGGGAGACAACACCTTGGGGTGTGACGGACGGAAGGAGTGGGGGAAGGAACAATGATGCTGCCGCCGCCGCCGGTGAGCCACCCGCTGGTGCACCCGTACCAGGCTCCGGTGGCGGAGCCGGCGCCGCCAGCTCCCGCTCCCGTTGTTGTTGTTGTTGCTGCTCCGGCGCCTGCGCAGGGACCGACTCCATCTCCCACGGCGGCTCCGGTGCAGGGGAACATGAATGCGCCGCCTGGGGCGGTACTGGTGTTGATGAGGGCCCCCCGGTGGCGGCGGGGACGCGGTTTGGGCTCTGTCTCCGCCTCGCGCAAGCCCTCCTCGCGGCCGCCGCCGTCGCCAGCATGGCCTCTGCCGACGACTTGCCTATGTCACCGCTTTCCGGTGCGTTCCCCACTTCTCCTCGGCATTTCTCTTCCCTTACCCATAGGATTTCAATGACGCACTGAAGTTCTAGTCTTTAGATAGGGACGACGACTCAATCTGGCGCAAATGTGCACGGTTGAACCATTTTTCTTGCGCATGACCAGACTCCAGAGTGAACCAATTTCAGTTAAGGATTTCAGGGTTTTCACTGTATGGGCTATGCTTATGTATGTGCCTTGGGTCCTTGGGATGGATCAGTACTGCTTGAGATACGTAGTAGAGCAAGTTTTCTACTCCTTATGTCCTAAATTACTTTGCAAGATATGTATGTATCTAGACGTGTTTTGGTGTATAAATACATGTGAATCTAGACAGATCTGTGACATCTAATTCGGGACAGAAGGAGTATCAGAAACTATTATTGGCACCTTTCTTAATTCTCTCAAGAAAATGTTTTGTCTGCATTTTCTAATAATTAGGTTGGCCTCCTGAGTCAAACGTGGCAATGCAGTTAGATGGTGACATGATCATGCTCTCCATGTTATGAACTCGGTTGTCTTCTTTGGATACAACAATGTTTAGCCTGAGTCTTGTTTGCTGATCATTAACTTTTTTTTATTTTGAAATATGCCTTCTGAATTAGCTTGGCACCTGAAAAAGGCAATGCACTTAGACGGTGACATGATTATGTTCTCCGTGATATGATATTGTTTGTTAGTTGTTTGTTAGTTGTTTGTTAGTTGTTTTAATAATATAATAGATAATAAAAAATATCTTGAGTCTTGTTTGCTGATTGTAACAGTTTAGTGAGAACTTGATGTTTGCATGCATAGTTTCCTAAATACATTTTGTCTTGAACCGATGAGTATGCATACATGTTGTCTTTGAGGAAAACATTTGAAGATCTACTACATTTACTGTTGGGGAATGGCATTTAGAATGCACAAAACAAGTAGTATGCTAGTGCATCTTATTTTTGTGATGCAATTAGATGGTGCTTATACAACCCAAAATAAGGGATCGATTTCCTTCTACTGATGCTGATAAGAGATCATTGCTTAGAGCATCTCCAGCCGTTTGAGGCCCCCGGGCCGAAATCCGGACGTAACAAACGCCGGATAGGATGTAAATAGGACGTGGGTGACAACATTTTCCCAGTCGCCTCCCCGGCATTCTCCCATCAGCGCGGATAGTTTCAAAAAATTGTCTTTCCGCTACACAAAAACATCGCCCAATAGTTCAGCGATCGGATCAGCCACAATCCGGCGATCGAAACAGAAACTAGACTACAACAGGCTCATCGACGGTCCCTTCATGCGCCTTGTCTAGCGCGGAATCGGGCGGCGATGCATCGTCAGCCGCCGGAGTGGACGTCGTCGAAGGGGAGGACGAAGCAGTCGACAGAGGCCGGAGGATGTCTTGGCGATGGGCGTCGTACCAAGCCCTCGTCTCCTCGTCCATCGCAGCATCATTGCCGCCGATCAGGAACGCAAGGTCGGTGTTCCTCTTCTTCGCCGCGGAGGTTGCCTTCAGCAAGGCGATCCGGACGCCCTGGTTGGCGAGCATCTCCTTCCACCGCGCGTCGTACTTGTTGTCCCTCCCGGCGGCGTGCGCCCTCGCGTCGGCCCAGCACTTGTCGAAGGACGCCTGCAACCTTTTGGCTGGATGGCCCGCCTTCTTCAGTTCTTTTAGCTTCTTCTGGCCGAGCTCGGGGCGGCCCACCGATGCGGCAGGGGCTGGAGCATCGGGGTTGTACTGCTCGTCCTTGTTCTTGGCGAGGTTCCGGCGTACGTCCGCCCACTTTTCGCAATTCTCGATGCGGGCGAAGACGTTGAGGTACTTGAACGTCTGGCCGTCGGTGTCGTCGTTGTACATGTCGAACGCCCGCCGCATCTGCAAAGATAGGCCGACGAATCAAAATGAAAACTCGGCGATCCAGGGTCGACGGACGGCACGGCGAGTGAGCATACCTTGGCCTCGAAGTCGGCGCCGCTCACCGGGTGAGCTTCGATCTCCTCCTGTATGCCGTGCCACCTGCTCCACGCCGCCTGTATGATCCCCCAATGCGTGCCCATGGCCTTCTCGCCGCTGATTATCACCGTCTTGTTGAAGTAGCGATCGACGATTTTGCGCTCGTCGAATGCCAACTTGACCCGCTGCCAATATGTGTCATAGTTTTGAGTGGCGCCGGTAATGCCGTTCATGGAAACCGTCTTCCAAGCTTCGGCGAAGCACTCCTCTTCTTTGTCCGTCCATTTGATCCGCAGCTCGGTCGACGGCGAGTTCTTCTTCCTTTTCTTCCTTCCCTTCGACGTCAGCGTGGGCTCAGGCGTGTCCTCCTCCTCATCGAGGTCGGCCTGCTCCTCTTCTTCTTCGTTGACGTCTTGGGTGTCGTCTCCAAACCTGTCGTTCTGATCGTCGACGGCACCCCGCGACGTGACGACTTATTCGTCCTTGCCTCCTCTTGTGTGAAGAAACCTGGGCTCGACGCGGTGGCCATGGAGCCCGACGTGATCATGTCGTGCATCACGCCGTCATTCAGCGGCGGCATCCCGTTGGAGAAGGAGAGCGGCGCTCGGTGCAGGGAAGGCAAGATGCCCTCGTGCATCGCAGCGTCATACTCCGGCGGCGACGGCGTAAACCTCAACATGACGGCGACATAACTGTCCTGGAACATGGCCGGTGACGTCGGCGAGAAGGTGGAAGGAGAGCCGATCGTACCTTCGGTTGGCCATGGACCGAGGAATTGGCCGACGCGCGGCTGGCCCATGTTCATGGACATGGAGACTAGCCTCGCATGTTCGTTCGCCGCCGCCGCCGCCCTCTTCACTGCGAGCTTCTTCTCCCTCTCCGCCCTGCCGCGAGTTTTGGTCTGCCAGCGCTCCACATCCGCCGCCCACCTTGCGTTTGTCCAACCCGGCGGTCTCTCTTTTGGCGCCCGCGGCTTCCTCGCCTTCGGCGCGCTGTCGTCAGCGATCTTCTTCGGCGGCATGGTGGTGGAAGAGAAGAGGAGGAGCTGCAACTGTGGGGGGAATTCAGCGGGGAAAATGGGTATATGTGGCGCATTTTGGAGGGAAACGAAATAAATGGCGGGGAACTACCCTTTCTGTGGCCGACACCGAGGGCCCGCTCGACGTTTTGCGTGTTTTTGTTTTGTCCGGAGTCCCCGAGCGCGTCTCGGAAAGCCCGGGATGGCCTGGGCTCTCCGGATGGATGAAAGCCTAAATCCGAGCGAAAACGAGGAACCGGGGGCGCAGCTAGGCCGAATAACGCCATCCGGATAAAAAAAAAGGGCTGCTGGGGGCCTCGTCGGGGAGACGGCTGGAGATGCTCTTACGTTGATAAGATTGTTGGTTAACATTCTGATTGCCAGAATTCAAAATATTCTGATTGCAATGCGCCCTCAAATGCATACATGTTGTCTTTGAGGGTAGCTTTTGAAGATCTACATTCAGTACTGTGATAGTTTTCCAAACTACCTGAAACAAGTAGTATGCTAGTGTATCTTATTTCTGTGATGCAGTTAGATACCTTTTTCACTTACGATGTTGCTTCTCGAACTTAGAATACAGGATCGATTTCATTCTGCTAATGAACTTACTTTTGCTCTTCTGACCAGATACCTCGTATCAGCAGCAGCTTTGCAATGCGTGTGGAGCCTCGCTCTGGCCATTGTGTTCGTCTATGCGCTTCTTGTCGGACGTTCCTTCCGAACTCCCCGAGCTTTCGGCATATTCAACATCGGGGACTGGGTGAGACACATTTTCTCACGCACCTCAATCAAATAGCCACCTGTTGTTCCTGTGTACTCGTAGATTAACATGCTTTACATACACGAATAAGTAAAATGATTGTTAGATGGTCATGTGCATTTCTCTTTCCCGAAAAATTAATCCTCCTTTGCCCTTGATGCTGCTCCTGCAGATAACAGGATCACTGACCTTCAGTGCAGCATGCGCATCTGCAGGCAGCACCGCCGATCTGGAATATTACTATGAAAATCCTGGCCCTGGTTTTTTTTTTTTTTAACGAAGGCAAAAGCTTTGCCTTATCTATTAATTAAGGAGAAGATGCCCAGTTAATTAGCAGGAAACCGGGCGAAAACCATACAACAAGAACAACACCACGGGGCCAAGCCCACAAACGACCAACACCCAAAGCCAAACTCGAAACACTGCTCCACCAAACATGCTCCATCAAACAGACGCCCATTTCACCACGGCTTGAGAGAAGACGCCCTGTCCGCTATGGGAGGAGCAGACAGGGGACGCTCAAACGTAGATCAAGAAGCCATCCCTCCGAAGAGCCCTCAACGCCGACAAAGTTTTGGGGCCGCCGCCCCGACATCCAGCTACTCCGCCACACCCAATGGACCGCCAGCACCACCTTCCGGGACCGCCGTCCCGACATACCACCGCTCACACTCGAGCCACGACGCCGCACGACACAGTCACCCATAGCCCAAGCTACACAGGGCCAACCACTCGCAGACCACGGCCGCCGCACCAACTTCCGGGGCCGCCGCCCCGGCCTAAAAGTCAGACCGTCTCCACTGAGACGCGTCGACCGAGCCGACAACCTCGCCGCACTGGCGACACAAAATTGTCACCCTCTGCCCTGCAAACACGATGCTTCGCCCCATGAAGCTGCCGCTCGCCAAGGTTTCCGAGACCGCTGTCTCGGCATACAATCACCATCTGTTCGGGGCCGCTGCCCCGACGTCCACCACCCTGACGCCAAGAGAAAAGCACGCAACAGGTGAATGCAAACCCTTCAAGGCAATGCCCCCAAGGAGGTAGCGATGAAGACGCCGCCATTGCCCGCTCCAGGACCGAAGCTAGGGATTTCTCCCGAAGAGTTGACGCCAAAACGAAGGGGTGGAAGGAGCCCTGCAACAGCGCCTCCAAGGAGGAGACGACGCCAAGAGCGCCGCCGCTGTCGGCACCGACCAAGGTCGGGACTAGGCTTTCGCCTGGAACTCCTTCACACCCACAACATTGAGGACATCCCAACAAATCCAGAACACCGAAGTGCCAGATCGTCGGAGCACCACAAATTACATGGCAACTCAGCGTCGAAGACCACCAAACCTCATCTCCTGACGAGCCCACTACGACACCTCTCGCCGCAGCCGCCGAGAGCAAACTTGGCGCCACAGCCCCGCTGCAGCATCGCACTGCCTCGTCGTCAGCAACCCGAAGACCTCCTGCCCGGGGCCGCCGCCCCGGATCCTCCGTGAACCGCTCCACAACAGTCGCGCCGGCCAGCGAGGCGCGCCCGACCAACAGATCGAGCCACACACCCGGGAGACGGCCACCCCGCCACCGACAGCCCTGCGCGCGCGGGATCCCTCCCCTTGCCGCCGTCGCACCGAGCTCCGCCGGGACCTCGCCAGCGCGCCGCCAGCCGAAGCGCCGCCTTCACCCCACACCGCGGCGCCACAAGAGAGGGCCGCACCGCCCCACGCGTCCACCGCGAGTCCTCCCTGCACCGCCATCGGAGGCCGGGGCCGCCGCCACCGCGGCGAGGCCGGTGGCAGCGGTGGAGGAGAGCCCGCGGAGGAGATCGAGCCGGCGGCGCCTCTAGGTTTCCCCCGTGCCGCTCGAGCGCGAGCGACGCGGGGTTCCCAGTGCCAACTTCAGCAGAGGTGGTGTTCCTTTCCTCTTCTTGGCAACGGAGCAGCCGGCTTTATTGTCGCAACTGCAATGACTTTCTTGAGCTGGTTTGCAGCCGCACCGTGCTGCGTCGTGAACCTCCGTGAGGTGGTCTACAAGTTACAAAGACGATAGTCTATGAAACAAGAATTGGGTTTGTTTGTACACCGGATCCCTTTTTGTGACCAACTGGCACATGGCATGTCACAACTAATATCTTAACGAAAGAGGGAGGAGGTGTGAAATGTGTACGATAAAAAGGAAGTTTCTCCAAAGAGTTTGAAAAACCAACAAGCAGACTAGAGCACGATAAATACCCTGTAACAGAAGTACTCCCTCCGACTCATATTACTCTTCGCAAATATGGATGTATCTACCACTAAAATGTGTCTAGATACATCCAAATTAGCGAAGAGTGTTATGCAGGTATGTGCACCAAAGCTTCTAAGCAACCTGTGCTTCAGTGGTACGGCTACGCCGTGGATGGGGTGGGATTCCACTACTTGGAGGTGGAGGAGACGGGACTGGCGGCAGATCCAGCGGCCAGCGAAAATGAAGCTACAGTCATTGCCGCAGAGAACAAATTGATTTGTGAGCTCCTCACGCAGGATCTGAAGGCTCTGATAGAAGATAACTGGGATTGGAAGGTTCGCCGCATCAGTGACACGGATTTCTCTGTGGTTTGCCCGACGAAAGCCAGCCTGACCCTTTGCAAGAACTTGTGCAAGAATGCTAGTGGTATTGCTCTCCCAGTAAGCAAGGTCTCGGTCTTGTTTGAGGACCCGCTCCCACACTTATGGGCGTCCGCGGTTCTTTCCAAGGTGTGGGTGGCGTTGTCCGATGTGCCCTCTTGTCTGCGGCATGCTGATCTTCTGATGGAAGGGACTAAGATGCTGGGAAGGCCCAGATTGGTGGATGAAGATTCCTTGGCAGCCCCAGAGGGTCTGGTGCGCATGCTATTCCATTCTCCCACTCCGGATCGCCTGTCCAGATCAGTTATCCTCTTTTCCAACCTGCAGGGTTTTAGGATTGGAGTCTCTGTGGAATTGGCCAAGGGTTTAGGTGCAAGGTCCACCAGCTCAGGGAACAATCAAAAGGACGACGACGATGACCCTTCCAGAGACCAAGCGCAGACTGACGATCAGAGCCAATCTGACTGCCATTGGAAGAGAAGGAGCTCGAAGGACAAGGAGAAGGGCAAGGATACAAGGGCCTTAGGTGATCCTGCGTCTAGTGCTACCAAGGAGCATGCTATTTCCCCTCCTCGTGCGGCGGCCGTTGCTGCAGTTCCTGGGGGTCCGCGGCTTGCAATCCTTAGCGTGTTCAAGAAGAAACTGATGAAGAAGCCAGGCTCTAAATCCTCTGTGGGCAGCAGCAGCGTGCCACCTCCATCAGCTAAGGACCATTCTGCTACCAAACCTGCTTCTGCCCCGGAAAAAGTCAAAGTGCAACCAATCCCGTTCAATCAATATGGCTCTGCTACTCGTGTGATGGCGCCAGAAAAGACTGTGGCGTTTAGTTGACGTGGGAGCAGTAAGTCCTTGTGCGTGGTGATGACCAGCCCGTTGGGAACCCCAAGAGGAAGGTATGATGAGTGTAGCGGCTAGTTTTCCCTCAGTTAAGAAACCAAGGTTTATCGATCAGGAGAAGAGAGACGATGACGACTGAAGGTGTTTGTGGAACCTGCACACACACAAACAAATACTTTGTCCCCAACTTGCGATGAGGTTGTCAATCTCACCGGTTTGCTTGAAACAAAGGTTATGAGTGTATCGAGTGGAAAACAGTAGTAATATGCGAGTAAAGTAAACAGTGCGGGAAAAGTAAACAGGTGATTGCAATATGATTAAAATAGGACCGGGGTCCACAGTTCACTAGTGGTGTCTCTCCATAGATAAAATAACATGCTGGGTGAACAAATTACAGTTGGGCAATTGATAGAATAAAGATAACGTGATATGTCAAGAAGATCACTATGAGATTTACTCTGGGCATTACAACAAAATACATAGACCGCCATCCAACTGCATCTATGACTAATAATCCACTCCCAGGGATATCAATCCGAACACCCTAGAAGTATTAAGTTGCGAACAACAGATAATTGCATTAAGCAAAGTGTGTAATGTAAACAAAGCATATGCCCTTGAGCATATGAATGTTGTTTTCTCCCTAGTAGCAACATCACATCTACCACCTTAGAGGTTTCTGTCACCCCCCCCCCCCAGGTGAAATAGAGACATGAACCCACTATCGAGCATAAATACCCCCTCTTGGAGTCACTAGCAACTACTTGGCCAAGATAGCTACTAACAACGGAGAGCATGCAAGATCATAAACAACATAAAGATAACAAAAGATATAATTCAGTACAGCAACTTAATCATAAACACCAATATTCATCGGATCCCAACAAACCAAACATGTAGAATTACATAACGGTGATCTCAATCATGTATGGCAGCTCATGAGATCTAAACATGAAGCACATAGTGGACAAGACAACCATCTAGCTACTGCTATGGACCCATAGTCCATGGTAGACTACTCACTCATCGCTCCGGAGGCAAGCATGGCGATGAAGAGGACCTCCGGTGGCGATTCCCCTCTCCGGCAGGATGCCGGGAAGAGCTTCTGGACCCTCCCGATCTTCGGGTCAACGGCGGCGGCGGATCGCGATGTATTCTGGAAAACTGATCGGGCCCTTAGGTTTTTCTCGTCAGGGGGTATATATAGGCGAAGGGGCGATGTCAGAGGAGGGACCACGCCCCCTCACACGGGGCTGGCGCCGCCCCTGTGTCTGGGGCCCACGTGGCCCCACTCCGTCAGGTCTTCGGATGTCTGGAAGCTTCCCCGTGAAATATGACTTCAGGAACTTGTTTCGTCCAATTCCGAGAATATTTCTTGTGTATCACTTCTGAAACACAAAAACAGCAGAAAACAGGAAACTGGCACTGTGGCACTTCGTTAATAGGTTAGTTCCGGAAAATGTATAAAAATGCCACTAAGTGTAACGAAACAATATACAAATGGTGTAAAAACAAGCATGGAGCATCAAAAATTATAGATACGTTTGAGACGTATCATGCATCCCCAAGCTTAACTCCTGCTCGTCCTCGAGTAGGTAAGTGATAACAAAGAATAATTTTTGAGGTGACATGCACCTACACAATCTTGACCATATATGCAAGCATTGGTGAGCTGGGATCAATAGAACTTAAAACATGGGCATGAAAGAAATAATCATGACAATAAGAACTTAGCAATCATGTTGTAAACATGCAAATGAACACAAACAAAAGATCATGATAATGAAACAATGAAAGTCAAACGTGTGTTCAAATCATAAGGAAAAACATACAAATGGTTTTCAGCTTGTCCTTCAAAGAGAGCAAAACATAAATGCATAGGACACCTCAAAGTTTAAGAGGGCGACTAGATACAAATAATTTGAGAACAAGTGAAACCAACAATATGAGTCAATCAATGAACTTTGGGACAATGCATATCACACTAAGAATGACAACTATGCTCTCTTAATGGTGCATAAAGAAAGAAGGTGGTGACTCAACATAAAAGTAAAAGAAAGGCCCTTCGCAGAGGGAAGCAGTGATTGCAAGTTTTATAACCTTCAAAAATTATGGTACTTACCGGCTTTGAGCTCTCATTGCCCCCATCATAAGCATCTTGAATGGTTAAAGTTAATGCGAGAACAGTTATGATGCATATGCTTGACAAATCATAAGTTGAAAACCTCGTGTCCCGTGAATACAAGTACCCAAACCATGCTAATTTACTTAGAGTCCCAAGCAAGGCTCTTGTCATTGTAAGTATATGCATATCATTGAGAACCGCCAATGGGGTACCTCCGTGCCCGATGACATGGAACAAGCCCACACCAAAATGACAGGACAAGCAGACAATGAACACCTCGACATCTCTTTTGTTTGCTATATTGTTTAGCTTTTTATTGTGAGATGCGTCGTCGAATGTTCACCATGGGTATGCTGCAAATTTCCACCATGAATTATGCATGGCTTAGATTGGCGGCCCGGCGTTTCCCTAACACATATAAAAACTCCATGATCCTCACAAGATTCCCAATTCATTTCACACGGCGGGCATCCATAAACAAAAGATCACGATATCAACTCAAAAAGAAATGCAATGTTGAAAGCTTGCCCCATGACAGCATGGCTGGGCTAGAATCCAACTTACAACTTGCAAGCATAACAACTCAGCATAAAAGACCACAATGTCAAATTTTTAAGAACAGGAAAAAGTAAAGTGTGCCTTCCGGTTCGTGAGAGCTTTACTGACCGAATTTCGCATAACACTGGTAAGAGTTTAATTTGAAGAGAATATAAAAGCAAGTCAAATTTACTTGGAATAGCAAATTGCTAGTAGGTATGTATGGTGGACACTTTGGAAAACTTTGGCTTTTAGGAGTTGGATGCACGAGTAGAGCTCATACTCAGTACAAGGCGAGGGCTAGCAAAAGACTGGGAGTGACCAACTAAGAGAGCAATAATGGCCATAATCATGCAAAGCGACAAAGCGACATTAAAAGAAGCATACGATGGCATCAAAAGTCAAAAACTAAATGATCATGAAGGCTAATGGCGACTTTGTAAGAGTCTAACATGTGTGAGCATGCGCCAAGTCAACCCAAATAAAGCATCAAGGAGAAAACCAAAATAATGCTTCCATACAATAAAAACAACGCATGATTTTTTCAAAGGCTCATTAAGCAATCTCAGTTATTTGAGACAAGTCATGCTACAGCAAAACCACTAAGCATACTATCAAAAAGACATCAAGCATGACATGAAAAAGCCTAAGCCGCAGTCTACACAAGCTCCTCCTTGTACCACTATTTTGCACAAAGCTTTTTCTCTTTTCCAACACCATTTGAAATTTTTATAAACACCTCTTTTGATGAAAACTAATAAAGATCAGAGGCAAAAATGCACCTTGATGAAAAGATATGACAAGATCTGAACGCAAATCAAGGCGAAAACGAAAACCAAAAGCAGTAGCAGAAAAAGTAGAACGCTCGATGAACGATAAGAGTGAAAACTAGAGCGTTCTTTGCAAATGAAAACGAGTACATCTCCTCCAAAGGGAAATTTGTTGGGGTCCAACCATTTATTGCAGCAAACAAACAAACTAAACAACTAAGAAAACTAAAACAACTGACGCTCCAAGAAAAACACATAGTGCATGAAGCAATAAAAATATAGTGTTTTGAAAGGTGACCTGATTTTTGCCGATGAAGAAGGGGTGCCTCGGGGGCATCCCCAAGCTTTGACGCTTGTACTTCTTGGATATTTCTTGGGGTGATGCATGGGCATCCCCAAGCTTGAGCTTTTGTCCATTCTTCAAGTCATCTCATCATTCTCTAATCCCTACACTTGAAAACTTCCTTCATACAAAACTAAACACAATTCTATTAGCAACATTAGTGTAAGCATAAAATATATTCAACCTCTTTTAGCTTCAGGTTTCAACCCAAAACCACCACATATAAAGTATATACTACTGTAGCAACTTCCACAAGAGTTCCATGATCAAAAAGAACTCAAAAGAAACCGATAAAGTGGCAAAAACAAATATTGGCAGAAATCTGTCAAAACTGGACAGCTGATAATGGACGAATTTTTGAGGGATTTTCCGTTGCTCAAATCAAAAAGTGTTCAACTAAGAAAAGTTTGGATATAACCTGGGGCATATGCACAAGAAATCGCAGGTCCAAAAGATAAACAGAGAATTTTCACGAATTTTTACGGTGCAGCACCGAAAACAGTTTCAGGACAGCAATAACCCCAAATCTTTACCTCACTCAAATTAGAGGCTTCTCTTGGCACAAAAACGAAATAAACAAGATAAGGAGCGGTCATTACAATAGTAATGACTTCCAAGAATCAAATAAAAGAAAAAGTACTGAAAAGAAAACATTGGGTTATCTCCCAAGAGTGCTTTTCTTTAACGCCTTTGAGCTAGGCGCAGAAAATTGCGAATCAAGTAATATCAGCAGAAGCATTAAGATCAACAGAAGACGTCTTATCAATAAGGCATTGTATTTCATCCACATAAGTTTTTGAAGACCCTTTGTGATCATGCTTTGGTACACTATTCTCATCAAAAAGATTTTCAGGACAAATCCAAGCAAAATTGTTTTCGAAAGCATCATTCAATCCCAAAAGCTTGCAAGGTATAGGTATTTCGGTCTCTTTATCATCTGTACTAATAACATTTATAGGAGAACCGAGTTTATTAAAACGTTTAAGAACCTTCCTAGCTTCAACAACGACATCCTTAAATGCTAGGCGCAGAGTTTCCAAGATAAAAGCTTTCTTTTCGGGATCCTTAATTTCATGAAGCTTAAGGAACATATATTGCATAAAAGGATTAAGACTAGCAAACCTAGTTTCCAACATGTCAATTAATATAACAGAAGCAACTTCAATACTAGGAGCAAGCTCAACCCAAGACTTTTCCTCATCTTCCTCATGCATACTAATGTGATTAAAGAACTCCTCAATGTTACTTTTGCCAATAATCGAACCACTACCTACTGAGAGGTCCTCCAGAACGAACTTAGGGAACAGCATGATAAACTAAAGTAAAGAAATAACAACTACCAAGGATTCTAATTTTTTTGGGTTTTTGATATAAAAAACAATGCAGGTAAAATAAAATAAAGTAAAGCAAAACAAATAACAAAGTAAAGAATGTGTGTGCGAAGAACTCCCCTCGCAGAAGTCTTCTCTCTTCCCCGGCAACGGCGCCAGAAAAGAAGCTGCTACTCGTGTGATGGCGCCAGAAAAGACTGTGGCGTTTAGTTGACGTGGGAGCAGTAAGTCCTTGTGCGTGGTGATGACCAGCCCGTTGGGAACCCCAAGAGGAAGGTATGATGAGTGTAGCGGCTAGTTTTCCCTCAGTTAAGAAACCAAGGTTTATCGATCAGGAGAAGAGAGACGATGACGACTGAAGGTGTTTGTGGAACCTGCACACACACAAACAAATACTTTGTCCCCAACTTGCGATGAGGTTGTCAATCTCACCGGTTTGCTTGAAACAAAGGTTATGAGTGTATCGAGTGGAAAACAGTAGTAATATGCGAGTAAAGTAAACAGTGCGGGAAAAGTAAACAGGTGATTGCAATATGATTAAAATAGGACCGGGGTCCATAGTTCACTAGTGGTGTCTCTCCATAGATAAAATAACATGCTGGGTGAACAAATTACAGTTGGGCAATTGATAGAATAAAGATAACGTGATATGTCAAGAAGATCACTATGAGATTTACTCTGGGCATTACAACAAAATACATAGACCGCCATCCAACTGCATCTATGACTAATAATCCACTCCCAGGGATATCAATCCGAACACCCTAGAAGTATTAAGTTGCGAACAACAGATAATTGCATTAAGCAAAGTGTGTAATGTAAACAAAGCATATGCCCTTGAGCATATGAATGTTGTTTTCTCCCTAGTAGCAACAGCACATCTACCACCTTAGAGGTTTCTGTCACTCCCCCAGGTGAAATAGAGACATGAACCCACTATCGAGCATAAATACCCCCTCTTGGAGTCACTAGCAACTACTTGGCCAAGATAGCTACTAACAACGGAGAGCATGCAAGATCATAAACAACATAGAGATAACAAAAGATATAATTCAGTACAGCAACTTAATCATAAACACCAATATTCATTGGATCCCAACAAACCAAACATGTAGAATTACATAACGGTGATCTCAATCATGTATGGCAGCTCATGAGATCTAAACATGAAGCACATAGTGGAGAAGACAACCATCTAGCTACTGCTATGGACCCATAGTCCAAGGTAGACTACTCACTCATAGCTCCGGAGGCAAGCATGGCGATGAAGAGGACCTCCGGTGGCGATTCCCCTCTCCGGCAGGGTGCCGGGAAGAGCTTCTGGACCCTCCCGATCTTCGGGTCGACGGTGGCGGCGGATCGCGATGTATTCTGGAAAACTGATCGGGCCCTTAGGTTTTTCTCATCAGGGGGTATATATAGGCGAAGGGGCGATGTCAGAGGAGGGACCACGCCCCCTCACACGGGGCTGGCGCCGCCCCTGTGTCTGGGGCCCACGTGGCCCCACTCCGTCAGGTCTTCGGATGTCTGGAAGCTTCCCCGTGAAATATGACTTCAGGAACTTGTTTCGTCCAATTCTGAGAATAGTTCCTGTGTATCACTTCTGAAACACAAAAACAGCAGAAAACAGGAAACTGGCACTGTGGCACTTCGTTAATAGGTTAGTTCCGGAAAATGTATAAAAATGCCACTAAGTGTAACGAAACAATATACAAATGGTGTAAAAACAAGCATGGAGCATCAAAAATTATAGATACGTTTGAGACGTATCAGGCTCCAACCTGACTTCAAGCCCCTTGCTTTCCTCTGAACCCATCCTCCAGCCGCAGGCGATTTCCATGACGATTATCCTCGATGATGATTCTGCCCCAGACTCTGACTCTCCAGTGGACCCAGAAATTCTGAAATGCTCCAAGCTTAGTTCGGCTGACCGGGCGGACATTGGGTGGGAAAGCCCGGAGAACTGGGAGTATGACAATGAGACACTTGCCCAGAAGATTGCCAAACTCAAGAAGAAACATGATGGGGAAGTCCATAACTCTCCAGCTTCTCCTCGCAACCCAGACCTGGCAAAGGAAGTGGCGGCCTCGGCTCCAACGGCCAAAGCCAAGCTCTCAGCGGCGGTCGTCTCCCCGATCTCTGGAACTTGTTCCAGTGCTAGGGGAAAGGGGACGGAATCGATGCCCATTCTGCAACGGGCGGTCAACCGCGCGGCCGTGAAAGTAGGTACCTGTAACAACTCAGAAATTGTAATCCACCTCTTATTAATTAATAGACCAAATTCTGGACCCAGATAAAACTTTTTATCTATTATTTTATGCATACATGTATTTTCTTTTATATGTATTCTATGATTTCATGTGTGTTATTTTTGAGTGTGCATTGGTTAGTTAATTCTAAGTGAACCAACAGAAGCAATTGAGAAGAATATTAGGAACCAAAGAGACCAGAAATAAAAAATATCAAAGAAAAAGAGAAGAATAGGATGATCTTGGAAATCTGTTTGACTACCCTACTTTGAGCCCTTGAATTAAGAAATCTAGAACCCACCTTCATGTTTGGCCTGTTAGTTGAGCTTAACCAAGTGACATACTAACTCAACCAAGAAGTTTCCAGCAAAAACTCAAACCCTAACCTCCTTCAAAATATGTCCAAAGTTTGAATCTGAATCATATGACAACCCCAAATTCAAAATAGCCCTGGAGCAAAACACCACCTCTTGACCTAACAAAAATTGTTTTAGAGTCCCTATCCAATATAATGACCAACCCAATTGGAAATTTTCAAAAATTCAAATTTTTATTTCATGCGGGCATTTCAACAAACACTTGGTGGGCAGAAATCTACCAAAATCGAATCAACTGTTTGCCACAGTGGTTGGCAGCCCTAGCCCTAGTCTCTGACCTCCAAGCAGTGCTCTGGACTCTCCTTGGTCGATTCCTTGTCTCCCCTGCACAGGCACCGGCCGTGAGACATGGATGGCATGGAAGAAGAGCACACCGGACCCCTACCATGCCCCCCTCTGAACCAGACCATCTCAGCCCCTCCCATCGCGACAGGACACTCCTACAGCATGCAGCAGCCCGCCGCCCACGCCAGAACCCTGCCTTGCCCCTCCCACGGCCGACACGCACGGTGTGCTGGCCGCCTCTGGACATCGCCGGTGCTCCCTCTCCCGCCTATATAAAGCCGCCCTTCTTCCCTGAAAAGAACCACACCATCCCCAACACCTCTCTAGACAACGTTTCCCTCGCTCTCGTGCTCTCAGTCGAGCTCGCCGACCTCGACATCCCCGCAGACCACCGCCCGTTCCCGGCGCTACGGAGCTGCCCCCGGCGCTGTACCTGCAGGAGGCGGCCGAGAAGGACCTCCGACGCCGCCCTGCACCCTCGCCGCCGCTCCCCGTCACCGCCGGTGAGCACCCCAGCCACCGCCTCCTCCCAGTAGCCCGCTCGCTGTGCGTGTCGAGCTGGGGAAGACAACCTTCCCCGTACCGGTTCAGTTTAAGTTCCGACAGCCGGGCCCCAGCGGTCAGTTTTTGTTTTTTTCTTTCTTCTTTCTCCTTCCCGCGCGAGCTGACGCTCTGCTGGGCCGGCCCGACTTCGTCTCCCCGGCCCGTATAAATTCCAGGCCGTTTTTTTTTCGGAGAAACCTTTTTTAGTATTTGCTTAATTACTGCAAGATTCAAATTTAAATTCCCGGAGATTCATAGGTTCAAATTTAGCAAATAAGATGTCGTTGGAAAGCTTGTAAAATGCCCTACACTATAGAACTGGTTAGAATTCAAAATAAGTTAGGAATTTAATTAGATGTGAATAGTGTGACCATAGCTTTGTTAATCATAGAGTATTTCTAGAAATTTAATTAAGCCTCCGAAAATCATGAAATTTAAATTGTGAAATCACCAATGACCTTTCTTACTGTTAGTCAACCCAAATCAACTCCAAACCCTATTAGTGTTATCAATTCGATCCTACCCAACTCTAGTTAGCCACATAAAATGATAGATTCCTATTGCACACTTAGAATTAAATTGCCCTCTTACCAATTCACTTAGTTAATCCCTCCCACTTGAACTTGTCTTAGTAACCCTAAATCAATACCAATGCTTAGAAAGGGAACAACATATGACACTTAGTAGAAACTTTAACTTGCACACTTGATGGAAACTTAGAAGCAAACCTTACAATACAACACCATAAAATGCAACATGAATGCTATTGTTAGCAAACAAAGGTGTGTGCTTGGTGTGTTGTTAGCATTGTGTGGTGATTGTGTGCTTTGTGTTTATTCGTTATTAGACGCTAGTGTTGCCGAGGAGGATATTGGAGGGGATTATTATCAAGAAGAGGAAGAAGAATACCCCGGACACTTTGCCAACCAAGGCAAGCCATCTTTTGATTCATACTCCCAATGCCTAGTTTTAATATTGCATTCTACTTGTTTTAAGTAAATTGCATGATTGAATTGCTAGAGTAGAATGATAGAAGTGTAGTGATGTCTTGTTTAGCAAGAGCATCAGGCTGAGTTTATCCAACTCTATCTATTAGTATCATCACTCAATGTAGTTGCTTAGTCGCTAATAATAGTGAGGCCATCTATAAGGGGAACTCTATTTGAAAAGTGGTGACTTGAACTTGAAACTTGAATTGGAGATTGCTCCTACATAATGGCTTTATGAAAGAAATTAATCTTGACTAAGAACTATGAAATATATTTCTCAAATGACAACGAGTGATGTACATGGGAGCCAACCATACCGTACGACCACATTACCCCTATATGGGAAGGGGCTTATTCCTAGCTTGTTTATTCTAGTATGGGAGGTCTTGATTCATCCTTTATAGAAGTATTCTAGGCGTGGTTGCTTCCGAACCAAGTGGTCATTGGAAATTTTCCTTCCTGAAGATTTCCATCCGTCCGGCATCCCGGAATGGGCAAAACTAGAGGCGCCGGAACGGGGAAATCCGTGTCTCGGGCTCTAGGAAAGGATCCTATACTAGAGTAGACAAGTGAAAGAGTTTGTTTGATTATCTGAACTTCGCATACTTTGCGTATGTCGATCCGTGGACTTCTCCCGGCAGATGTATCGATTCTTGTGGGTAAAGTGTACCCCTCTGCAGAGGTTTTCAAACTATTCGAATAGCCGCGTCCGCGGTCATGGACAGTTGGCTAACTCTACTTGACTTTTGTCAAAAATAAAAATTACAATGGTGAACAGGGTGAATGACTTGACTTGACCATGATGTTGACACACTTGAAGTTCCTTTAGATTGAACCTAGAGAACTAAATCTCTTCTCCACAAATGAACATTCTTGGGAAATAAAACTAGCTTTTGCAAATAACTTAGTGCTTAGACCACCATATCAACCTTGCATTTCTACTTCATCATTTCATTTATAAGATGGTTTGCGAGTGCATCCAATGTACTCACGGCTGTGTCCCTGGCTATCAACTTGGCCAGACTATGGGGAAGAATACCAGGAGGAAGGGTATGAAGAAGAGTACCAGAACTAAGCTCGTCTCCATGAGTCGCCATTGCCTGTAGGGTGAAGGCATGGACCCGAAGACGTTATTTCTGCTGCTATATCGTGTTGTAATATGACTTGGTCTATATGACCATTGTATTTGAACCATCGTATTGTAATGTCTATGGAACTGGTTACCAACTACGTTATGTATATCGCAACAATGGTTCTGGGATTGCGGTGGAATACATAACGGGCACTTCGAATTTGTTATCAAATTTGAGGTCGTCACAAGTTGGTATCAGAGCCTAGGCTGACCATAGGAGACCTTAGTTAGAATGGGCGTTAAATGAAAACTTGATAAAAGCAAGGATATAAGTAATGGTTGCAAAAGTGCTTAGTCTTTCCTCTCTATTTGCAAAGTTTTATACATACTTCAGTTTTTGCCTACTTAAAATTTTGCACACTTGAGTTGATCACTAACTTAAGCTAATCTAAAATTTTGTAGATGGCCCCGGTATTCATTGAGCACTACCAGTTGGGCCAGGGTGGCAGCCTTTGTTTCGAGCGCGACCTCACCACCTTGACCTTGTTCCTGGATCGTTTGTATCCGGAGTTCAAGGGAGCCGTGCTCAATGAGCACCCAGATGGAGAGCTACGGTGGCTTATCCGAGCCAGTTGCCGTGGCAAGAAGGAGAAATTGGGTTCTCCAAGGGTCAAGTTTGAGCTTGTGGAGAACACTTGGGCCGATGGTTTGGTCCGAGCGATGCAGGAGATGCACGCCCGCTTGTGCGGACTGCATGTTGAGGAGGTTCAGGGAGGACACTTTAGGAACTTTGCTCGGCGTGATGCGGATGGACGTCCCGCAAACATGCCCGGGCAGAATGAGCCGAGTACCTACATCGATCACATGGACTTCTTGCTGTACTCCACTCAGCAGGAGGCCGATCGTGCCCGTACCAAGGCCAACCTTGAGCACTTCGCACTGGTGGAGGCGAGGAGCACTATCAGGATACTTGCGAAGGAGCGCAAGAGCCTTCGTCGCCAGCGCGATGAGAAGGAACATGACCTTGAGGAGTTGAAGGCCAATGTGGCTGAGCTGACTGAGTACATTGAGAGTCTTGAGGATCACCTTGGTGAGGAGGAAGGCATTGATCTCCGCAAGGAGGATAATGCCCTCATTAGTGACGAGGATGACTTCATGGAGGACATTGATGATCCGGAAGATGGTGGGCACAATGGATTCATTGTGAGTGATGAGGAGGAAGACCCCGAGGAGCCCGCTGTTTAGATTCGAGATCCACGTGTTATCTAGTTATGAGTTCCACTTTATTTTTTTCACTTCGTGTAGGTGTGAGTTGTATCCCCCTCTCTAGTAGACGAGTCGCAATGGTTTAATGTAAACCATTTGTAATGTGTGAACTCGTATGTATGATATGTTTGTTGAGTGTTGAATGAAATATGAATTTGGCTCTTAAGGCCTTAGTAAGACAAAATTGCATCATCCATGTTACCTTTAAATCTTAGCAAATTAGCTTTTCCCTCTTGTCTTACACACCTTATCTTCAGATGCCGCGAGCACCCCCACCCCCGAACCCGGAAATGGCCGAACTGCTAAGGTTGATCATGGAAGACCGGGAAGCAGCCCGAGCTGAACGCCAAGCTAACTTGGCCACTCTTCAGCAAATAACCCAGATGGCAATGAACCACAACAATGGCAATGGCAATGGTGAAGGAGAAAACCATGGCAATGGAGACCACCGATCCAAGCTAAGGAATTTTCAAAACACCAACCCTCCAATGTTCGCTAAGTTTGAAGAGCCCTTAGATGCCGATGACTGGCTTCGCACTATGGAAAACAACTTGGCAGTCGCCGAAGTTGGTGAAAATGAGAAGGTCTTGTACACCACCCACTATCTTGCTGGAGCCGCAAGAGCTTGGTGGGATAGCACCCGTGCAATGCAAGCCCCAGGGTATGTGATGCCTTGGGAGGAGTTCAAGAGCAAGTTTAGCAAAGCCCATGTCCCTATGGGATTGGTTAAAAGGATGAGAGATGAGTTCAGAAATCTGAAGCAAGGTTCCTTGTCTGTGGTGGATTACCGTGACAAGTTCCTTACCTTGTCGAGGTATGCCCCAGATGACACCAACACCACTGAGAAGAAGCAAGAAAGGTTTCTGGATGGACTTCATGATGAGATGCAATGTGTCCTGGTCAGTATTCCCTTTGCCGACTTGGAGTCACTCGTGGACTCTGCCATTCAGATGGAAGGCAAACTCAAGCAAGCTACCGAGAACCGCAAGCGCCGCATGATGTATCAAGGCAACTCGAGCAACTCGCAGAAGCCAAGGGGAATTGCACCTATGGGATTCGCCCCTAGACCTATGAGGCCATCTGCACCTGCTCCACGTCCCAACTATCCCAACCGTCCGCCCGGAAACAACTTCAACCGTGCACCTCCAAGACCTAGTGGCAACAACTTCAACACCAATACTCCAAGGCCAAATGGCGCCCCTGTGTTACCCAAGCCTGGTGACAAGTCTGGTGTTACCTGTTATGAGTGCGGACTCAAAGGGCACTACTCCAATGAGTGCCCCAAGAAGTTGAATGATGCATCCAAGACAACTGCTCCTGTTCAGCAACAGCGCCGTGTGGGAAATGGCAAGAACTATCCACCAAGGAACCAGCCTCACTCTCGAGGCCGTCTGAATCACATGAATGTTGAAGAAGCTCAGGAAGCAACCGACGTTGTGCTTGGTATGTTCCATGTTAACTCAGTTCTTGCAAGAGTTCTGTTTGATTCTGGAGCTTCACACTCATTTGTTACCCAATTATTCGTTGATAAAAGTGGACTTCAACCCACACCCTTGAAAGAGTTCATGTCTGTGCAAATTCCCGGGTCGATAACTAAAGCCAGTTGTACCTGCTTATCAGTGCCCATAGAAATCCATGGGATCTTATTCTTAGCCAGTTTGATTGTGTTAGGAACCAAAGGATTGGAAGTGGTCCTAGGTATGGATTGGATGTCTCAACATCAAGGAATTATAGATTGTGCCAAAAAGACCATCACCATGAGGAGTAGCCATGGAGTTGTAGTAAAACATGTGTCAGTTAAACCCACCCAAAGCCCCAGATGTCATAAGAGTATCTCAGGGCCAACCATAAAGGAAGTTCCCATCATCTGTGAATACCCGGATGTTTTTCCCGATGAGCTACCCGGAATGCCACCGGATCGGGATATTGAGTTTATCATTGAGCTTATCCCCGGAACTGGATCTATAGCCCAACGACCGTACCGTATGAACCCAGCTGAGCTAGTTGAGTTGAAGAAGCAATTGGATGACCTTTTGAGTAAGGGATTGATTCAGCCAAGTTCTTCTGCTTGGAGATCACCCGTTCTGTTTGTGGATAAAAGTGACGGTTCTAGCCGACTGTGCACTGATTACCGCAAGCTAAACGATCTGACCATCAAGAACAAGTACCCTCTCCCAAAGATTGAAGATTTGTTTGATCAATTGACTGGAGCTAGAGTCTTCTCGAAAATAGACCTTAGAACTGGATACCACCAACTGAAGATCCGTGCAACGGATATCCCCAAAACAGCCTTCACTACCCGATACGGATTGTATGAGTACATCGTAATGTCATTTGGATTGACCAATGCCCCTGCTTATTTCATGAACCTCATGAATAAGGTTTTTATGGAGTTCTTGGATAAGTTTGTTGTTGTCTTCATTGACGACATTCTTATCTACTCCAAATCCGAAGAAGAGCATGCAACCCATTTGAGATTAATTCTAGAAACCTTAAGGGAGCATCAGCTGTATGCCAAGTTCAGTAAATGTGAGTTCTGGTTGAAGGAAGTTGGATTCTTAGGCCATGTATTATCAGCAGGAGGAATATCCGTGGACCCAAAGAAGATCAAATCAGTCATGGAATGGGAAGCCCCTACCACTCAGACTGAAGTTAGAGGTTTTCTCGGATTAGCGGGATATTACCGCAAGTTTGTTGAAGGATTTTCAAGCATTGCCCGGCCAATGACCCAATTGTTGAAGAAGGACAAGAAGTTTGAATGGACCCCTAAGTGTGAAGAGAGTTTTCAAGAGCTCAAGAAGCGACTGGTGACCGCCCCCGTCCTAACCATGCCCGATATCACTAAAAACTTTGATGTCTATTGCGACGCTTCCAAACTTGGACTTGGTTGTGTATTGATGCAAGAAGGCAAGGTCATAGCTTACCTTTCCCGGCAGCTTCGACCTCATGAAGAAAATTATCCGACCCATGACCTGGAGTTAGCAGCCGTAGTTCTAGCTCTGAAGACCTGGAGGCACTATTTGATGGGCAACCGATGCGAGATCTACACTGATCACAAGAGTTTGAAGTATATTTTCACCCAGAAGGAGTTGAACATGAGGCAGAGAAGATGGATAGAGTTGATCAAGGATTATGATCTGGAAATTCACTACCACCCCGGTAAGGCCAATGTAGTGGCAGATGCATTGAGTAGGAAGCCGTGCTCGTTGAATATGGCGATCAAAGAGGAGCAACCTGTGTTGCACCAAGAGTTTGAAAAATTTGGATTGGAACTAGTCAGTCGAGGATTCTTAGCCAACCTTGAGTTTCAACCCACCTTGATGAGCCAAATCAAAGAAGCCCAGAAGGGAAATGAGAGTATTGACGGAATCAAGCGTAGAATTGGTTCCGGCAAGGTGCCAGGATTTGAGGAAGATGATCAAGGAGTTCTTTGGTATAAAGGACATATTTGTGTGCCGGCTGATTCAGAATTGAAGGAAGTAATTATGAAAGAAGCTCATGAGACACCTTACTCCATCCATCCCGGTGGAACTAAGATGTACCAAGATTTAAAGGAACAATTTTGGTGGCATGGAATGAAGCGGGAGATTGCATCGTTCATCTCTAAGTGTGATATTTGTCAAAGAGTCAAGGCTGAACATCAACGTCCTGCTGGTTTGCTGCAACCTTTGCAAGTTCCGGAATGGAAGTGGGAATCTGTTGGAATGGATTTCATCACTGGATTTCCAAGGTCTAGCCGTGGCAATGACTCTATTTGGGTCACTGTGGATAGACTGACCAAAGTTGCCCACTTTATTCCTGTCAAGACCACTTATCGCTCGGGACAGCTAGCAGATCTGTACCTATCCAGAATTGTTAGTTTGCATGGAGTCCCTAAAACCATAGTTTCCGATCGAGGAACCCAATTCACCTCAAGATTTTGGAAAAGTTTGCATCAAGTCTTGGGAACCAAATTAGCTTTCAGCACCGCTTACCACCCTCAGACTGATGGACAGACTGAAAGAGTGAATCAAATACTTGAAGATATGTTGAGAGCCTGTGTTCTAGCCTATGGAGCTAAGTCGGAAGATTGTCTGCGTTTCGCGGAGTTTTCCTACAACAACAGTTATCAAGCCAGTCTGCAAATGGCCCCATTTGAAGCTCTGTATGGAAGAAAGTGTCGTACCCCTTTGAATTGGTCAGAAACTGGAGACAGTCAGATATTTGGACCTGACATTCTGCAAGAAGCCGAGGAGAAAGTTCGCATGATTCGTGACTATCTCAAGGCAGCCCAGTCAAGACAGAAAAGTTATGCCGACAAGAGACGGAGAGAACTGACCTTCCCGATTGGAGATTTTGTTTATCTCAGAGTGTCACCTCTCAAAGGAATGCAAAGATTCCAAGTAAAAGGAAAGCTTGCCCCAAGATATATTGGACCCTTCAAGATACTAGACCGCAGAGGAGAAGTGTCTTATCAGTTGGAAATGCCCCCTGAATTGTCTGAAGTGCACGACGTCTTTCACGTGTCTTTACTTCGGAAATGTCTTGAAGTTCCGGAGAAGCCCGAAATCTACAAGAATATTGATCACCGTTCTGTGGACATCAACAAGGATTTGACCTATCGTGAAATGCCTATCCGTATCCTCGAGGAAGCTTATAGAACCACTCGAACCCGAAGCATCAAGTTTCTGAAAGTTCAGTGGAGTAATCACACCGAAGATGAAGCTACTTGGGAACGAGAAGATTACCTACAGAAAGAGTTTCCCAATCTTTTCAGCTCTTAACTAGTGAATCTCGGGGACGAGATTCTTTTTAAGGAGGGAAGATTGTAACAACTCAGAAATTGTAATCCACCTCTTATTAATTAATAGACCAAATTCTGGACCCAGATAAAACTTTTTATCTATTATTTTATGCATACATGTATTTTCTTTTATATGTATTCTATGATTTCATGTGTGTTATTTTTGAGTGTGCATTGGTTAGTTAATTCTAAGTGAACCAACAGAAGCAATTGAGAAGAATATTAGGAACCAAAGAGACCAGAAATAAAAATATCAAAGAAAAAGAGAAGAATAGGATTATCTTGGAAATCTGTTTGACTACCCTACTTTGAGCCCTTGAATTAAGAAATCTAGAACCCACCTTCATGTTTGGCCTGTTAGTTGAGCTTAACCAAGTGACATACTAACTCAACCAAGAAGTTTCCAGCAAAAACTCAAACCCTAACCTCCTTCAAAATATGTCCAAAGTTTGAATCTGAATCATATGACAACCCCAAATTCAAAATAGCCCTGGAGCAAAACACCACCTCTTGACCTAACAAAAATTGTTTTAGAGTCCCTATCCAATATAATGACCAACCCAATTGGAAATTTTCAAAAATTCAAATTTTTATTTCATGCGGGCATTTCAACAAACACTTGGTGGGCAGAAATCTACCAAAATCGAATCAACTGTTTGCCACAGTGGTTGGCAGCCCTAGCCCTAGTCTCCGACCTCCAAGCAGTGCTCTGGACTCTCCTTGGTCGATTCCTTGTCTCCCCTGCACAGGCATCGGCCGTGAGACATGGATGGCATGGAAGAAGAGCACACCGGACCCCTACCATGCCCCCCTCTGAACCAGACCATCTCAGCCCCTCCCATCGCGCCAGGACACTCCTACAGCACGCAGCAGCCCGCCGCCCACGCGAGAATCCCGCCTTGCCCCTCCCACGGCCGACACGCACGGTGTGCTGGCCGCCTCTGGACATCGCCGGTGCTCCCTCTCCCGCCTATATAAAGCCGCCCTTCTTCCCTGAAAAGAACCACACCATCCCCAGCACCTCTCTAGACAACGTTTCCCTCGCTCTCGTGCTCTCAGTCGAGCTCGCCGACCTCGACATCCCCGCAGACCACCGCCCGTTCCCGGTGCTACGGAGCTGCCCCCGGCGCTGTACCTGCAGGAGGCGGCCGAGAAGGACCTCCGACGCCGCCCTGCACCCTCGCCGCCGCTCCCCGTCACCGCCGGTGAGCACCCCAGCCACTGCCTCCTCCCAGTAGCCCGCTCGCTGTGCGTGTCGAGCTGGGGAAGACAACCTTCCCCGTACCGGTTCAGTTTAAGTTCCGACAGCCGGGCCCCAGCGGTCAGTTTTTGTTTTTTTTTTCTTCTTTCTCCTTCCCGCGCGAGCTGATGCTCTGCTGGGCCGGCCCGACTTCGTCTCCCCGGCCCGTATAAATTCCAGGCCGTTATATTTTTTTTTTTCGGAGAAACCTTTTTTAGTATTTGCTTAATTACTGCAAGATTCAAATTTAAATTCCCGGAGATTCATAGGTTCAAATTTAGCAAATAAGATGTCGTTGGAAAGCTTGTAAAATGCCCTACACTATAGAACTGGTTAGAATTCAAAATAAGTTAGGAATTTAATTAGATGTGAATAGTGTGACCATAGCTTTGTTAATCATAGAGTATTTCTAGAAATTTAATTAAGCCTCCGAAAATCATGAAATTTAAATTGTGAAATCACCAATGACCTTTCTTACTGTTAGTCAACCCAAATCAACTCCAAACCCTATTAGTGTTATCAATTAGATCCTACCCAACTCTAGTTAGCCACATAAAATGATAGATTCCTATTGCACACTTAGAATTAAATTGCCCTCTTACCAATTCACTTAGTTAATCCCTCCCACTTGAACTTGTCTTAGTAACCCTAAATCAATACCAATGCTTAGAAAGGGAACAACATATGACACTTAGTAGAAACTTTAACTTGCACACTTGATGGAAACTTAGAAGCAAACCTTACAATACAACACCATAAAATGCAACATGAATGCTATTGTTAGCAAACAAAGGTGTGTGCTTGGTGTGTTGTTAGCATTGTGTGGTGATTGTGTGCTTTGTGTTTATTCGTTATTAGACGCTAGTGTTGCCGAGGAGGATATTGGAGGGGATTATTATCAAGAAGAGGAAGAAGAATACCCCGGACACTTTGCCAACCAAGGCAAGCCATCTTTTGATTCATACTCCCAATGCCTAGTTTTAATATTGCATTCTACTTGTTTTAAGTAAATTGCATGATTGAATTGCTAGAGTAGAATGATAGAAGTGTAGTGATGTCTTGTTTAGCAAGAGCATCAGGCTGAGTTTATCCAACTCTATCTATTAGTATCATCACTCAATGTAGTTGCTTAGTCGCTAATAATAGTGAGGCCATCTATAAGGGGAACTCTATTTGAAAAGTGGTGACTTGAACTTGAAACTTGAATTGGAGATTGCTCCTACATAATGGCTTTATGAAAGAAATTAATCTTGACTAAGAACTACGAAATATATTTCTCAAATGACAACGAGTGATGTACATGGGAGCCAACCATACCGTACAACCACATTACCCCTATATGGGAAGGGGCTTATTCCTAGCTTGTTTATTCTAGTATGGGAGGTCTTGATTCATCCTTTATAGAAGTATTCCAGGCGTGGTTGCTTCAGAACCAAGTGGTCATTGGAAATTTTCCTTCCTGAAGATTTCCATCCGTCCGGCATCCCGGAATGGGCAAAACTAGAGGCGCCGGAACGGGGAAATCCGTGTCTCGGGCTCTAGGAAAGGATCCTATACTAGAGTAGACAAGTGAAAGAGTTTGTTTGATTATCTGAACTTCGCATACTTTGCGTATGTCGATCCGTGGACTTCTCCCGGCAGATGTATCGATTCTTGTGGGTAAAGTGTACCCCTCTGCAGAGGTTTTCAAACTATTCGAATAGCCGCGTCCGCGGTCATGGACAGTTGGCTAACTCTACTTGACTTTTGTCAAAAATAAAAATTACAATGGTGAACAGGGTGAATGACTTGACTTGCCTCATCCCAGTTCTCCCGCTTCTCCTTACATTGCGCTCTCTGCGTTTCCCGATTTACACTTCATGGGGCTTGCAAACGATTGTGGGTTAGTGTTGGGGAATTCCTCTTTGTCCTCTGCTGCTGTTCTTTCAGTTGTTCGCGCCAGAGAGGTTGCGCAAGCTAAGTTGGTCGAGGCCAGTGACTGTGCTGCTGCCAAGGAAGCTGCTAGGGTGGCAGAAGCTTCCCAGCAGGCAGCCCAGGGAGAGTCCACCAGCGTGGGGACTCGCCCTCTGACCCAATCTGTGAAAGAGGCCCTGGCGAAAGTGACTGGGGATCCAGAGACCATCACGGTTGCGTCACTTTCCAAGAATCGCAAGCAGAAGAGATCAGTGCTAAAGCTCCCTCCCAGAACCAACCTGCGTTCTACCACGGCTCGACAAGCACGACCCTTACTTGCTGAAGCCCAATGAAAGTTGCTGGTTGGAATTTACGGGGTTTTGGCCGGAGTGGCCGCAAAACCCAGCTCAAGGATTTTATCAAGAAAGAAGTTCTCGATATTATTTTCCTTTAGGAAACTATGCGCCAAGATTTCACAGACCAGGAGCTCAGAGGCTTAGTGAATGGAGAATTATTTCACTGGCATTGGCGCCCGGCAGCGGGCCGCTCTGGTGGCATGTTGATGGGTGTGAAAGATGAAGCTTTTGAAGTTGGTGCAATTGACCAGGGTGTTTTTTTCCTAAGTGTTGTTGTCTATCATAGGGCGTCCAAGTTTAAATTTGAATCCATTGGAGTTTACGGCCCAGCGGATCACTCGAATTCAGCTCAGTTTTTGGTTGAGTTAGAAGCCAAAGTGCAGAGATCCTCCATGCCAGTGGTGGTGTTTGGGGATTTTAATCTAATTAGGGGGGCTCGGGACAAGAACAATGCTAATATTAACTGGCCTCGGGTGAATGCCTTTAATGACGCCATTGCAAGGATGGCACTGAGAGAGGTTGCGCGGGCGGGCGCTCGGTTCACCTGGTCTAATAGGCAAAGAAATCCTGTCAGATGTGTTCTCGACAGGGTATTGGTGTCCCCAGAGTGGGAACTGCAGTTCCCTTTGCTCTCCTTGCGTGCTGCTACGTGTTTGGGCTCTGACCATACCCCCTGGTGTTGGACTCTGGGAGTGAGATTTCGAGGAAATCATCAAGGTTCTTCTTCGAGACTAGTTGGTTTCATATTCCAGGTTTTTCAGAGTTGGTGGTGCAGTGGTGGCAAGACCAAGCCAGCCAAATAAGAAGATGTCGTGGGCCTATTGACTGGTGGCAGTCTCAATCTAGTGAGATCAGACAGTTCCTCAAAGGTTGGGGTGCAAACCTTGGCAAGCACACCAGAGTGGCCAAGATCCAAGAGCTGGATTCTGTGGCAGATGGCTTGGGCCTAGATGAAGATGGGTGGGCTTTGAGATATCACCTAGAGGCTCAAATGATAGAGATGCTGAGTGCCGAAGAAGAATATTGGAGACAGCATGGGAGACAGCAGTGGATCCTTCAGGGAGATGCTAACACCAAATTTGTCCATGCCTTTGCAAATGGGAGGAAAAGAAAGTGTGCTATTCACTCCCTGTCTTCTAATCAGGGTGTGGTCACGGAGAAAGAGGCCATCCAGGATCTCATCTATACCTTCTATCACAATCTCATGGGGGCAGAGGAACCAAAACTCCTTAGTATCAGGTCAGACTTGTGGTCTCCTCAACAGAGGGTTTCTCTCCAGGAAAATGATGAGTTAATGAGAACCTTCACAGCAGAAGAGCTTGATTGTGTGTTGCATGAAACAAAGACTGACACAGCTCCTGGTCCAGATGGGCTCCCGGTGATGTTCTATAACAAGTTCTGGCCTCTACTCAAACAGGGTGTGATGGAAATTCTGAATGGATTTGCTCTGGGTAGAGTGGACATTGCCAGATTGAATTTTGGGATTTTGTCTTTGCTTCCCAAAGTCCTAGGGGCAGACAATATCAAGCAATTCAGGCCAATTGCTCTGATTAATGTGATTTTCAAGCTGATCTCTAAGGCTTTTGCCTGCAGACTTTCTCCTGTTGCCCACAGGGTTATCAGTCAATCCCAAACTGCTTTTATCAAAGGCAAATTCATCCAAGATGGACCCCTTGCTCTCCATGAAATTATTCATGAGCTAAAGTCTAAGAACCTTCCTGCAGTTCTGCTCAAACTTGATTTTGAAAAAGCATATGACAGAGTGAACTGGCAGTTCCTTCAGGAGGTGCTTTTGGCCAAAGGTTTGAGCCTGCGTTTGTTCACCGGCTGATGGAGCTAGTCTCTGGGGGCCAGACCGCTATCTCAATCAATGGAGAGGTAGGTCCTTATTTTCAAAACAAAAGGGGGGTGCGGCAGGGTGATCCAATATCCCCGCTGTTGTTTAACTTTGTTGCTGATGCACTGGCGGCGATCCTCGATAGAGCCAAAGAGGCTGGCCATATCCAGGGAGTTGTGCCGCATCTGATTCTAGGGGGAGTGTCCTGATACGTCTCCAACGTATCTATAATTTTTGATGTTCCATGCTTGTTTTTACACCATTTGCCTAATGTTTCGTTACACTTCATGGCACTTTTATGCATTTTCCGGAACTAACCTACTAACAAGTTGCCACAGTGCCAGTTCCCTGTTTTCTGCTGTTTTTGTGTTTCAGAAGTGATACACAGGAAATATTCTCGGAATTGGACGAAACAAGTTCCTGAAGTCTTATTTTACCCAGAAGCTTCCAGAGATCCGAAGGAGAGTAGGAGGGGGGCCACACGGGCCCCACACATAGGGCTGGTGCGGCCAGGGCCTGGGCCGCGCCACCCTGGCGTGAGGCCACCTGGCCCCACCTCTGGCATCGCCCCTTCGCCTATAAAGACCCCCCGACGGAAAAAAAAACCTAAATACCCGATCACTTTTCCAGAACACATCGCGATCTGCCACCGCCGTCGACCCGAAGATCGGGAGGGTCTAGAAGCTCTTCCCGGCACCCTGCCGGAGAGGGGAATCGCCACCGGAGGTCTTCTTCATCGCCATGCTTGCCTCCGGAGCGATGAGTGAGTAGTCTACCTTGGACTATGGGTCCATAGCAGTAACTAGATGGTTGTCTTCTCCACCATGTCCTTCATGTTTAGATCTCATGAGCTGCCCTACATGATTGAGATCACCGTTATGTAATTCTACATGTTTGGTTTGTTGGGATCCGAAATATATCTTTTGTTATCTCTATGTTGTTTATGATCTTGCATGCTCTCCGTTGTTAGTAGCTATCTTGGCCGAGTAGTTGCTAGTGACTCCAAGAGGGGGTATTTATGCTTGATAGTGGGTTCATGCCTCTATTTAACCTGGGGGAGTGACAGAAACCTCTAAGGTTGTAGATGTGCTGTTGCTACTAGGGAGAAAACAACATTCATATGCTCAAGGGCATATGCTTTGTTTACATTACACACTTTGCTTAATGCAATTATCCGTTGTTCACAACTTAATACTCATGGGGTGTTCGCACGATATCCCCGTGAGTGGATTATTAGTCATAGATGCAGTTGGATGGCGGTCTTTGTATTTTGTTGTAATGCCCAGAGTAAATCTCATAGTGATCTTCTTGACATATCACGTTTATCTTTATTCTATCAATTGCCCAACTGTAATTTGTTTACCCAGCATGTGTTATTTATCTTATGGAGAGACACCACTAGTGAACTGTGGACCCCGGTCCTATTTTCATCATATTGCTATCACCTGTTTACTTTACTCGCACTGTTTACTTTACTCGCATACTCTATTGTTTTCCACTCGATACGCTCATAACCTTTGTTTCAAGCAAACCGGTGAGATTGACAACCTCATCGCAAGTTGGGAACAAAGTACTTGGTTGTGTTGTGTGCAGGTTCCGCGTTGCAGCTAGCAAGCAAAGCTTGGACGAGGCGCCATATATAAATTGTCCGAAGCTGTCGCAAACTAGCAAGCATCACCTTCAGTCGTTTGTCTCTCCTCTCCAAGAACGATAAACCTTGGTTTCTTAACTGAGGGAAAACTAGCTGCTATACTCATCACACCTTCCTCTTGGGGTTCCCAACGGGCTGGTCATTCACCACGCACAAGGACCGTATGCTACACGTCAACTTGGCACCAGCAGCTTCTTTTCTGGCGCCGTTGCCGGGGAGGAAGTAGAAGACTTCTGCGAGGGGAGTTTTTCGCACGCACATCCTTTACTTTGTTATTGTTTTGCTTTACTTTATTTATTTTACCTGCATCATTTTATATCAAAAACCAAAAAAAAATAGAATCCTTGGTAGTTGTTATTTCTTTACTTTTAGTTCATCATGTTGATTCCTAAGTATGTTCTGGAGGACCTCTCAGTAGGTAGTGGTTCGATTATTGGCAAAAGTAACATTGAGGAGTTCTTTAATCACATTAGTATGCATGAGGAAGTTGAGGAGAAATCTTTGGTTGAGCTAGCTCCTAGTATTGAAGTTGCTTCTGCTTATTTAATTCACATGTTGGAAACTAGGTTTGCTAGTCTTAATCCTTTTATGCAATACATGTTCCTTAAGCTTCATGAAATTAAGGATCCCGAAAAGAAAGCTTTTATTTTGGAAGCTTTGCGCTTAGAATTTAAAGATGTCGTTATTGAAGCTAGAAAAGTTTTAAATGTTTTAATAAACTCAGTTCACCTATAAAGGTTATTAGTACAAACGATGAAGGAGCCGAAATACCTATACCTAGCAAGCTCTTGGGATTGTGTGAAGCTTTTGAAAATAATTTTGACTGGATCTGTCCCAAAAATCTTTTTTGTGATTTGAGTGAACCAAAGCGTGATCACAAAGGGTCTTCTAAAATTTATGTGGATGAAATACAATGCCTTATTGACAAGACCTCTGCAGTTGATCTTAATGCCCCTTTCATCATTACTTGATTCGCAAATTTTCTGCGCCTAGCTCAAAGGCGTTAAAGAAAAGCACTCTTGGGAGATAACCCAATGTTTTATTTTCAGAACTTTTTCTTTTATTTGAGTCTTGGAAGTCATTACTACTGTAACGACCGCTCCTTATCTTGTTTATTTCGTTTTTGTGCCAAGAGAAGCCTCTAATTTGAGTGAGGTAAAGATTTTGGGATGTTGCTGTCCTGAAACTGTTTTTGGTGCTGCACCGTAAAAATTCGTATAAATTCTATGTATATCTTTTGGACCTGCGATTTCTTGTGCATATGCCCCACGTTATATCCAAACTTTCGTTAGTTTAACACTTTTTGATTTGAGCAACAGAAAACCCCTCAAAAATTCGACCTTTGTCAGCTGTTCAGTTTTGACAGATTTCTGCCAATATTTGTGTTTGCCACTTTATCGCTTTCTTTTGATCACGGAACTTTTGGAGAAGTTGCTACAGTAGTATTTGCTATATATGTGGTGGTTTTGAGTTGAAACCTAAAGCAAAAAGAGGTTGATTATATGTTATGCTTACACTAATGTTGCTAATAGAATTGTGTTTAGTTTTGTATGAAGGAAGTTTTCAAGTGTAGGGATTGGAGAATGATGAGATGAGTTGAAGAATGGACAAAAGCTCAAGCTTGGGGATGCCCATGCATCACCCCAAGAAATATCCAAGAAGTACAAGTGTCAAAGCTTGGGGGTGCCCCCGAGGCACCCCTTCTTCATCGGCAAAAATCAGGTCACCTTTCAAAACACTATATTTTTATTGCTTCATGCACTATGTGTTTTTCTTGGAGCGTCAGTTGTTTTAGTTTTCTTAGTTAGTTTAGTTTGTTTGTTTGCTGCAATAAATGGTTGGACCCCAACAAATTTTCTTTGGAGGAGATGTACTCGTTTTCATTTGCCAAGAACACTCTGTTTTTCATTCTTACAATTTCACCGGGTGTTCTTCTTTTTCTGCTACTGCTTTTGGTTTTCGTTTTCGCCTTGATTTGCGTTCAGACCTTGTCATATATTTTCATCAATGTGTATTTTTGCCTCTGATCTTTATTGGTTTTCATCAAAAGAGGTGTCTATAAAATTTCAAATGGTGTTGGAAAAGAGAAAAAGCTTTATGCAAAATAGTGGTACAAGAAGGAGCTTGTGTAGACTGCGGCTTAGGCTTTTTCATGTCATGCTTGATGTCTTTTTGATAGTATGCTTAGTGGTTTTGTTGTAGCATGACTTGTCTCAAATAACTGAGATTGCTTAATGAGCCTTTGAAAAAATCATGCGTTGTTTTTAATTGTATGGAAGCATTATTTTGGTTTTCTCCTTGATGCTTTATTTGGGTTGACTTGGCGCATGCTCACACATGTTAGACTCTTACAAAGTCGCCAATAGCCTCTATGATCATTTAGTTTTTGACTTTTGATGCCATCTTATGCTTCTTTTAATGTCGCTTTGCATGATTATGGCCATTATTGCTCTCTTAGTTGGTCGCTCCCAGTCTTTTGCTAGCCCTCGCCTTGTACTGAGTATGAGCTCTACTCGTGCATCCAACTCCTAAAAGCCAGAGTTTTCCAAAGTGTCCACCATACATACCTACTAGCAATTTGCTATTCCAAGTAAATTTGACTTGCTTTTATTTTCTCTTCAAATTAAACTCTTACCAGTGTTATGCGAAATTCGGTCAGTAAAGCTCTCACGAACCGGAAGGCACACCTTACTTTTTCCTGTTCTTAAAAATTTGACATGTGGTCTCTTATGTTGAGTTGTTATGCTTGCAAGTTGTAAGTTGGAGACTAGCCCAGCCATACAGTCATGGGCAAGCTTTCAACATTGCACTTCTTATTTGAGTTGATATCGTGATCTTTTGTTTATGGATGCCCGCGGTGTGAAATGAATTGGGAATCTTGTGGGGATCATGGAGTTTGTATATGTGTTAGGGAAACGCCGGGCCGCTAATCTAAGCCATGCATAATTCATGGTGGAAATTTGCAGCATACCCATGGTGAACATTCGACGACGCATGTCACAATAAAAAGCTAAACAAATGGCAATAAAAGAGATGTCGAGATGTTCATTGTCTGCTTGTCCTGTCATTTTGGTGTGGGCTTGTTCCATGTCATCGGGCACGGAGGTACCCCATTGGCGGTTCTCAATGATATGCATATACTTACAATGACAAGAGCCTTGCTTGGGACTCTAAGTAAAGTAGCATGAGGTTTGGGTACTCGTATTCACGGGGCACGAGGTTTTCAACTTATGATTTGTCAAGCATATGCATCATAATTGTTCTCGCATTAACTTTAACCATTCAAGATGCTTATGATGGGGGCAATGAGAGCTCAAAGCCGGTAAGTACCATAATTTTTGAAGGTTATAAAACTTGCAATCACTGCTTCCCTCTGCGAAGGGCCTTTCTTCTACTTTTATGTTGAGTCACCACCTTCTATCTTTATGCACCATAAGAGAGCATAGTTGTCATTCTTATTATAATGTGCATTGTCCCAAAGTTTTCATTGATTGATTCATATTGTTGGTTTCACTTGTTCTTAAATTATTTGTATCTAGTCGCCCTCTTAAACTTGAAGGTGTCCTATGCATTTATGTTTTGCTCTCTTTGAAGGACAAGCTGAAAACCATTTGTATGTTTTTTCTTATGATTTGAACACACATTTGGCTTTCATTGTTTCATTTTCATGATCTTTTGTTTGTGTTCATTTGCATGTTTACAACATGGTTGCTAAGTTTCTTATTGTCAAGATTATATCTTCATGCCCATGTTTTAAGTTCTTATGATCCCAGCTCACAAATGCTTACATATATGATCAAGATTGTGTAGGTGCATGTCACCTCAAAAATTATTCTTTTGTTATCACTTACCTACTCGAGGACGAGCAGGAGTTAAGCTTGGGGATGCTTGATACGTCTCCAACGTATCTATAATTTTTGATGCTCCATGCTTGTTTTTACACCATTTGCCTAATGTTTCGTTACACTTCGTGGCACTTTTATGCATTTTCTGGAACTAACCTACTAACAAGTTGCCACAGTGCCAGTTCCCTGTTTTCTGCTGTTTTTGTGTTTCAGAAGTGATACACAGGAAATATTCTCGGAATTGGACGAAACAAGTTCCTAAAGTCTTATTTTACCCGGAAGCTTCCAGAGATCCGAAGGAGAGTAGGAGGGGGGCCACACGGGCCCCACACATAGGGCTGGTGCGGCCAGGGCCTGGGCCGCGCCACCCTGGCGTGAGGCCACCTGGCCCCACCTCTGGCATCGCCCCTTCGCCTATAAAGACCCCCCGACGGAAAAAAACCTAAATACCCGATCACTTTTCCAGAACACATCGCGATCCGCCGCCGCCGTCGACCCGAAGATCGAGAGGGTCCAGATGCTCTTCCCGGCACCCTGCCGGAGAGGGGAATCGCCACCGGAGGTCTTCTTCATCGCCATGCTTGCCTCCGAAGCGATGAGTGAGTAGTCTACCTTGGACTATGGGTCCATAGCAGTAGCTAGATGGTTGTCTTCTCTACCATGTGCTTCATGTTTAGATCTCATGAGCTGCCCTACATGATTGAGATCACCGTTATGTAATTCTACATGTTTGGTTTGTTGGGATCCGATGAATATTGGTGTTATGATTGAGTTGCTGTACTGAAATATATCTTTTGTTATCTCTATGTTGTTTATGATCTTGCATGCTCTCCGTTGTTAGTAGCTATCTTGGCCGAGTAGTTGCTAGTGACTCCAAGAGGGGGTATTTATGCTCGATAGTGGGTTCATGCCTCTATTTAACCTGGGAGAGTGACAGAAACCTCTAAGGTTGTAGATGTGCTGTTGCTACTAGGGAGAAAACAACATTCATATGCTCAAGGGCATATGCTTTGTTTACATTACACACTTTGCTTAATGCAATTATCCGTTGTTCGCAACTTAATACTCATGGGGTGTTCGGACGATATCCCCGTGAGTGGATTATTAGTCATAGATGCAGTTGGATAGCGGTCTATGTATTTTGTTGTAATGCCCAGAGTAAATCTCATAGTGATCTTCTTGACATATCACGTTTATCTTTATTCTATCAATTGCCCAACTGTAATTTGTTTACCCAGCATGTGTTATTTATCTTATGGAGAGACACCACTAGTGAACTGTGGACCCTGGTCCTATTTCCATCATATTGCTATCACCTGTTTACTTTACTCGCATACTCTATTGTTTTCCACTCGATACGCTCATAACCTTTGTTTCAAGCAAACCGGTGAGATTGACAACCTCATCGCAAGTTGGGAACAAAGTACTTGGTTGTGTTGTGTGCAGGTTCCGCGTTGTAGCTAGCAAGCAAAGCTTGGACGAGGCGCCATATATAAATTGTCCGAAGCTGTCGCAAACTAGCAAGCATCACCTTCAGTCGTTTGTCTCTCCTCTCCAAGAACGATAAACCTTGGTTTCTTAACTGAGGGAAAACTAGCTGCTATACTCATCACACCTTCCTCTTGGGGTTCCCAACGGGCTGGTCATTCACCACGCACAAGGACCGTCTGCTACACGTCAACTTGGCACCAGCATGTCCCACCTGCAACATGCCGATGACACGATGGTCCTGGTCCAAAATTCTCAGGAAAGTTTGACCAATCTCAAGTTCCTGTTGTTGTGCTTTGAATTCTTGTCGGGTATGAAAATCAATTTTCACAAAAGCGAAGTTATAGTGATGGGAGTGGATGCTGCAGAGCAGGCTAGGGTAGCCAGTTTGCTTAATTGTAAGCAAGGAAAGTTTCCTTTTACTTACTTGGGCTTCACCATGAGTGATCACAAGCTTACTATGGCTGATCTTGAGCCTTTGGTGGTATCGGTGGGCAAGCGTGCTGCTCCATGGCAAGGACAGTTTATGTCCTCTGCTGCTCGCTTGACATTGATTGATGCTTGCTTGTCGAACCTTCCGCTCCATACAATGGGCCTCTTCTTGCTGGCAGATGGAACCCATGCCGCAATGGATAGACACGGGAATAGATTTTTCTGGGAAGATCAAAGTGCAGCGAAGAAATTCCATATGGTTAACTGGAAAACCATTTGCCAACCCAAAAGCCAGGGTGGTTTAGGGGTGATGAACACAAAGTTGATGAACATTGCGTTGATGGCTAAGTGGATTTGGAGAATTTACAGAGAGAAAAACTCGGATTTGCTTTGGCTGAGGCTGCTAAGAGCGAAATACAGAACCTCTGAGATTTTTCCTTCCTCTCCTACTAACTGCTCTCCTTTTTGTCATAGCATTCACAAAGTGAAAGACCACTTTAGAGTGGGAGTTAGGTTTGGACCTGGTAAGAACTCTGCCATTAGTTTTTGGAGGGATCTGTGGATTGGAGAGGTCCCTCTGTGTGATAGGTTCCCAACTCTGTTCGCTAAGAGCTCTGACTCTGATCTCACCATGGCTCAAGCCTATTCAGAGGAAGGGTGGCGCATTTTTTTCCGGAGGGCGCTAGATCAGGGTGATCTACTGGCCTGGGCGGAGCTTTTTGAGTTGGTGGAGGACATCGAGCTGGTCGATGTGCCTACCACAATCTCGTGGTGTCGCACTCCGTCTGGGCAATTTTCAACAAAGTCTATGTACCTCTCGCTATGCAAGGCTCCAGATGTGCCACTCACCAAGTTGATTTGGAATTGCCAGTTGCCGCTTAAGTTGAAATTTTTTACTTGGCAGCTGCTTAAGGGGAGGTTGCCATCTAGTGATCACATTCATGCTTGGGGTGGTGCCTCAGATGGCAATTGTGTGCTCTGTGGGAAGCCTGAGGATGTTGATCATATCTTTTTTCAGTGCCATTTAGCAGAATTCTTGTGGAGTGGGGTTCGGGAGATGTTCAGGGTGAACTGGAACCCTAGATCAAGGCATGATTGGACTAACATCTTGAATTCCTTGTCTGATAAACCCCGAAGGCTCTTGTGGACCTTCTTTGCTGCCCAGTGCTGGTCTTTGTGGACTACTAGAAACAAATTTACGATTGAGGGCATGTTCCCTCGACAACCCGCTGACTGCATCTTTAAAATTATCTTGTCTTTGCAGCTTTGGCGCCAGATTCAAAAGCCTAAGGACCGAGTGCTGCTGGACGAACTGGTGGCGTTGTCAAGAGTGTTCTTTGCCAGCTCCTACTCCCCTCCATCAGCGTCATCCAGTCTTCAGCCTGATCCACCACCTGCTACTTAACAGACTATTACTTATCTAGCTTTTCAGTTCCAGCCTGCGTGTTGTGGTTTGGTTGTATGCTTAAAACTCTCTTGTGGTTCAGCCAGGGTGGCTTGACCGCTGTCGTGTGTGGTGGTTGTCGCAAAACTCTATGTTGGTGTTGTAAACCTTTGCTCTGTGTGGGGCTTTATTAATTTAAAGTCGGGTGCAGGAGTGCATTTTATCTAAAAGTACCAAGTGTTAACATGTACTATACAACATAGAGGAAGTTTCCTCAAAAGAGTGCAAACTACAAAGTATATTTGTACATTCTTGGTTCTCCTTTTGCCCCCAAAAGATAGCTCTATACAGTTAGAAATAATGGTAGCTTGCAATTTGTTTTTGCACCCTAGGCCCCAGCCTTACTGTACGAGTGTTGAGATATCACAAAGAAGAGCTAAACGACCGAACTGCTATACAGTGAAGGACGTTACATAAAAACTCCATTGAGCAAGTGCCGTACTTGCAATTACATGCACCAACCAGTTCACTCAAAATCTCAAGTCTATGGAGAAATGCAGGTAGTGCACTTGTACTTCAATACTGTCTCACTGTATGACTCTCAAATCTAAAACTGAACCAGAAGTGGCATGTGATCTTTTACTTTAAATTGCTGACAGCCTGTTCAGAAGATCTTTGGATTTTATACAATGTAGAATTGCACTCAGAAAATCTTGACAACTCACCTGTACTTCAAATGTTCCAGGAATTGCAATTCAATTTATCACTTGTTAAATTTACTGGTCATCATTGCATATCTACAATGTTGAGTTACCTTAGGGTTGAGTTAAGTGTTGTAATCTCTTAGGTACGAACAATTGTCATTCTAATATCTTCACGAAAGAGGGTGGAAGGTGTGAAATGTGTATGATACCAAGCAAATTTCTCGAAAAGAGTTTAAAAAACCAACAAGCACACTAGAGCACGATAAATACTCTGTAAGTACCAAGTGTTAACATGTACTCCCTCCGTTTTTTAAATATAAGATGTTTTAGATTTATGAAGCAAATGTATCTAGACTCTTTTTAGTGTGTATATTCGAGTGAACCTACACACTAAAAGATGTCTAGATACATTTGATTCACAAAACTAAAACATCTTATTTTTTAAACGGAGGGAGTACAAGATAGAGGAAGTTTCCTCAAAAGAGTGCAAACTACAAAGTATATTGTAAATTCTTGGTTCAATTTGCGCCCCCCCCCCCCCCCCCCCCAAAGAAAAAAAATTAGCTCTATACAATTGGAAATAATTGTATCTTGTAATTTGTTTCTGCACCCTAGGCCCATCACAAAGAAGAGGTAAATCGACCGAACTGCTGATGAAGTAGATACAGTGAAGGACGTTACAGAAAAACTCCATTGAGCAAGTGTCGTACTTGCAATTACATGCACCAACCAGTTCACTCAAAATCTCAAGTCGATGGAGAAATGCAGGTAGTTCACTTGTACTCGTACTTCAATACTGCCTCACTGTGTGACTCTCAAATCTAAAATGAACCAGAAGTGGCATTTGATCTTTTACTTTAGATTGCTGTCAGACTGTTCTGAAGATCTTCGGATTTTATACAATGTAGAATTGCACACAGAAAATATTGACAACTCACCTGTACTTCAAATGTACCCCTAATTGCAGTCCAATTTATCACTTGTGAAATTCACTGGTCATCATTGCATATCTACAATGTTGAGTTACCTTAGGGTTGAGTTAAGTGTTGTAATCTCTTAGGTGCGAACAATTGGCATTCTAATTTTAGTACGACTTATACCTGCCCCAGAAAATATGTTTGGTGTGCAAAATATCTCGGTCCAACCTAAACCCTTTGTGTTTCTCCCCTGATGTCTCCCCACGTCCAACTCCTCTGGCCCAAACTTCCGATTCTCCCTCCTCCCAAAACCAGTTTTGAAATGTTTAAACATTACTAAGTTCAAAATAAAATTTTGTATTATATCTGTATAATTTCTTTTTTACATGAAATCCCCATCCCCGGGAAATTTTCCCCCCATATCGGAATCCTTGCATGTAGCCAAAGCGAACGAGAGAGCATTCATCTTTTGTGAACAATTTAAAAAGGAGGAGGATTATTGCCGAAGAGCTCCAGGAAAATACTGGGTGAATTCTCGGTTTGCTTGGACCAACAAATGGTCGCGGTGGCCACGGTCCCACATGTCCCTGTGGTTCCCATGATAATCCCCATTGTCCTCTATGGCCACGGCGAACATCTCTTTTCTCCAGTCCTCGATGCCGTCCCGCTGGCATTGCCCCGCGAGCCAGTCCTCGTACTCGAACTGCAGAAACGGTGGAACAAAATTGACGGAAATGCCACGTCATTAAGTTGGAACTGAGATCGCGGAGCGCACCTCGCCTCGCAGGTTATGGGTGTATCTTCGGGGACATTCGCGAGCGGCCAGGTCCGAGTAGAAGGCCATCACGTCTCGCATCATCTCCTCCTCGGACGGGAGCTTGATTCGTCCTGACAAGACGCCGGCCACCCATTTGCTCTGGAGCTCGAACAATGTAAAAGGGATCACCTGGAGGCACGACGAAGACAATAATCATGCATCGTTACATGATCAAGGATGTGATTTTCGACAATCGGTCTAAACACAGACCTTGAGCGGCAACCCGATGAATGAGAGCTGAGGAGCCACCTGTGGCGGGAACACATGCTTGTAGAGTGGACCGACACGGTTGTCGTCCACGGAGATAGTTGCGTCATCACTGAGAAACGGGAAGCTGTACTCATACCTATCTTCAAGACGAGATGAACAGGGAGACAGCAGACATTTTAAAACTGGTTTTCTGGAGGAAATTCGGTACAAAATGAACACTAGGAGATGATCAGCAACCGTACCCGGTGCAGTGTACAATGACATCCGCTCTGATACGGCTGCCGTCTTGGAAGACCACACTACCGTCTTCCTCAGCACGCTCGACCTGACGGAGCGAAGGATCGGCCGGAATACATTATCATTCAAACTGCGGGAAATTAAAGACCGGATCGGGCGAGACATAGAAAGCGTACCATGGAATGGAGCCACAGGTTAGTATGGTGGCCAGGCAGTCTCTCGCAAGTGGCAGCAGGCGCCGATCGGCTGACAACATGGACCTCTTTGGCGACACCGGCTATGTCCCTCGAAATGCCCATTGCACTCACAGAACACCCTATCACCACGACAACCTGCCAACAGATCATATTGTCGAAACTTGGAAGTTGAGACAATCGTACTTGATCGAGAGATGCATCTTGAGCTTTCGGATACAATCACTGGATGTACGAAAAACACAATGACTGACGCACTTGACCGCGAAAAGGCTCTGGCACACGGTAGCTGTTGCTGTGCAGCTGCTTCCCAGGCCAAGCATCCATGCCTGCAAATTAACAGGAGGTCACCGATATGCAGACATCCGTACTCGTTGACCAATACAAACGCAATTTAGTTACTGATGAGTAGCCAAGAATTAATTGACATCGGTTCATGAATCATGAATGATGGAAGTGTTACCGGCGATGTCGGCGACGTGGGGCTGGTAGTAGTGGCCGTTGCAGACGACGACGGCGTCGAACACCTCCTCCTCCGCTACGCGCTTCTCGCTTCCGGACACCTTCCTCGAGTACCTGACGCGCCAGCTCGCGGCGGCCTCGCGGGTGACCTTGATCACCTCCGTATCGAGCCGGACGAGCCCGTGGAGCTCGAACCGCCTTGCGAATTCCCGGAGGTACCGGAGCACCTCCGCGTGGCCGGGGAACGTGCGGGGGTCGCCGTCGGGGCCGGCGGCGGCGGCGGTGAAGGGGAAGTCGAGGAACCCCATGGACTGGCGTGGAAGGTTGGTCCGGAGGGAGGCGTAGAGGTTCGAGCGCCGGGGGGCGAGCGGGTCCGGCGAGGCGGACGCGTCGGCGTCGTCGTACACCCAGGTGCCGCCCACGTCGTCGGTGCGCTCGAACACGACGGGGGCGTGGCCCTCCCGCCGGAGCTCGCGCGCCGCCACCAGGCCGGCGGCTCCCGCGCCGATGACGGCGACGCGGAGCGAGCGCGCCGGCATCAGATCGATCGGGAGGGGGCGACCGATGGGGAGGCAAGAGTCTCCTCCCTCTCGGCGAATCGTGTGTCCTTTTTCTTTCGGATTTTTACCTCGAAAAAGTACTTTGCATCTCGGGCACCAGGAATTGAAAATCTTATACGTTTGTCAAAATATCACCAACAAATTCACACACGTCGTACTGTAAATGTTTGTTGGGGGGGGGGGGGGGGGGGGGGTGCGGTGTCCTCAGGGTGGACACACACCTAGGCTTGGATCCCGAGGTGGTGCTGCCCTCGACTTGGTCTTCAGATTTCAGCGAACTTCCAACCAAATTCATCAAAAATCTGCCAAAAACAATCTTTTTGTCAAAAAGCTGCCGAAATTTTCAATGAATTTTAGGCGGTGCGTGAAAGTTGGCCATATTCTCGTGAGCCCCGCAACAGAAGGGCAAGGGCGAGTGCTAAAACTTTCCTCTTGCCAACCGCTTTTTAGTTTACATGGCATGCTCGATTCAGCCGCGAAAACTTATTTCTATGGGCTGGATTGATGTAACTTTTTATCTTCTAAAAAAATGGCAAGAGCTAGGAATCAGACGATTTAATTTTCACATGCATGAGTGGTCCTAGGTTACGTCTGCAAAAAAAAAATGTTGCCACTGCTGCAATAAAATACTAGACGTAATATTTTTATGTGTGTATGTAGCATTTTTTGAAACAACATTAGTTTGCAACATTACTATGTGAATCTAGAAACACTAGTGACATGCAGCAAAAGTTTTCGAGTATGCTCATGTAGCAAAAAAAAAGAAATACATTATGTAGAAGATATCCATCTGTTTGTGGCAAAGTGTATAAATATCTGCAACAACAGAATTAATGCATCAAACATTTGTGCAACTCATCCAATATTAAAAGGAACATGTATGCAACATTGGAGCAATATCTGGTAGCATACCAAAAAATCATTGTAGCACTCTAATCATTCTTACACAACAAAACGGTACACCCGAGTAGAAAAATCGCGACACCATATGTAACATCAGAAAAATCGCCAACAAATTAACCTTCCCAAGACCATGTAGGCACCACTATGTGTCGATTCGAGCTCCTCGATGACCAATCTACCACACCAAAGGCGTGGCGCCACCAGATCGGGTCAACCCTGACTAAAAAGAAACAAGTTACTAGCAAATCGCAAACATCATATGCATCATCGATAAATCCAAAAAACTCACCGGCGCCATTGTCCATGGACAGATCCCAAAAAAAAACTCACCGGCAACGAATACACCACCCGATCAGAGCTAGCTACTTTCTACGATATTCATTTAAACTCCAATACTATGCAACATGACAAAAACGAAGTAGCTAGCTACATAGAAAAAAGAAGGTTAGCTAAAAGAGAGTTCAAGGTAGCAGTTTGCACTGTGCCTGACTAAGAGCATCTCCAACAGCCACTTTGCCTCGCGCGTTTTCGATTTTATCGTGCCATTTTTTATGTTTAGCGCACCGGCGTAGTTGTAGCAATTTTGCGCGCATTCCGGTCATGATTTATCAGACGTGGTAAATTAGCGCGTGAAAACACTTTATGTGCCAAAAATGAAAACAAACTACTTTTTAATTACAAACTAGTAGATTCAAACAAGATTGATACTCGGATACTACATAGTTCAATAGAAAAACTTGTAGACAAAATACTACATAGATTGATACTCAGATACGCCGCCACTACTGCTCGTCACCGGTATTGTTGATGCTATTGCTTCCCTCGAAGCTCTCCTCCATAGTGAGGAAGAGATTGATACGTCTCAAACGTATCTATAATTTTTTAAGCTCCATACTTGTTTATATACCATTTGCTTTGTGTTTTGTTACACTTCGTGGCATTTTTATGCATTTTCCGGAACTAACCTACTAACGAGATGCCACAGTGCCAGTTCCCTGTTTTATGTTGTTTTCGTGTTTCAGAAAAGCTATACATGAAATATTCTCGGAATTGGACGAAACAAAAGTCAAACCTTCTATTTTTCCCGAAGCGTCACAAAATCTGGAGATAAGACGGAGGGGAGCCAGGGGCCAGGCTCACCCTAGGGCGGCGCGGCCCATCCCCTGGCCGCGCCACCAGGGGGTGAGACCGCCTGGTCCACCCTCTGACGCCCCCCTTTCGCCTATATATTTCCCTCGACGGGAAAAACCTAAAGGACGGATCGCTTTTCCTCGAAACATACTGCAAGCCGCCGCCGTCGTTGTCGCAAGATCGGGAGGATCCAGGAGCTCTTCCCGGCACCCTGCCGGAGAGGGGAATCCGTGCCGGAGGCCTTCTTCACCACCATGGTCGCCTTCGGAGTGATGTGTGAGTAGTCTACCTTGGACTACGGGTCTATAACAGTAGCTAGATGGTCGTTGATGCGTGGTAAATGAGCAGCCCGTTGGGAACCCCAAGAGGAAGGTATGATGAGTATAGTAGCTCGTTTTCCCTCAGTTAGAAACCAAGGTTTATCGTTCAGGAGAAAAGCAGACAAATGACAGCTGAAGGTGATGCTTGCTAGTTTGCGACAGCAGCGGACAATTTATATATGGCGCCTCGTCCAAGCTTTGCTTGCTAGCTGCAACGTGGAACTTGCACACACACAAACAAATACTTTGCTCCCAACTTACGATGAGGTTGTCAATCTCACCGGTTTGCTTGAAACAAAGGTTATGAGTGTATCGAGTGGAAAACAGTAATAGTATGCGAGTAAAGTAAACAGTGCGGGAAAAGTAAACAGGTGATTGCAATATGATTAAAATAGGACCGGGGTCCACAGTTCACTAGTGGTGTCTCTCCATAGATAAAATAACATGCTGGGTAAACAAATTACAGTTGGGCAATTGATAGAATAAAGATAACGTGATATGTCAAGAAGATCACTATGAGATTTACTCTGGGCATTACAACAAAATACATAGACCGCCATCCAACTGCATCTATGACTAATAATCCACCCTCGGGGATATCAATCCGAACACCCCAAAAGTATTAAGTTGCGAACAACAAATAATTGCATTAAGCAAAGTGTGTAATGTAAACAAAGCATATGCCCTTGAGCATATGAATGTTGTTTTCTCCCTAGTAGCAACAGCACATCTACCACCTTAGAGGTTTCTGTCACTCCCCCAGGTGAAATAGAGACATGAACCCACTATCGAGCATAAATACCCCCTCTTGGAGTCACTAGCAACTACTCGGCCAAGATAGCTACTAACAACGGAGAGCATGCAAGATCATAAACAACATAGAGATAACAAAAGATATAATTCAGTACAGCAACTTAATCATAAACACCAATATTCATCGGATCCCAACAAACCAACATCATAGAATTACATAACGGTGATCTCAATCATGTAGGGCAGCTCATGAGATCTAAACATGAAGCACATGGTGGAGAAGACAACCATCTAGCTACTGCTATGGACCCATAGTCCAAGGTAGACTACTCACTCATCGCTCCGGAGGCAAGCATGGCGATGAAGAAGACCTCCGGTGGCGATTCCCCTCTCCGGCAGGGTGCCGGGAAGAGCTTCTGGACCCTCCCGATCTTCGGGTCGACGGCGGCGGCAGATCGCGATGTGTTCTGGAAAACTGATCGGGTACTTAGGTTTTTTCCGTCGGGGGGTACTTATAGGCGAAGGGGCGTCGTCAGGGGTGGAGCCAGGCTCCCTCACACAGGGGTGGCGCGGCCAGGGGCCTGGCCGCGCCGGCCCTGTGTGTGGGGCCCTGGTGGCCCCTCTCCATCTCTCCTTCGGATGTCTGGAAGCTTCCGGGAAAAATAAGACTTCAGGAACTTGTTTCGTCCAATTCCGAGAATATTTCCTGTGTATCACTTCTGAAACACAAAAACAGCAGAAAACAGGAAACTGGCACTGTGGCACTTGTTAATAGGTTAGTTCCGGAAAATGCATAAAAATGTCACTAAGTGTAACGAAACAATAGGCAAATGGTGTAAAAACAAGCATAGAGCATCAAAAATTATAGATACGTTTGAGACGTATCAGTCGTCTTCTCCGCCATGTACTTTATGTTTAGATCTTGTGAGCTACCCTACATGATCAAGATCATCTTTATGTAATTCTACATGTTGTGTTTGTTGGGATCCGATGAGTATTGGTACTATGTTAAGTTGATGTGTTGAATATTATCTTATGTTATCTCTATGTTATTTATGATCTTGCATACTCTCCGTTGCTAGTAGATATCTTGGCCAAGTAGATGCTAGTGACTCCAAGAGGGAGTTTTTATGCTTAATAGTTGGGTTCATGCCTCTAGTAATCTGGGGGAGTGACAGAAACCTATAAGGTTATAGATGTGCTGTTGCCACTAGGGAGAAAACAATATTCTTGTGTCCAAGGATATTTGCTTTGTTTACTTTACGCACTTCGCTTAATGCAATTATCCGTTGTTCGCAACTTAATACTCAACGTTTGCTCGGACGACATTCGGAGGGTGGATTATTAGTCATAGATGTAGTTGGATTACGGTCTATTTTTTTGTCATAATTTCCAGAGTGAATCTCATTGTGATCCTCGTGACATATGTACGTTATATTTACTCTATCAATTGCCCAACTGTAATTTGTTTACCCAGCATGTTGTTATTTATCTTATGGAAAGACATCACTAGTGAACTGTGGACCTCGGTCCAATTTCCTTTACATTGCTATTATCGTTTACTTTACTTGCATTATTTAAATTCACGCATACTATTACCTTTTACCACTCGATACGCTCAATCCTTTGTTTATAGCAAACCGGTGAGATTGACAACCTCATCGTAAGTTGGGGCAGAGTTCTTGGTTGTGTTGTGCGTAGGTTCCATGTTGCTGCTGGTGCAAAGCAAAACCCTGTACGAGGCGCCTTATAAATTGTCCAAAGCTGTCGCGAAGCTAGCAGGCATCACCTTCTGAAGTTTGGCTTTCTCCTACCGGTTCGATAAACCTTGGTTTCACAACTGAGGGAAGACTTGCTGTTATGCTCATCATACATTTCTCTTGGGGTTCCCAACGGGATGTAATCTATACGCCATCAAGCAATTTTTCTGGCGCTTGTCGGGGAGAAAGAATATTTCTGCAAGGGGAGTCTCACACGCTCAATCTTTTACTTTGTTATTGTTTTGCTTCATTTTATTTTTGCTTGCATCGTTTTATCAAAAATACAAAAAAAATTAGCTTCCTTTATAGTTGCTTTTACTTGCTTTCTTTTAGTTTTGCTAGAATGGGTACTCCTGAGAACACCAAGTTGTGTGATTTTACTAGCACCAAAAACAATGATTTTATCTGCACTCCTATTGCACCACCTGCTCCTGAGGCAAATTTTTATGAGATCAAACCTGCTTTGTTGAATTTTGTTATGAAAGAGCAATTTTCCGGTGCCAGTTCTGATGATGCTGCAGCTCATCTCAACAATTTTGTTGAGCTATGTGAGATGCAAAAGTATAAGGATGTAGATGGTAATATTATTAAGCTTAAGTTATTTCCTTTCTCTTTAAGAGGAAGAGCTAAGGATTGGTTGTTATCTTTGCCTATAAATAGTATTGATTCTTGGGATAAGTGTAAGGATGCTTTTATTGGAAAATATTATCCTTCTGCTAAGATTATAGCTTTGCATAGTGATATTATGAAGTTTAGACAGTTTGATAATGAACATGTTGCTCAAGCTTGGGAAAGAATGAAATCTATGATAAAGAATTGTCCCACTCATGGACTGACTACTTGGATGATTGTCCAAACTTTTTATGCAGGACTGAATTTTTCTTCAAGAAATCTATTGGATTCAGCTGCTGGAGGCACTTTTATGTCCCTTACCTTGGGCGCCACAACAAAGCTTCTTGACAACATGATGGTAAATTATTCTGAGTGGCACACCGAGAGAGCTCCACAAGGTAAGAAGGTAAATTCTGTTGAGGAAACCTCTTCCTTAAGTGATAAAATTGATGCTATTATGCTTATGCTTTCTAATGATAGAGCTCATATTGATCCTAATAATGTTCCTTTGGCCTCTTTGGTTGCTCAAGAAGAGCATGTTGATGTAAACTTCATTAGAAATAATAATTTCAACAACAATGCTTATAGGAACAATTTTGCTAGCAACAATTATAGGTCGTTTCCTTCTACCAATGGTAATGGTAATGGTTATGGTAACTCTTATGGTAATACCTCCAACAACACTAGGGGCGCGCCCTCTGAGCTTGAGGTAATGCTCAAGGACTTCATCAGTAAGCAAACTGCTTTCGTTGAGGAAAACTTGGGTAAAATTGATATTCTTGCTTCTAAAGTTGATAGCCTTGCTCTTGATGTTGAACTTCTAAAACTAAAAGTGTTCCCTAATGATGTGAAAGAAAGCACTACTTTAGATGCCATCGAAGTTAGAATCGATGAAAATGTTAGGATGTTAGCAGAATTGCATGCCAGATGGGAAAGAGAAGATGAGATGGCTAGAAAGATGAAGGTATGTTCTATTACCACCTCTAATGATGTTGTTCCAAATGCTAGCAATCCTCTTACTTTGATTGGTGTAGAGAAATCTCCTACTCCTTGTGCGAAAAAGCCCAAAACTGTAAAAACTTTTTCTCAAAAGAGTGCTGAAATTTTTTGGAGTATGGGAGATGATAGCTCTATTTCTTTTAGTGATTTTGATGTTGATGGCTGCAACCTATCTGAAGTTATTTTGTTCTTGGAAAATCTTGCTTTGAGTCCTAATGCTAGTTCTTTGAATGTTGCTTTTACAAATCATATTACAAATGCAATCATGAAAATTAGGGAGGAAAAGTTGAAACAAAAGGCTTCTATTCCCAAGAAGTTAGAAGATGGTTGGGAGCCCATCATTGATATGCATGTTAATGGTTTTGATTGCCATGTTTATGACATGATTGGTTTACCACCGCTTGAAAAGTGTTATTTTGATGTTCCTCTTGCTGATGTTGCTAAGAAAAAACCTTTGGGAAGGATTAATGATGTTCTTATTATGGTTAACAATAACCTTGTTCCCATTGATTTTCTTGTTATGGATGTTGAATGCAATGCTTCATGTCCTATTATTTTGGGAAGACCTTTTCTTCAAACTGTAGGTGCCATTATTGATATGAAGGAAGGCACCATTAAATATCAATTCCCACTCAAGAAAGGTATGGAACACTTCCCTAGAAGAAGGAAGAAATTACATTTTGACTCTATTCTTAGAGCAAATTATGAACTTGATGCTTCATCGCTTGATATTACTTGATTTCCACTTTCTGCGCCTAGCTCAAAGGCGTTAAAGAAAAGCACTCTTGGAAGATAACCCAATGTTTTCTTTTCAGTACTTTTTCTTTTATTTTTGTCTAGGAAGTTATTACTACTATAATGACCTCCCCTTATCATTTTTATTTCGTTGTTGTGCCAAGAAGAACCTCTAATTTGAGGGATGTAAGATTTGGGGAAGTTGCTGTCCTGAAAAAGATTTCTATGCTGCACCGTAAAAATTCGTGAAAATTCTCAGTATATCTTTTTGATCTGTGATTTCTTGTGCATATGCCCCAGGTTATATCCAAACTTTCATTAGTTTTGCACTTTTCAATTTGATCAACAGAAGGTCCTCAAAAAAATTGACCTTTGTCAGCTGTTCTGTTTTGACAGATTTCTGCCACTATTTGTGTTTGCCTCTCGATCGCTTTCTTTTTGAGTTCTTTTGATCACGGAACTTTTGAGGAAGTTGCTACAGTAGTATATGCTTTATATGTGGTGTTTTTGAGTTGAAACCTGAACCAAAAGAGTTGATTTACTATTATTCTTATACTAACGTTGCAAATAGAATTGTGTGAAGTTTTGTATGAAGGAAGTTTTCAAGTGTAGGGAATGGAGAGTGATGAGATGAGATGAAGTATGGACAAAATCTCAAGCTTGGGGATGCCCATGTCACCCCAAGAAATATCTAAGAGGGACAAGCGTCAAAGCTTGGGGATGCCCCCGAGGCACCCCTTCTTCATCGGTAAAAATCAAGTCACCTTTCAACAAACTATATTTTTATTGCTTCATGCACTATGTGTTTTTCTTGGAGCGTCTTTACTTTTGCTTTCAGTTTTCTTTTATTTTGTTTGCTGCAATAAATGGTTGGACCCCAACAAATTTCTTTTGGAGAAGACGCACTCCATTTTTCATTTGCCAAGAACACTCTATTTTTCACTCATCGTTCAACGAGTGTTCTCTTTTTCTAGAACTGCGTTTAGCTTTCGTTTTTCGCCTTGATTTTCATTCAGATCTTGTTATATCTTTGCATCAAGGTGTATTTAGACCACTGGTCTATATGTTAGTTTTCATCAAAAGAGTTGTCTCAAAAAGGTTTGAATGGTGTTGGAAAAGAGAAAAAAGTTTCATGCAAAAAGTGGTACAAAAAGGAGCTTGTTTAGACTGCGGCTTAGACTTTTGTATGCCATGCTTGATGTCATTTTGATAGTATGCTTAGTGATTTTTTCTGTAGCATGACTTGTCTCAAATGACTGAGATTGCTTAATGAGCCTTTGAAAAAATCATGCGTTGTTTTTATTATATGGAAGCATTTATTTGGTTTTCTCCTTGATGCTTTATTTGGGTTGACTTGGCGCATGCTTACAGCATGTTTGTCTCTAACATGTCGCCATAAGCCTCTATGATCATTTGGTTTTTGACTTGTGATGCCATTTTATGCTTCTTTTAATGATGTTTTGTCGCTATGCATCATTATGGCCGTTATTGCTCTCTTAGTTGGTCACTCCTAGTCTTTTGCTAGCCTTCATTTTGTACTGAGTATGAGCTCTACTCGTGCATCCAACTCCCAAAAACCAAGTTATTCCAATGTGTCCACCATACATACCTATTAGCAATTTGCTATCCCAAAGTACATTTGACTTGCTTTTATCTATCCTTCAAATTAAACTCTTTTTGGTGTTATGTGAAAATTAGTCAGTAAAGCTCTCACGAACCTGACGGCACACTTTACTTTTCTCGCTTTTAAAATTTTGACATTGTGGCTCTCTTATGTTGATGTTATGCTTGCAAGTTGTAAGTTGGAAATTAGCCAAACCATGCCGTCATGGGGCAATCTTTCAACATTGCACTTTCTCTCATTTGAGTTGATATCGTGATCTTTTGTTTATGGATACTTGCGATGTGAAATAATTTGGGATCTTGCGAGATCATGGAGTTTGTATATGTGTTATAGAAATGCCTAGGCCGCTAATCTAAGTCATGCATCATTCATGGTGGAAATTTACAGCATGCCCATAGTGGACATTCGACGACGCATCTCACAATAAAAAGCTATACCAATGGTAAATAAAAGAGATGCCGAGGTGTTCATTGTCTGTTTGTCTTGTCATTTTGATGTGGGCTTGTTCCATGTCATCAGGCAGGAGGTACCCCGTTGGCGGTTCTCGATGATACGTGTATGCTTACAATGACAAGAGCTTGCTTGGGACCTAAGTCAAGTAGCATGAGGTTTGGGTATTCGTACTTCATGGGACACGAGGTTTTCAACTTATGATTTGTTAAGCATATGCTTCGTAATTGTACTTGTATTAACTTTAACCACTCAAGATGCCTATGATGGGGGCAATGAGAGCTAAAAGCTAGTAAGTACCATAATTTTTGAAGGTTTATAAAACTTGCAATCCCTGCTTCCCTCTGCGAAGGGCCTTTCTTTTACTTTTATGTTGAGTCTCCACCTTCTACCTTTATGCACCATCTAAGAGAGCATAGTTGCCATTCTGAGTATAATGTGCATAGTTCTAAAGTTTACCATTGATTGATTCATGATTATGGTTTTGCTTGTTCCTAAATTATTTGTATCTAGTCGCCCTCTTAAACTTAAAGGTGTCCTATGCATTTATGTTTTGCTATTCCATGAGGGACAAGCTGAAAACCACTTGATATGTTTTTCTATATGATTTGAACACACGTTTGACTTTCATTGTTTCATTATTCATGATCTTTCGTTTGTGTTTCTTTTCATGTTATAACATGGTTGCTAAGTTTTATTGTCAAGATTATGTCTCTTATGCCCATGTTTTAAGTTCTTTGATCCTAGCACTCAATGCTTTAAATCGTTGATCAAGATTGTGATGGTGCATGTCACCTCAAAAATTATTCTTTTGTTATCACTTACCTACTCGAGGACGAGCAGGAGTTAAGCTTGGGGATGCTTGATATGTCTCAAACGTATCTATAATTTTTGATGCTCCATGCTTGTTTATACACCATTTGCTTTGTGTTTTGTTACACTTCGTGGCATTTTTATGCATTTTCCGGAACTAACCTACTAACGAGATGCCACAGTGCCAGTTTCCTGTTTTCTAATATTTTTTGTGTTTCATAAAAGCTACACACGAAATATTCTCGGAATTGGACGAAACAAAAGCCAAACCTTCTATTTTTCCCGAAGCGTCACGAAGTTTGGAGATGAGACGGAGGGGAGCCAAGGGCCAGGCTCACCCTAGGGCGGCGCGGCCCAGCCACTGGCCGTGCCACCAGGGGGTGAGACCGCCTGGTCCACCCTCTGACGCCCCCCTTTTGCCTATATATTCCCCTCGACGGGAAAAACCTAAAGGATGGATCGCTTTTCCTCGAAACATACTGCAAGCCGCCGCCGTCATCGTCGCGAGATCGGGAGGATCCAGGAGCTCTTTCCGGCACCCTGCCGGAGAGGGAAATCCCTGCCGGAGGCCTTCTCCACCACCATGGTCGCCTCCGAAGTGATTTGTGAGTAGTCTACCTTGGACTACGGGTCCATAGCAGTAGCTAAATGGTCGTCTTCTCCGCCATGTGCTTCATGTTTAAATCTTGTGAGCTGCCCTACATGATCAAGATCATCTTTATGTAATTCTACATATTGTGTTTGTTGGGATCCGATAAGTATTGGTACTATGTTAAGTTGATGTGTTGAATATTATCTTATGTTATCTCTATGTTATTTATTATCTTGCATGCTCTCCGTTGCTAGTAGATATCTTGGCCGAGTAGATGCTAGTGACTCCAAGAGGGAGTATTTATGCTCGATAGTTGGGTTCATGCCTCTAGTAATCTGGGGGAGTGACAGAAACCTATAAGGTTGTAGATGTGTTGTTGCCACTAGGGAGAAAACAACATTCTTGTGTCCAAGGACATTTGCGTTGTTTACTTTACGCACTTTGCTTAACTAGTAAGTTTGCACGTGCAACGCACGTCTATACATAAATCCAAAATACAATACTATAAAATGTCTACAAAATAGAAAGAAAAGCAGGGATAACAACTCATGTGTTGAACACCTAAAATAGAGAGAATGCTATACATTGTATCTGAGAATCTCTGCTTGATTTCGCCAGTAAGAACTATCAAACGTTGTACAGCAAGAACATGAAAACAATGTAAAAATCCTGATATCACTTTGCAGTATGCATATGTATTTCCGCTCATACAGACATTAAGAGAAGAACATATATAATACAGCGTAAAGCCTACTGTAGTAACACAAATTCTTTACGAGCTGAAGAAACTTCTTTTCCGTTCTCCTCTTTGTCTTCTACCAAAAGTGAATCGTAGTACTACATTAGCAATGGTATGTTGAAGATCCTTTTGTGGAAATAAAAAACCCAGGATAGGTTTTGAAGTATATTACTGGGAGATCCTGTATGCAAATTTCAACTCAAAATAGAATGCTATATATGTGTATTGCAGAAATCAGAACATTTAGCTCTCCGAGAGACGATGTGTTTAAGGGCATGTACAATGGTAGAGAAGGCATGCCTTCTCTTAGCCCTCCACATCATCTAGAGAAAGCACTAGATATGACTTGTACAATGCATTATCTCTTATTGTCATCTCTAACAATTAATGTGAAATAACTATTTTTAGTAAAAAATTAATTGGCTAAGGGAAGGCAAATTGTACAATGCATGAAATAGCCTTCTCTTATTTTCTAAGGGATCATCCCTTAGCTAAGGGAAGGCAACCTTCCCTTTCTTATTTTTCTCACCTCCAACTAAGCAAAAATCTTACGTGGCACCTTTAAGGGAAGGCTGACATCACCCCATTGTACGTGCCCTAATTCAGGAATAGGGTTGCTTGGACCTTGGAGATTACTCTCCAAATTAACTAAGATTGATTCCCTTTATTTTGACATCGTGAAGCGCAGGGCAAACTCAACTGCAGACGTACCGCTCCTAACCGAAGGAGAGTAATTAATGGGGCATTAATTAAAAAATTAATGCGTATTAATTAGAGGAATTGGCAGGGCATTGATTAGAGGAATTAGCACGGCCTTAATTAGAGGAATTAGGGGGAGCATTTTTTTAAAGCTAAATAGGGAAGAGTTTGTTGAGTTGAGCTCAACATTGGAGGGCTCTGGACTGTTAGATTAGATTACATAGACGGTGTAGATTGATTGTATCCTATCAAGTTTGTGCTTTTATAAGTAGTAGAGATAGAGATGAAGCGCAGGGCAAACTCAACTGCAGATGTACCGCTCCTAACTGAAGGAGAGTAATTAATGGGGCATTAATTAAAAAATTAACGGGTATTAATTAGAGGAATCGGCAGTGCATTGATTAGAGGAATTAGCATGGCCTTAATTAGAGGAATTAGGGGGAGCGTTTTTTTTAAAGCTAAATAGGGAAGAGTTTGTTGAGTTGAGCTCAACATTGGAGGGCTCTGGACTGTTAGATTAGATTACATAGACGGTGTAGATTGATTGTATCCCATCAAGTTTGTGCTTTTATAAGTAGTAGAGATGCAATTATCCGTTGTTCGCAACTTAATACCCAATGTTTGCTCGGACGACATTCGGAGGGTGGATTATTAGTCATAGATGCAGTTGGATTACAGTCTATGTATTTTGTCGTAATACCCAGAGTGAATCTCATAGTGATCCTCGTGACATATGTACGTTATCTTTACTCTATCAATTGCCCAACTATAATTTGTTTACCCGGCATGTTGTTATTTATCTTATGGAGAGACATCACTAGTGAACTGTGGACCCCGGTCTAATTTTCTTTACATTGATATTACCATTTACTTTACTTGCATCATTTATATTCACGCATACTATTACCTTTTACCACTCGATACGCTCAATTCTTTGTTTACAGCAAACCGGTGAGATTGACAAACTTATCGTAAGTTGGGGCAACGTTCTTGGTTGTGTTGTGCGCAGGTTCCACATTGCTGCTAGTGCAAAGCAAAGCCCTGGACAAGGCGCCTTATAAATTGTCCGGAGCTATCGCGAAGCTAGAAGGCATCACCTTCTGAAGTTTGGCTTTCTCCTACTGGTTCGATAAACCTTGGTTTCACAACTGAGGGAAGACTTGCTGCTCTGCTCATCATACCTTCCTCTTGGGGTTCCCAACGGGGTGTAATCTATACGCCATCAGAGATCATCCTACCTCTCGTCGTCATCATCACTCGTCGAGGGACCTGCGATCTCGGGTTTGATAAAAGCCTTCCTCCTCCTCCTTCTCTTTCCCTCCTCGCTGCCCTCCTCTCGGCCTTCTTCTGCACCTAAAACGCAACTCCCCCTGCACATCTTCAGGATGGAGGCGCCTCCACTCGTTCATCTGCCGCTCGTCGGCCTCGGCGATGTCCAGGCGCCGTTGCGCCCGCTCATGGCGCCGCCAGCCCTCTCGAGACTATATCAGCAATGTACCACAGCAGTGACGATGGGTCAAGGAACTTGGCCTCCACCCGAGATTGAATATGGGGAAGTTGAGCCACTCCCTGCCCCGTCGGAACCTCTAGCAGGTGGTGTCATAGGCGTGGGCGACCTCCTCGGGGGAGTTGTAGGTCCCAAGCCACACACGCTGGCCGCGGACGGTGAGCTCCGCCTCCATGGTGTCGTACGGGCGCGCGTGCACTCTGGAAAACCCGATGGTACTGAGGAAGGGCCGCAACAGCGTGGAGATGGTAGGCGCAATCGCAGGTGACATGTGGTGGGAGGAGGAAGGGGAATGTTGAGGTGGCAGTTGGCTACACGCGCGTGGATGAAAATAGCACGCACATGATTTTTCCGCGTCTTCTCGAGCAGCGTGTTTGGCCTCCCGCGCCCGAAAATGGTGTTTTTTTTTACCGCGCTGCGGCAAAATGGCATTCTCTTGGAGATGCTCTAAGCACAAACGTAGCTAAAAAGCTAGCTAGCTTAGATAAAACGCTGGCTAATGTGTTTACTATCATAGGTTGGTAGTTGGCAAATGTGATATTGGGGATATACCAAATAGGTATACCAGCGATGTAGTTCTAAATCGGTAAGCTCTGATGGTCCATAGTTGGTGGTCAGACCCATAGTCTGACTGAGCGGCACAGTTGCTGGTAGCTCATGGCGGATTCCAAGAAGGCAAGGAGCGTAAGACAGAATTCTAAAAAACATACGCATAGCAGCTACTTGTAGATCAAGGCACGGTGTAAAATTTCATTATACTCATAGACATTGTACAACATGTATTACATAGCCTTGCATTAATGGTGATTGAAATATTGAGGTGATAGGGCAGTGGCTACTCCTTCTCCTTTTTTGAGCGCCTTCGTACTATGGCTACTCGAACTCCAGCCTCGAACCAAACTACAAGGGACAAAACACCAATAGCTGCGACAATACTGAAAGTAAGAACAGTCTATTGTCCAAAACATTATCTCATCCAGAGGCTCCTTTATCTTTAGTACGCCTTGTTCTTCGGTTACCTCCTATTCATCTCCACTTAGCCTCCCTACTCATGGCCTCCATCCTTGCAATGCTCTGAACACATCATTTGCCACCCGTTCAAACAGTTTTATCCCCCAGATCATGGCCTCTTTGCTTTCATGTTTTATCTGCAAAATTGTCCAAGAGTTTAACAAATGACCAATGACATGTTTGTATCATAACAAGAGGATCTCAAACAATTTTTTTCTCAAAGCACACTTGATTTCTGAATTTCCAGATTATCGAGAACAAAGCGGCTATGCCAACAACTGCCAGCTTATTCTTCTCCTTATCGAAACTAGAAAGCCAACATCCAAACAAGTCTTTTACAGTATAAGGGATAAGCCTGAAACTAAATGCACGTTGAAGGATGCTCCATATTAGCCTGGCAACCGAACACGAAATGAACAAATGCTCCACAGTTTCATTCATTCCATAGAAATGACATGTGCCATCACAATGCCATCCTCTCCTCAACAAATTATCTTTTCTGAGGATGCTTTTACGTAAGCTCAACCAAAGAAACACTTTAATTCTATGTGGGATTTTTTTTCCCACATAAATTTGTGTGGATAACTCATTTCATTTTGAATCAATTTCTTATGAAGGGAGTTGATAGAGAAAATCCCTTTTTTGTCAAGTACCAACGAATTTTGTCTTCCGCTCCCAACATCCTCACATCATTACAGCATTCTTTAGATGATTCCCACAAAATTAGTTTGTCGCCTCAATGGGTTCTCCTAAATTTCATATACTGCCAACCATTATTAACCACATCAGACACCGAACAGTTTTTGTTAAGGCTAATGTTGTGAAGTCTAGGATAGCTCAAATTTAAAAGTTGATCACCCACCAGTCTTCCCCGAACCTGGTATTCTTGTAAAAATTCTACTTTACATGACACACCATCCTTGCTCTATAGAAATCTATTATCTTTCTAACTCCAACAGGTATTTTATAAACAAAGTTCACTTTTATGGAAATTACTTTTGAGTCCCGACAATTGTTCGAAGACACATCTTCATATTCTGAGCACTAGCAAGATCGTATCATCTGCGTATTGCAATCTTTTACATGCCCTAAAGATAAAGACTAAAAGCCTCTCCGAGCAAATACACGATCTTGCCTATTCCGCACACGCTCATCAGGATCATTATGTTCTACTCCTTTTTCGGTATGCATTGCGAACACTTGCATTTTTTATGTCTCATCTTCTTGTTGCTTCTTCTGTTCTTGTGGATCCACGCATGTGGTTAGCGAGGCTTCTCATCCTTTAGAATGAGAATTGATCTTTGTTCAGAAAAGCCACTGCTTTCTTTCCTTCACTTTGCTGACCGCCCGGCACACGATTTCCCGCTAAAGGGCTCATTTTCTTTCTCAAATCTCTTCATTTCTACTCCTCCATCTGTCTCCAATTATTTGATTTTGATAGGAGCAGTGCCGGTATTGATGGTGAAGATGTTACTGATTGTAAACCCATATTAGGCTATTTACACAGAGGAATGGAAAAAATCACGGAAAACCAAACTATTATAGTAGATAAATAGTAGAGGAGTAGATAAGTAGATAAATAGTAGCTACCAGGTTTGTTTAAAAGTGAATATAATGAGTCTCATCCTCTGCTCGTGCCAGCATATCCATGCCTTGATGATATCCTCTTTCACCAATACTTCATCTTTCTCTCTTTTGAGAGCACTTTCGAGGTGATTTTGAACATGTGACACAACAGCATGCATCAATATCATCAACTGCTGAAACGAATGTTGCAACTCATCATCGTAAATAAACATAAGTAGTGGTGGTGTTACCTACTATTGGATTTGAACCAATGAATCTCGCCATATGAAAGCGATACTCTAACCGCTAAGTCAAGTAGGTCAAGCTGAGTCAAGCCCCTGCGGCGATGATCTGTACATCGAACGCCTGTTTTGAGAAGAGGGAATTGCATCAATTCTTTCTTCCCATTCGCGTAAATTTAATCGTTCAAAAAGTCTATTCATTTTAGCATGCATTTTGATGAGCCTCCTTTTGAGGAATTCATGGAATAATCCATTTTCACGGAATAATGAATTAAGGAAGAAAGAGAAAGGAGACTAAGATAGGGGTTGTCCTCAATTTTTCCAAGATGAGATAGGATACCTATATATGATATTGGTTTAAGTGATGGGTGATAGACCATCATGCACTTGCCTTGGAAATTATTGCATTAGATCGGGCTACTTTGATATCAGATGGTGTTTTTCGCTGCCGGTGAAAAGCCGGTTCCAAAAAAAAGAATAAGACATAGTGAAAAAGTACAGGAACCCTTCCCGTATACGAACTACTGCCGAGGCGTACCATTGTTTCCATATAGGAAGCCGCATCCCCGAAGTGCACCATTCCTTCAATCAATAGGTTATTATCTGGTTGCCATATAGAGAGTCTTTGTTGGTAGGAGCCGAAACCCTAGATCAAAATAGAAGTGAATTGGTTTCGAGAGCATTCCGCCCAGGCAACCCATATGGAAAATAGAAAAGACCAATCTTAGTTTTTAACTTGGACTCACTTCTTTTAATTTTTTTTGCTTTGGTTAATTTAGCTATATGGATATTCGTGTTAGGGTAGGGTTAGCTATACTGCTGGTGGCGAACTCTAGGCTAATAATCTGAAGCGCTTTAGAAAGATTCCCAAATAAAGTTTTGTATAATATTTAGTTAGAATCTAAATAAAGGCAAAATGATTCCAAAATAAATGGGCAATAGTTAGGAGAGGTGCGCCAGCGGCGAGCAGAAGCAAGATTATTAGATACCGAAGGAAAGCCCGTCGCTTCTTTAGTTTAGAGCAATCATAATTAAAAATGAGAAGCATCCGCAACTACAAGAAAGATTAGGGGCAGAGCCACCAGACCTTACTGCTCCTTATCTCATGCCTCTCGATTGAACCGCCAGGGGATGCTTTTGATGAAATAGTTTGGAGGTATCCAATAAATATTTATTTGTCTGTCATTTTATCATCCATCTTCTACAAGAAGTGAAAGTGGCTGTGTCATGACGATAACAACACCGATAGTCATCCGTCTTATCCGTCTACTTAAGGATTCTGGAGGATCCTCGTGATTAGGTATTCTTTTTCCCGAATGTCCTGTCGAGGCAGAAATTCCTGCCAGAACCAGATATAGGATGACGACATTCTCCCACTGCAAGAAAAAGAGGAGCTATGTTTGGGTGAATTCAAGCCAATGATGAGAACAAGGAAGGTGATAATCGCAGCTAATCCACCAGAAGCCTCCGCTTCCTTTGAGGAAAGTTCTTGTGAAATATTCCAATGTTCCTCGTGAAAGAAAGATATCTGACCCAATGCGTCCTACTCTATTTCCTCCCAATAATATCCCAATATTGATATCCCTTTTGGCTAGATGCATAATCAAGAAATATACACATCACTGCCTGCGGATCCAACTTGCCAACAGAAGGTCGATGATCTCACACAAAGACTTGCCTTTGTTGGGTTAAGGTATACCATACCCTTTAAGGGGTCGTTTGGAACACAGGATTTCTGTAGGAATTTTAGAGGATAGGATTTCCAGAGGAAAATTTTCCTTTTTGCCATTTGGAATGGAGGAATAGGAAAAGGAACTCTAGAGGATTTGTTTCCTGTGCTTCACGTTTTTTTGGAAAAGAAACATCTGCTCCGATCTATTGGAAAATTTCCAGTGTCAAAAGGGAGCGCTCGCATGCCAATTACAACCACTTCAAGGCCAGCTAATTTCCCGCGTCTGGCTGTTAGCAGACTGAATGAAAATTTCCTAGTTTTTTGCTATGCCTGCCCATGGCTAGTTAGATCCCAAATCTGATTTGAACTCTCTCAATCTGATATGTACTCTCTTAAAAATAATTTGATTTGTATGTATTGATTGTATTACTCACTTTTGTAAAGTTAGATTAGTAGGTTATTTTTGTTGTCATGCCTAATACCATCGTCATCAAAGTAGATAAATAACATGATTTTAGGAACTCAAAATATTTCCTCTGCTTTTCCTATCCTGCAATCCAAATGGCTTCTCATCCAAATTCCCGTGTTTTAGATCCCTATAGGATTGATGAGATATGCCATCTCAATTCCTTTACTTTTCCTTTTCCTGTATTTTTCCTATCCTAGGTTCCAAAGGGGGCCTAAGGAGGTAGTACATGTCTCCGAGATATCCTCGTCGAACTACAACTACCATCTTGCTATTCCTTTGTTTCCATCTGACGGTTGTGCCGTCTCGCCCTTCAATTGTACACGCGGTGCAACAGCCCCTGCACGAGTCATGGTAAATCAAAGTCGACAACTTTTCAAGTTCCTTGTGTAACTTTTATTTCTACCTTTATTTTTATTCATGCTTGTTTTTGTTTTCTTCAATCTTTTGTATCTTTTTGTTTAATCAATAGAGTAATATCTTTGTTTATAAAAAAAAGCTATGTGTCGCTAAAAATGTGTTGTCAGAGCACCGAATGGTAGGTAGGTCAAGCGAACACGAGCCGACATTTTGGATAAAAGCGTGTGTGACAACTGAATTCAGCTTGTTTTTTAGCGGCATGGACTGAACAACGGTTTGCTGATAATCTCATGTATGTAACACAGAAAAATAGAAAATTATCTGATTACAGAGGAGGCAAAAGGAAGATGAAACAAAAATCAGACTGGCGACGCAATAGCTGAAAACCAAATGCACATAATCAGCTGGTTTCAAATCCATTTCGTAAAGCATGGTCCCGAATTTCCCAGCATCTCTCAGATGACCACAAATTAGTGCAACTCACTGCACCCAAAACATCTCTGAACACTACGATGGGATGTCTCTTCTGTCTCTTTTCGATGCGCCAGATCCTCGACGATCTAAAGCCTCTCTGAGCAATACAAGATCTTGCCAATTCCGCACACGCTCATCAGGGCCATTCTCTTCTACACGTCTCCGAGTTCTCCCCAGGGCACAGTTCCTCGTCGGACTACTCCTACGATCTTTGCTATCCTTCGTTTCCATCCGAGAGCAGAGCCGCCTCGCCCTTCAAATGCTCACGTGGTGCAATGGCCCCTGCGCAAGTCATGAAAAATCAAGGCCAGTCAGATTGTGTTCTTGCATGCAGATTGCAGAACACAAACATAAGACGAAATCGAGGAAAAATCAAAGTACCTGCCATGTGCTGCACGGCGTTGGCGACGCGGCGGAGCACGGCGACCTGCGCGCGCAGGTGGACGACGTAGTCCACGGCCTCGCGGAGCAGGGAGGCGCCGTCCAGGAGCTCGCCGCCGGGCACCATCCCCCTCAGCACCTTGGTCCTCTTCCGCACCAGCCTCCTCGCGATCACCTCGCTGCTGCTCCTCTTCGGACAGCACTTCCTCGTCGTGGCCTTGCGCCTCATCGTCCTCGCCTTGGCCGCAGCAGGCACCAGCGCCGAAGACGACGACGATGATGATGCTAGGAGGGCCTGTGGCCACCGCGCTCCGTCGCCGCGGGCGGTGGCCATGGCAGCATCGGCCGACGCCCTGACGGCGCGCTTCCTCTCCTGCAGGCACATGTCGCCATTATTTCTGCAGGATTTCAGGCTGAGGAGGAAGCTCTTCAGGAAGCCTTGCTTGAAGGACTTGCTGGTAGGTCCTCTCATCGCTCTATTAAGTCGTGTTCGAGAAATTCGATGAACTCTCGTGGATATACCGCCTAAGTGTTGTGTGGGTGTGCATATATATCTGCGAGGAGTGGAGAGTGAAGAACGCAATGCAAGATGGATGGCATGCACATCAGCACATGTGGTGTGAGCTAGCATGCACATTGCAACCATCCGGGTCTGGCCTGTGGTCCTCTAACTAATAGCAGGCGTCTTTTGCGTTGCCATGCCAGCCTACTCTGCTGATTTGCTTAAGGTTGCAGAATGGAGATAGTATCAGGGATTTCATAGCACGTGAACAGCTCACATCTATTATATACTAAAAGCAATATAAGGATGTTTTTCGAGGCACCAGGTTAATCCACATCATCTTAATTATATTAACCAATAGATCTATTACTAATGGTCACGATTTAATTTCATTAATTAGCAATATGTCACGTTTCAACTCCAACATGCCACGTTAACAGAGTTAAATATAAGGATGTTTTTCGAGGCACCAGGTTAATCCACATCATCTTAATTATATTAACCAATAGATCTATTACTAATGGTCACGATTTAATTTCATTAATTAGCAATATGTCACGTTTCAACTCCAACATGCCACGTTAACAGAGTTAACACAGCCAAAAAAAATACCCCCCCAAAAAATACCACGTTAACTAGAGATTGTAGATGCCACGTTAAGTAGAGTTTGCCTTCAATACGTTTGTACAACACGTGACTAACAAGAAACGAAAGATCCTCTTATAAAGTAGGCATCTAGCACGTACATATCTCCTAGCATGTTTTGACAGATCTCAAAGATTTCTTCAAAGCTCACCAAAGTCACGTTTGACATATCTCCAGATTTCTTCGAAGCTCTTGCAGCAAATTGAGGTCTCCCAGATTTCTTCGAAACTCTTGCAGCAGGTAGTCAAGAACTCTTGGAAGAAGCCGACGCTTTTCATAGGCCTCGCGTCTTGCGGCAACTCGAGCATCCGACAGTCTGCTTTCCAGAGATTACGCCAAGCTCCTACATCCCAAAGATCAGGTCAATCTCCTTCTCTTCTGATTTCACCGTTCATCAATCTAAATCTAAATTAAACTAGCTAGATGAACATCCTTTTCTATCTTAGAGTCAAAGGAATCAAGTTAGTACAAATAGCTAGATGGTGCGATATAATAATTATTATATGTTTAGTCCATATATATGGATAAAACTTGCAATCACCCACATAAATCATGGACATGAACACTTATCTATATTCTCTCTATCAGTAATAAATATCATGATCATTGTATACTATGTGTTACCACTTCTATTCACTTGCCTTGACAGGTATGAAACCTTCGCTACTAAGTGCACTGTCTACAGGAAACGAGTCATGTGCAATTAAGGTGAAGGTTTTGAGACTTTGGGATTCAATTAATCTATCGACTAATGAAGTCATCAGTGCTGATATGATTTTAGCAGATAAGAAGGTAAACCTATTAAGTCTGTATAATTTGGATAGTAATACATATTTTGAAATTTTCTAACATGTTATTTGTACCTAGGGCAATACAATCCATGCTTCTATTGGAACTAAACTGATCAGCAAGTTTAAGTCGAAGTTCAAAGAAAACTCCATCTACATATTGAAGACCTTTAACGTTTGGGAATATGAGAAATATCGGCCTTTGAAGAACAATCTGAAAATAATTTTTATTTCTGATACAACAGTAAAGGAAGTAATAGAAGAATCACGAAACTTTCTGGACTATTACTTTGAGTTTGCCGATAGTAGTACCTTATGGAGCAGGGAAAGTAGTGATTCACAATGCTCAGGTATGTAGATCCTCCATGCATATCAAAGATAAACTCTATATCAATAAAGTATGATTTATACATTTTTATGCAGATGTTATTGGCCTGCTTAGAGGGATAAAACCAATACAGCAAAAAATAATAGCTAAGGACACATCAAGGGAGCGAACTTCAACCATCCGTGAAATTGAAATTCTTTTGCTAGAGTAAGTCAGAGAGTTATAGCATTATTTACCATGTTTTCCTGATTTAGATGCTCATAAGAATTCACTTTTACATGATTATATTTTTGAAGTGGTGAGAAAATCAAGGTATCTTTATGGGGGGACAGTTTAGCAGATATGGTAAATGAGAATGATGTCTTGGGCAAACAAACAATAGTGATTGTCACTTCAAATTTGGTCAAAGATTTCTACGGTGAGAACTTTAGTCTCTTTTATTTCATTTTTACATAATATGATTTTACTAATTCCTTTATAACCAGGCTTATCACTGCGTACAACCAATGCATCAAAGGTATATTTAGACTTAGAAATTCCAGAGACAAAACAAATCATTGAGAGGTATAATATATTGTAATTCAGTTGTATAGACAGTATTCATGTATGAGTGCATTTTGATGATGTTACCACTAAACTACAGGCATTGTATAGTGGATAGCTTCCCAATAATGATTGAAGTCGATGCAAGCATGCAAGGAATGGTAGAATAACAAATGTTCTACAATAGAAAAACTTATATACTAAAAGCAATATAAGGATGTTTTTCGAGGCACCAGGTTAATCCACATCATCTTAATTATATTAACCAATAGATCTATTACTAATGGTCACGATTTAATTTCATTAATTAGCAATATGTCACGTTTCAACTCCAACATGCCACGTTAACAGAGTTAAATATAAGGATGTTTTTCGAGGCACCAGGTTAATCCACATCATCTTAATTATATTAACCAATAGATCTATTACTAATGGTCACGATTTAATTTCATTAATTAGCAATATGTCACGTTTCAACTCCAACATGCCACGTTAACAGAGTTAACACAGCCAAAAAAAATACCCCCCCAAAAAATACCACGTTAACTAGAGATTGTAGATGCCACGTTAAGTAGAGTTTGCCTTCAATACGTTTGTACAACACGTGACTAACAAGAAACGAAAGATCCTCTTATAAAGTAGGCATCTAGCACGTACATATCTCCTAGCATGTTTTGACAGATCTCAAAGATTTCTTCAAAGCTCACCAAAGTCACGTTTGACATATCTCCAGATTTCTTCGAAGCTCTTGCAGCAAATTGAGGTCTCCCAGATTTCTTCGAAACTCTTGCAGCAGGTAGTCAAGAACTCTTGGAAGAAGCCGACGCTTTTCATAGGCCTCGCGTCTTGCGGCAACTCGAGCATCCGACAGTCTGCTTTCCAGAGATTACGCCAAGCTCCTACATCCCAAAGATCAGGTCAATCTCCTTCTCTTCTGATTTCACCGTTCATCAATCTAAATCTAAATTAAACTAGCTAGATGAACATCCTTTTCTATCTTAGAGTCAAAGGAATCAAGTTAGTACAAATAGCTAGATGGTGCGATATAATAATTATTATATGTTTAGTCCATATATATGGATAAAACTTGCAATCACCCACATAAATCATGGACATGAACACTTATCTATATTCTCTCTATCAGTAATAAATATCATGATCATTGTATACTATGTGTTACCACTTCTATTCACTTGCCTTGACAGGTATGAAACCTTCGCTACTAAGTGCACTGTCTACAGGAAACGAGTCATGTGCAATTAAGGTGAAGGTTTTGAGACTTTGGGATTCAATTAATCTATCGACTAATGAAGTCATCAGTGCTGATATGATTTTAGCAGATAAGAAGGTAAACCTATTAAGTCTGTATAATTTGGATAGTAATACATATTTTGAAATTTTCTAACATGTTATTTGTACCTAGGGCAATACAATCCATGCTTCTATTGGAACTAAACTGATCAGCAAGTTTAAGTCGAAGTTCAAAGAAAACTCCATCTACATATTGAAGACCTTTAACGTTTGGGAATATGAGAAATATCGGCCTTTGAAGAACAATCTGAAAATAATTTTTATTTCTGATACAACAGTAAAGGAAGTAATAGAAGAATCACGAAACTTTCTGGACTATTACTTTGAGTTTGCCGATAGTAGTACCTTATGGAGCAGGGAAAGTAGTGATTCACAATGCTCAGGTATGTAGATCCTCCATGCATATCAAAGATAAACTCTATATCAATAAAGTATGATTTATACATTTTTATGCAGATGTTATTGGCCTGCTTAGAGGGATAAAACCAATACAGCAAAAAATAATAGCTAAGGACACATCAAGGGAGCGAACTTCAACCATCCGTGAAATTGAAATTCTTTTGCTAGAGTAAGTCAGAGAGTTATAGCATTATTTACCATGTTTTCCTGATTTAGATGCTCATAAGAATTCACTTTTACATGATTATATTTTTGAAGTGGTGAGAAAATCAAGGTATCTTTATGGGGGGACAGTTTAGCAGATATGGTAAATGAGAATGATGTCTTGGGCAAACAAACAATAGTGATTGTCACTTCAAATTTGGTCAAAGATTTCTACGGTGAGAACTTTAGTCTCTTTTATTTCATTTTTACATAATATGATTTTACTAATTCCTTTATAACCAGGCTTATCACTGCGTACAACCAATGCATCAAAGGTATATTTAGACTTAGAAATTCCAGAGACAAAACAAATCATTGAGAGGTATAATATATTGTAATTCAGTTGTATAGACAGTATTCATGTATGAGTGCATTTTGATGATGTTACCACTAAACTACAGGCATTGTATAGTGGATAGCTTCCCAATAATGATTGAAGTCGATGCAAGCATGCAAGGAATGGTAGAACAACAAATGTTCTACAATAGAAAAACCATAAGGGAGATCACAGAATTGCGTTACAGTGATGTGAAAACAAAGGTCAGTACATACCCTTAACTTCCAAGTATGTTTTACATATTATTAGTTAAATTATTAACCTTTGCTCTTAACTTCAATTAGGAATATATATGCACAACCAAAGCAATAATTGATGAGATTATATCAGATAGAGGTTGGTGGTACATGGCATGTATACATTGCTTTTGTGCGACAAAAAAGGAATCAAGTAACTATGTTTGCAAATCATGTAACAAAATAGCAGAAAAGGCAGATCTACGGTGAGAGTACTCCATATTCTATTTTATTATATAAAATATTAGTACAAGCTATCTGTTAACATTAAATTATCATATTAGGTACATAATCAATATCAGGATAAGTGATGACACAGCAACAACAACATGTGCGATATTTAATGAAGTAGCACAAAGGCTTTTGGGGAATAGGTCTGTTACTACCATGCTAGAGCAAGATGGATTATCCGAGACGATCCCAGAAGCTATACGCGACCTTTGTGGAAGAACACTCATATTCCGCTTGAAGTTAAATTCAAGGAATTTGCAAGAGTGCATGGAAAATTATAAAGTGAATTACGCCTTTGAGCCTAATAACAAGCTAGAGATGGAATATTCAAATGAAAAGGCTGAAGAGGTATGTCCATCCAAATTAATTTTTCTATCAAAGGATGTACAAAGCCATAATGGAAACACTTTTACAGGACATACTGGACCAAGGACATGGAAGCTCGATTGATTCTGTTATGCATGATTTTAAAAATCAGGTATGTTAATATATGGTTTCATGTACTATATTAGCAGTTTTTATACTAAATAATTTTATTTTACAGGATAACTTATACTCCAACATTATGAAAGAAGAAACAGTAGGCGTCAACAATGCATGTGAAAAGAAGATGTCTGCATTTACGAAAGTAAAACGTCCACGGAAGATAAAAAGGGACAAACCAAGCAGAAAGAATATAATTACTTCCATAAGAAGTCACCATGATGAGGTAATGAAAGAATTTTGTTCATTGCATTCATAGTTTGTTGTGGCATAACGATGTTACCAAATACAATGCAGAAAGAGTCAAACATTTATCAAAATAAAGAAGAGAAATCAAGCAAGAGATCTAACAGAAAAGTGAGAAGCGTGGGCTCCAGGAAAAACAAGAAATCTGTTCAAAAAATGCAAAATTTTGATTATGAGGTATGATAAAGTGTACTCTTAGTCTCTCTTAATGATAAACTCTTTTTAGATATCTTAGAACACCAATGAAAATGTAGGAACCGTCAAAGGAAGATTTAGAGGATTTGACAGAAGACGAGAACAATACCATAGAAACAGATAACCTACACAATTGTCAAACTTCAAGTGAAGATTTAATAATAATAGATGGTTCGGATAAAGAGTGCAGAAATACAGATAGACTTGTGAACAAGTCTGCATGCAAGAAAAATGCAAAGGTTGCGAAGATTAATAAAGGCAAGAACAAGGTAAACCATGTTGTCATTAATCTAGCATTGTTATGTTCTTATCATAAAGGCTAAGATATTTTTATATTAAGATATTACATTAATATGCAGGAGTCAAAAAAGGATTTAAATACCACTGGGAAAAGGAGAGATCAAGTGATATGGAAAAATAAGGAGGAAAAAACTGCTTCAAGAAATAGGAATTTTTTTAGGAAAAATAAACTGCTAGATGATGAGGTATTATAATCATTATCTACACATATCAACCAAGTTTGGTAGCACCAAGCACTGAATATTGTAATATATTATTATTGTTATCACGTGTAGTCTATTTTATATTCTAAGTTATATGTTCTAACTTACAGGTAGAATCTGAAACAAATGGAGAAAAAAGTACAAATGCGGAAGTTATTGATGACATTCACTGCATGGAAAATTTAACCCTTCTAAAAAAGCCTACCGTCAAGAAATTAAGAAAGGTAGTAAAAGTGGAGAAGATCAATAATTATGTGCTTATTTATTATAGTAAAGTTTGATACAAAACAAATTTTATCCACCTCTAACTAACCTATTCTATCTTACAGGTTAAAGAAGAACGAAAGGAAGAAATCTTTATGGAAGAAAGTAAACAGTCTAAAAAGGTAACTGATGATCTACAATTTCATATGAAACATGTAGCTGACCTTAATTATTTTAACAGTACCACTGATTCTGCAATTTGACAGGGAGACAACAACTATCCTGAGAACAGTGATTGCATCATCACAGATGAGTGTGCCAATGAGTTGAATGAAAAAACTCCAAGAACGGCAAAAAAGAAAAAAACTGAAGGCGGAAATAAGAGAAAAGTACCATCACAGAAGGAGAATATAGTAGACTTGACTGTTCATAAGGATAGACCCAAGAGGACTAGAAAATCACCAGACAGATTCACATACTAGGATCAAATGTAATGGATTGATCCTTTAAATAGGAACTACTACTATTATCTTTTGCTTTATTACTATAAAAGTAGTGATTATTGTAAGGTCTATGAGAGCATGAATTTTACTTATGACATGTATGTGCATGCAGACATATATTGTAAGTCTATGAATATTTCATCGTGTTAATCTTATACTTTTGCTTTGCAATCATATACTTTGATCATTTTAGGAATAGTTATGCTTGCCCACATGAAGTCGCCAACTAATTTATAAAAAGGAAACACCCAACTAAGTGCATGTACTTATTCAATACTAAAATACTAAAAGAAAGTACCAAATAAGAGATATCAAGCACTGACGCCTGAGCCATTCTTTACATAAATTTAGTTGTTGTTGCTCGGCGTCATTGGAGACACGCTTCGAGAATCTAGATACCCTGGAATTACATATAGGCCTTACGAAAAAATGAATTGGAGAATAAATACCAATGATAGGAGGTTAATTGGTTAAATGGTATCCACCGCTGACAGCAGAATCCCTCCTCACTATCAATAACCCCGTGGGATGATGCGAATATGGGGAATAACCAACCTTGGAAATACTCGTATGGGCCAGTGTAGTCACTTTGTTTGTACTTTACTTGATGATATAGTTGATTCTGGACTAATGTGTATACTCAGCGAGATATGCGCGTAAATACTTAACATATATTTTTGTAATTTCAAGTTACAAATACATGCCATTATGTTCAATATGTTGGTATTTAAACTATTTACCGGAAAAGCATATGTACATCTCAAGAATTAGCTGACTCAACATTGACATTTAATAAGTTGCAAAACAAGTATTACCGATCAATCGATATTTGAATGAAAAAATACTGATGTCAAATAATCTTAATGGTGCTGTAAAAAAATACTTTGTTGGTGTTTCTTCTAAATATAAATATGGGTATATTTACATGTTCACAATTTAACAACATGTTTGCTAAATGTGAAAATAATAAAAAAATTGAACAAAAAGGTGAAAATAAAATAATATCCATTCAAACAGTGAAATTCTTGGGAAAAATGGGCAAATCTACCAACAAAAGCAGGAGGACTTCTTACCAGAGTCAAACACGACTTCAGAGATACACAAAAGTTTTAAAAGGATGTTTCAAAAAAAATTAAAGGAGAGTCCGTGTCCAACACAAAAGGTCATGCGTAAGCCTGGAAACAGACTATATAATACAACTTGACGCACCAAAATAAAATATGTCCGATCTCTTTTCTTCTCTTCTCTAAACTCAGGAACTCGATCTACAAGATCTGCAGAAAACTCGACCAAGATCCCAGGACATAGGCCGATCAAAAAACAGGAGCAAAGAAATCGTGTACTGCAGGTACGTCCATGCAATCCCATGCCCATCTTTTTTCATGCATGCGCTAGGGAACTACAGCGATTCTCCAGAGCTTTCAGATTTTATCGTAATAATTAAGTAAGGAAGATTGATGCCTTGGTTTCAAAATCTCTCCTAATAAAAACAAGATATTTACAAAACTGAATAGCTTCTCTTCTCTAAACTCAGGAACTCGATCTACAAGATCTGCAGAAAACTCGACCAAGATCCCATGACATAGGCCGATCAAAAAACAGGAGCAGAGAAATCGTGTACTGCAGGTACGTCCATGCAATCTCATGCCCATCTTTTTTCATGCATGCGCTAGGGAACTACAGCGATTCTCTAGAGCTTTCAGATTTGATCGTAATAATTAAGTAAGGAAGATTGAAGCCTTGGTTTCAAAATCTCTCCTAATAAAAACAAGATATTTACAAAACTGAATAGCTATGTGATTTTTACTGCTTAATATTTTCTTATCAATAAAGAAAATTATATTTATTGTTCTTACTGTCATACAGGAATATAGTCAATGAAGGGAAAAGGCAACAAACATGGCAAGACATCAGAGAAAATAGCCAAGATGCTCAAAACCAATGAAATATGCAATACTTCAAGGTAAATATTATGTGACTGAATCATAGAACTTTGTTAGGGATATATACAAAAAAACAAATAGATACCCAAAAAAAGATGGCCTCAGGTATCCCTGGCTCGCGCCTATTTGTTTCTAGCTTGAACAACCTACAGCTTAAGCTTAGCGTTGCTCTCCCTATGGGGCTTTCTCACTAGCGATTCTTCCTAAGGCTTTCTGTTGCTGCCAATAGATCTTCAGTCAGTAGTTCAGGTTGAGGCTTTCCAATAACGATTAGGTGGTAAACACATCCCCAGCGCCTTAGGTTTTTGCTCGCTTTAGGCGCTTAAGCCGCCTCTAAGGCAAGAGACCCGCCCAGCTCTTTAGGACGCCTTACCGCCTTAAAAAACATGGTACCAGGTGATTAGTGGTATCCAAAAACTATATTGCAATTGGCGTGTAAGAGTTTTACACCTTCACCCAATGCTAGGTAAACCTATATCACTTCAAAATGACATTTCGATTCATCGTAAGCTCTCTAGCAATATGATGTTAGCAACAATTCACTACTGCAAGGTTTCAAACTTCATTTTCGTATCAAAAATTACCACACAACAAAAAAAGGTCATAAGGATTACTCATGTCAATATAGAGAAAATGTCAAAATGGCAAGATTGACAAGGATGAAGAAAATCAAGGACAAGAAAAAGGCAAAGGCTGCAATAGTACATGGAGATGGGCCTACTGTGGCAAACGAGCAAACTCTGGATAATGATAGGTACTGTGTTATACACAAACTTCATCATGTCCTAATATGCTTTCATTCGAAATAACTAACACTTTCTATTATGTGTTCAACATTGCACAGGACAAGTCATTCACTGGAATTACCTAGAAAAGAGAGGTTAAGTGGGAAAAGAAAGCTAGAACTTCTCACCAATGCAGACCAAGTGCCAAAAGAATCTGCAAAGAAAAAGAGGTAAGGTATATGAAGTTGCATAATTAGTATATTATGGCATCAATCTATAATGTAAAAGATAATGCTAAATATTAAACAGGTCATCAAAAAGGACTGATATGAAAGTTTGGAACTTTGGAAAACCAAATTGTAAGTGTGAACAATGCGGAGCAATCTTCTGGTATGAAGAAAGAACCAAGGGTAGAGGTAACAGCAACCCGACATTTGGGCTATGCTGCCAAAATGGAAAGGTTGAATTGCCAGCCTTAAAGGAGCCGCCTGCTTACCTAATAAAACTGCTGAAGAAAGAAAATGGAAAGAGGTCCAAAAACTACATGCAAAATATCAGACTGTACAACTCCATGTTCGCTTTCACATCAATGGGAGGAAAGGTTGACAAAGAAATAAACAAAGGGAATGGACCTTTTGTGTTCAAAATGAATGGGATGAATTACCATCATATTGGAACTCTACTACCGAAAGAAGGAGATAGGCCACGATGGGCTCAGCTCTACATCTATGACACAGAAAATGAGGTTAAAAACAGGATAGAAGCATCAACAACTTCAACGGATAAGAGGAAGTTGTTAGATCCCCACATCGTTGAAGGACTCAAAAATATGTTGGACAGAGACAATATACTTGCAAAAACATTCAGGATGGCAAGGGAAAGATTCAAAGAAGGTGACTATCATGATGTGAAATTGAAAATAATAAATAAACGACACAGCGATGGCACACGATATAACATGCCATCAGCATCTGAAGTGGCTGCCCTCATGGTTAATGATACATCAGAAAATAGACAAGGACGTGACATCATTGTTCAGTACAAAGATATGAAGCCCAGAAGAATATCTGAGATTCATCCAAAATTCATGTCCATGCAGTATCCGTTACTATTTCCCTATGGTGAAGATGGTTTCAGACTGAGAATACCATACATATTAAAAGAGGGTGCAACATGCAAGAGAAAGCACGTTACAATGCTAGAATACTATGCATATCGAATACAACAACGCATGAACCAATCAATGCACTTGATGTCATGTAAAAAACTAACACTGCAATTCATCGTGGATGCCTTTGCATGCATTTTACACTTCAGGTTGGAGTGGATTAAAAGACATCAAGGAAACCTAAGAACAGATTTATATGCTGGCTTGCAAGATGCTGTTGAAAGGGGAGATACAAGAGCTGACCAGGTAGGAAAGAGAATACTACTTCCATCCACTATCACGGATAGTCCGAGGTACAAAAAACAAAACTTCCAGGATGCAATGGCAATATGTAGGTGGGCCGGATATCCAGACCTATTTGTCACATTCACGTGCAATGCAGCTTGGCCAGAAATTCAAACTATGCTACAAGAGGTAGGGCAAACGGCACCAGAAAGACCTGACATTGTTGTTCGAGTCTTCCACATAAAACTAAAAGAGTTTATGAGAGACATAAAGGAAAGGAAATACTTTGGGAAAACACTTGCAAGTAAGGTTCTTCAACTTACACTGCTAATTTATTAATTACTTTCTATATAAATTAACTCACATCTATTGTCTTTATTGCAGTTATATACACAATAGAGTTCCAAAAAAGGGGCCTCCCACATGCCCACATAGTCATATTCCTTGACAAGAAAGAGAAGAAGTACAAATATATGGAGCCAGAGCAGGTAGATAAGATAACAAGTGCGGAGATCCCAGACAAGGAAGTTGATCCAGAAGGTTATGCAGCTGTTGAAAATTTCATGATGCACGGACCATGTGGGCAGGCAAATCCAAACTCACCATGCATGGTTGAGAACAGATGCATAAGAAATTTCCCCAGAAAATTTAATGACAATACAACGATAGATGAAGATGGATACCCTATATACAGAAGGCGTGATGATGGGAGATACATACAGAAGGGAGAAGTGATGTTGGACAACAGATTCGTGGTTCCATACAATAGAGATCTACTGGTAAAGTATCAAGCACACATAAATGTTGAGATATGCAATAGATCTCTCTCAATAAAGTACCTCTTCAAATACATTAACAAGGGTGACGACCAAGCTACGGTTGTGATAGAAAATGATGAGATAAAAAGTTACCTCGAGTGTACATACATTTCAGGACACGATGCGTGTTGGAGAATGTTTCAATTTGAGATGCACTTCCGAGATCCCTGTGTTGAAAGATTGCCTTTCCACCTGCAGAATGAACAACATGTAATATTCTCAGACTCTACAGACTTAACAAAAATAGTAAGGAAGGAAAGGGCAGGAATAACTAAGTTTACACAATGGATGGAGACAAACAAGCACTGTGAAGAAGCAAGGGAATTGACATATGCAGATTTCCCTTCACAATGGGTATGGAACAGGGGAAAAACAAAATGGAGCAAGCGTAAAAAAGGAAGATCCGTTGGGAGGATTTATTACGCACATCCAGCAAGTGGTGAGAAATACTACATGAGAATGCTACTTAACGTTGTCAAAGGATGCACATCTTTTGAAGACATAAGAACTGTCAATGGAGTTGTCCACACATCATACAAGGGGGCATGTGAAGCATTAGGATTTCTTGATGATGACAAAGAGTGGATTGACTGCATTAATGAGGCATCAAGCTGGGCAACTGGAAATCAGCTACGACAACTTCTCACAACCATATTGTGCCACTGTGAGGTTACAGATCCAAAAACTTTGTGGGAAACATGTTGGGAAGTACTAAGTGAAGACATGGAATACAAACAGAGAAAACTACTAAATTATCCTGCACTACGTCTAACCGATAAACAAAAGAAAGACCATGCCTTGGTGGAAATAGAAAAACTATTGAGAGACGTTGGAAAGACACTAAGGGAATACCCTAGAATTGAACTGCCAAACTCTGCAAGTCTAAAAGAACTAGGAAATAGGCTCCTCAATGAAGAGATGAACTACAACAAAGAGGAGCAAAGAGATGAACATCTAAAGATCTTTCCAAATCTGAACTCTGAACAGTTGCACGCATTTGATTCCATAATCAAATCAGTACACAAAAATTTGGGAAAACAAATATTTGTGGACGGATATGGTGGTACAGGGAAGACATATCTATGGAAAGCAATCACAACAAAATTGCGTTCTGAAGGAAAGGTAGTCCTAGCAGTGGCATCGTCCGGTATTGCAGCACTACTTCTACAAGGAGGTAGGACAGCACACTCAAGGTTCCATATCCCTCTAATACTTACAGAACACTCAACATGTGACATCAAGCAAGGTACGCACTTGGCAGACCTAATAAGTAAAACATCACTGATTTTATGGGACGAGGCTCCAATGGCAAACAAGCTATGTTTCGAGGCACTTGATAGAACCCTAAGAGATATATTAAGGCATAAGAATGAGAACAGCAATGAAAAGCCATTCGGCGGCATGACTATGGTTCTAGGAGGGGACTTCCGCCAGATTCTTCCAGTTCTGACAAAGGGGAGGAGACACAACATAGTCACTGCATCCATTAAAAGGTCCTATCTTTGGCCTCACTTCGAAATATTGGAGCTCACAAAGAACATGCGACTCAATTGCATGACTGATAATGAGACAAAGAAAAGACAAGTATCAGAATTTGCAGACTGGATTTTGAATATTGGAAATGGAACAACAACATCACCTGAAGGCGATGAATGGATAAAAGTACCAACCGACATACTACTGAAGAAGGGAAATGATTCAAAGAAAACAATAGTGGAAAGCATCTATCCAAATTTGCGACAAAGATATCGTGACCGAGAATTCTTGGAAGAAAGAGCAATCTTATGTCCAAGGAACGAAACAGTAACCGAGATCAATGAATATATAATGGACCAACTAGAAGGTGATTACACAGTTTACCGAAGTTGTGACACTGTATGCAAAGCAGTAACTTCAAGTGAGGATGCAGACATGCTATATTCAAAAGAGTTTCTAAACAATCTCAAGTTCCCTGGAATTCCTAATCATGAGATCAGACTAAAAATAGGATTACCAGTGATGCTAATGCGTAATATTAACCAGAGTGCTGGGTTATGCAACGGTACATGGATGACAATAACACAGCTTGGAAAAAGATTCATCGAAGCCCAAATAATAACAGGAACCCATGTAGGTGACAAGGTGTATATTCCAAGAATAATCATGTCACCTACTGAATCACCGTGGCCGTTCTTGCTTAAAAGAAGACACTACCCTATTAGTGTGTGTTTTGCTATGACAATAAACAAAAGCCAAGGGCAATCTCTAAACAGGGTAGGACTATATCTGCCCAAACAAGTTTTTACGCACGGACAGCTATATGTTGCATTCTCAAGGGTCACAAAAAGAGACGGACTACGGGTAATGGTAGATGACGAAGAAAGCAAAGAGGATGATGCAGTCAAGAATATAGTATATAAAGAGATTTTCTGAAGGTACAAACAAAAAACACATTGTCTATTATGCTTCTTACATGATGTTACTTGCATTTAGATAACCATAAGTAAATCTTTATTTCATAACTATCACATTAACATGATTGTTTTGCACTCTATGGCAGGATGGATTTGCTAACTACAAAATACAAATGCACCGGAAGTTTACAAGTATTAAATGAATTTGTCACAAACAACAGTCTAAGTATAAATAATTATTTTCGTTGTAACGAACATGCATACTCTGTTTAATTATAAATTACACGCATTATATACACTTATTCTTATTTACTATCTATTTGGGGTGCTTAAATTTATAGGATATAAATAGGGGTAGGGGGCCTAACACTGCCGATGCCGGTCCCAAGCCCGGAAAAAAGTGGAGGGGGCATTACAAAATTACATATTAAGACTAAAAAGCAGTACCAATATTACAATATATTGACTTCATCAGAAGGACACATACGTTTACAACTGTTAAGCTTTAACAAACAATTTTGCAATAATTTCAATAAACATAAATATGGAAAAAATGTGCAAAATATTAGTACTCAGAGAAAATTCTAGGAATTTAAAAAAATACAAGCTGGCCAAACAGTTTGACCAAGAAAACAAAAATGAAACAAGATGATACAATTTATGGAGAAATTCTCACCGAATAGAACATACAACAGGAACCACCGCATTCTTCCAAGCAGAGATCTCGCAGTCCACCGGCCGCGCGGAAGAAATACTCCACGATCCATCTCGACCTTCCACAAAACGCACGCGATTCAGTTGTGGATGAGGAAGAGCAACAAGAGCGTGCACGATTTGGTCCTAGAAGCACCGGAAATCAATTGGATCTGGAACGCAAAGCTGGGGAAAATAGATGACATTGGAAGAGTCGACATTGGGGATAAAGACGTGTGAGCAGCCGGAGGGAGGAGTCAGACAAGGAAATGTTCTTTAGTAAGTGTAACTGATGTCCTCTTTATTTTAATGCGTACCAAGTAGTACGATCTTACATCTTGTCAGGAAAGAAAATACATGTACTCCAAGGTAGCTATCTACTTTATCTAAATACATTTATCTATATAAATATTTAGAACATATATATACATGTATACCTAAAAACATCCTCACGTGCTATGTGCCTACAAAATCGTTGAACTACAAATCAACGAGCCATATGGCGTGTGATTTTACATACTAAAATAAGGCATTTCGGATAACATTTTTTGTCAATCTTACATAGACCATAAAACATATCGGTTCTCGACGAAACTTTACAGACACGCTTAAATTGTGAATATGTAAATGTAAAATTTTAAATCCTTTTTTAACATTTCTAAATATATTTCTTGGATAGAGGGAGCATATTAACCGGAAGACGAATTGAATTTCTGAATTATAATTCTAAAAAACTTCTAATAAACTATAGATGATGCCCTCGCATTTGCGAGGGCCCCTGTGCTAGTTTTTATAAATCGAACATGCACGCATGTGGCTGTTGCTTGAATTGGAGAGTACAAGGTATTCCTGTATCTGATTTCCTCCATGATCCTCTTAAACAAGACGCATGTTATGTGTGCAACATGGCCAGGGCACAGTTAAATGTACAATGCGAGTACTGAATGTTCATGGATGTACGCCCGATCTCCAAAATCCATAGAAACGAATTCAGTGATCCGATGGCCAAGACCCAAGAGCCAGGGGATGGCAAACACGACGCAGAGCACATGGCGGCACATGCGGCGTCTTGGCAAACCTCGATCGCGAGTTATGAAGGAAGGAAGCGTAGGTGCGTTGGCATGGCATGCGCATGTCGCCGGCCGGCCTGTCTGTCTGTCATGGCTTGGCAACCGGTTCAGCACAGGCATGCACGGCCATGTTCTGGGAACATGTAGGCACCAAAAGCGCAGCACGGCCACGCCGACACCGGAGCGAATCGGGTGGTGAAGCTCGCAACGAGATCAGTGGAAAAGGAAGCAAGGGAGGGCCGGCGTGGCCAGGCTCACATGGCGGCCACATGGGGTTCCTCCCCAAACTCGGCCGCGGGCACATGACTGACGTACGTACATCCTTGGACCTCCACCGTTTTCAGGTGTCTCCTCCTTTCTCTCCTGGTTGCGTCGTACGCCGATGATCGGTCACGGAGCATGCGCGCCGTCCCATGTGAGCTTTAAATTTCCCCTCTGGTTTCCGTGGGGGTGGAGGTACGGGGTAGGAGGATGAGAGGTGCGCGCATCGGTGTTGCATGCGTGATACATACAGGAAGATCCTAACAAGAAAGATCTTGGTGAGATCTTTGCAGCGAGTTCCGGCGGGCAGCGCATATGCGAGAGCGAGAGGGTCGACAGATTAGGGGAGGACCTCCCTGTGCTCTCGGTCGATCTCGAACAATCAGGTGTCTCTTCTCGGTTTATAACTTAACGAGTTAATTCCTATCGCCTTTGCCAAGACAATTTATTGAGACTAATAAAAAAAAACTCTTGGCTAACACGTCAGAACTCAGCACGACCAAAAACGCTGGCCGTAAGAGGACGGCGCGGCAAGGCGCGCATAAGGCTCTAGTTAACTATAATGGTGCATGCGTACAACCAACCAGCTAACTGAATTTCATCAGCTAAGATGACTTCAGAAATTCATAGCGCAATAGGGCATCATGCACCAGCTGCCTTCAGAAATATCAGATATGTTCTCGTGATTGAGCACACATGCACCATCTCCCGAGCCACACAAAATTGATTTGCTGGGCACACCACACTCTCTGCAGCGGTGCGTCTTTCAGAGTTGATCAATGGATATATAGCTGGTCAGTCAAACAGGGGGAAGGTAGGTTAAGTGTCACACTCACCCGGCCATGCCCTCCTGCATGGTGAAGTCCATGACGCCTCACTCTCTGTCCAATTTGTGGCGACGTCTGTGGCGCCATGCGTTCCAGCATCAGCACCAACACACCGCAACATCAACATTTGCAGAGCTCGATCTCGAAACAGGCTTTCGCCCCGCTTTATAAATAAAGCCAAAACGGCCGAACGATACAAGGTAGTGAGGTTGCCCTCTTACAAAGCAGATCTTAGGAAAATAGGACTACAGAAGTCACACTGAAAACACCAAAAGGCGAAAAAACAACACGACTCCGAAGCCAAACAAGCACTCCGGGAAGCCTGTACACACCACGTCATACCCTAGGACACCTGAGCTCCGTGACGACGCCCCCAGCAGGGTAACGACGCAAAGCGTCGCCGCCGCCAAGTCCAGGAGGACTAAGGTTTTCACCTAGAACCCTGTCACGGGGAAGAACACCTCGACGACGTCCTCAAGAGGAAAGCGGCACCCGCAGGCGTCGCCGCCGTCAGTGCCAAAGCACGAAGCTTTCGCTTGGTAACTTTCCAGTGACACGAGGAGGGTCGTAGGGCAGATGTGGCGATACACGGCATCCAATTCCAGATCTGGGCACCGCCTTTGGAAGAACCGCGCCCGAGCCACCCGCCACTCCATCCATTGTCGCCCGCACGACCAAAGGATGTAGCCACCACCGTCGCCATGGTGCTCGCCGAAGAGCAACCGATGTGACCCGCCACCCAGGGCCGCCGCCCCGGCATCCGCAAGCTCAAACCCGAGAAGCAAGAAACAAACACCACGGGGCTGACAGATTGGTTGAGGCAGTCAAGCGTGCAGCAGCCTATCGGAGGGGTCCGCCCTCCACCACCGGAGACGGTTGCCGACCGGACGCGGCAGTAGGAGCACACCAGGCCCAGCTGGCCCGGCCGGGCCCACATCAGGCCCGTAAAGCTCCCACCGCCACGCTGCAACACCAAGGCCGCCGCCTCCGCCTACTTACCCCCGCCGCACCACCTGGAACGCCGCCGTGCAGGGTCACAGAGGGGACTGCCGCTCGAGAGCAGCACAGCCATGACGGCCAGGGCGCACAGCACCTAGATCGGGGCCCAAACTAGCCCAGATGAGGCCCGTGCAGCCCGCAGCGGTGCAGGCACCATGCCGCTGCTCCCATCCAGCAGCATCCAACTGCAGAGCCCTGGCGCCGCGCTCCACCACCGCCATGCCCGTCGCCGGCCACCGAGCCGAGCCGCACAGGAACTCCCGCCGCCGCTGCCGTTGCCCACGTGAGGAAGACGCCAGGGCCGACGAGCTCCACCGCCTCCACCACGAGGAACCGCCTCGGCCGCGGCGCGCCGGCCCACCGCGCGAGGAATCGTCGGTCCGTCGCTGCAGATCACCACCGCAGAGCTTCACCGCCCCGCGCAGCTCGCCCCACTGACGTGAACCAGGAAATCCGCCGCCGCCGGCACCGCACGGGCTTTGCCCGGCGGCGCACGCCGGCGGCGGCGGCGGGTGGAGGGGAGAGGGAGGGGTCGGGAGCTGCGGATTAGGGTTCGCCCCTGGTCGCCCGCGGGGGACGACCCAGGGGTAACTTTTCATCAGTTGCGGGAGGAGTCGCGGCCCAATCACAGCCCTGCAGAGCTCGATTGGGCGGCGACCAACTCAATCGACAACGGGGCAGCGACCCATAGGAGCTCGAGCCAGCAGCCGCCGTGGATGCAGACGGCCAGGGCCCTAAAGCGGCTGTAGCAGCTGTGGCGGTCACGAGTTTTGGGGTGGTGACTGGCGGAGCTCGATTGGTGGTGACCAACCTAGTGAAAAACGGGGTTGCAACCTGTCGGAGCTCCAGCCAGCTCATGTCGCGGACCAAGACGGCCGGGGAAAAGCTCGGTGACGAAGGAGGAGATGGGAGGGAGACAACATCCATCGGCAGGTGGGGTGCCGCGAACACGACAACACAGGAAGCATCAGCCGACAGAGATCTAGGCCTGCTCCAGGTTGCCGCTTAGCCTGCGGTTACCGACGTAGGAGCATCGTGGAAGTACAGCATGGGATGGAGGTTGGGGGGAGTCGCCCGAGGCTGATTTTCTCCCGTAACCTTGAAGCCAGCGGTGGAGATGTGAGGAAGAGAATAGAAATACGAAGAAGGATGAGGTGTCTTTCGCTGCTCAATTGGATGTCGTGGATACTTTCTTCTCTCTACGAACCGACTAACTGTACAATGACGGTTTCCAGAAATGCTTCAACACATCGTGCGCAAGGAAATATAAAAACGTGGCGATCGATGATTCGACCAGGCTGAGGAGAAACCACAACGCCTCAATTCTAGGGAGCTTAGAGCTCCTTAGGTATGAGCTGTCACAAAATAGAGTCTAAAAGAGTATGTTCAAGGTCTTCAAACCCTTTCTTCTTCCATAACAAAATATCGTAGTTTTCTGAAAATATCAACCACAGAAAACCAAATTATATACCTGAAAATATCAACCAAGATTGTTCCATAATTTTAATTTAAACCGCAATGCCAAAGCTACGTGAACATGCGCAAGATGAGCCAACTTTAAACTAAATTAGTAAAGTCACACGACCAAGCCTAACAGAACAAAGAGTCCGAAACAGCACGCACACAACACCGGTACATGCAAGAGCTAACCAAGACAAGAAGGCATACACCCAGAGCAATGCTAGAAAAGCCTATCACCACTATCGATTTCCTTTGAGTGAGTAGTGTGCTAGCTTCGTTTTGATGGACAATTTGGCCCCCAAGCCAATCAATTTTTTTATCTTGTTGAGTGAGTTCCAAAATTGAGACAAAATCTCGATGAATTGAGAAGGAGCTCATTCGACCGGAGCCAAAGCCCCTGGTGACAAAGTATTCTTTTCATGATCTAAAGTCAATCTCGCTCTGGAGGTCAAAGATGAGTTTATTTTTTTTGAAAAGGGGCTCAAGCCAACAGATTTGGATCGAAGACATGATATTGATGAAGAACTTCTCTAAAAAATTATTAATGATGGAATCACAAATATTGTACAAAGACTACAACTACGATGATCTCGGTGGGCATATAGAGTTGCCTGACGAGGTTTAGAAATAGATCTAGGGTTTATGACTGTGGAGTCTACGACTGCTACTTAGTGTGTATGGTTCAACCTTCGTCTTGATGAATGAGATCAATATATATAGACGTCAGCATAGGTGTCTCCATGTTGCACGCTGATATCCCACAAGTATAGGGGATCGTGTGTAGCCTTTTTGATAAGTAAGAGTGTCGAACCCAACGAGGAGCTAAAGGTAGGATAAATATTCTCTCAAGTTCTATCAACCGCTGATACAACTCTACGCACACTAAACGTTTGCATCATCTAGGAAATAAAACTAGAGCAACAATACGGGTATGAGAGATAGCTTTACAAGATAATAAATACAAGAAAGTAATTGTTAGTGCTGCAGCAATAAAATATACTAAGTAGCCATAAACTAATAGTACCATGAGTGTGGAAAAATGGTGGTAATAGTGGTGGCTTTGTCTAAGTTCAATTAGTGAATAAATCAGGTTCATTGTCTTCGATGCAGTTTCCTATGTGGGAGAGACTAAATATACAAGCACTTCACTACTTGGAAATACAAGTACTATATGATTGGATTGTTAGCAAGCATCCGCAAATACTAACAATGCATTAAGGTTTCCCCAACCATAGTCTTAAGTTAATGGTCCTCTTACTCCCATATGTGCAACGTTCTGGTTCGCGTCCTCATGTCACTCCGGCAGAACTACCCCCTTCCTTTTGCACATACTATTAACCCTAAGATGTTTAATCCATGCGCGCATAAATATAATAGACACCAAAGGACAGTACCATATCAATATACAACTCTAATGAACCAAAGACATTCAACAAATCAATCTAAGAACAAATAAACTATGCAAACATGACATAGATCATAGGATAAATATTATAGCATCAAACACCATGTTTACATAGGACGGTATAGAGGTGTGTGGGAGGATGAACCACTGCATAATAGGAGGAGTTGGTGATGGAGATAGCGGTGAAGATGGCGGAGATGAGCAGGAGGGGCGCGGGCGGCGCGGGGGACTCCCCCGCCGCCGGCAACATGGGGGAGCGCCGCCCCTTAGCCCCCTTCCTTCATGGCTTCATGGGAGCCCTCCCCCATGGAGATAGGATCCATGGGGGAGGCGAAAACGTGGCTCTGGTGGCTGCAAATTCGTGGGTGGAGGTGTCTCCCACGAGTTAGGGTTCCTCCCTTTATATAGTCTCTCGGATTCCCGTCTCCTCATCTTGGGTCGCAGTAATTCGGGCCTAACTCGGTCGTTCGGACTTGGAATCAGGTGAATTTTATGTGCAGAACGTTTACCGTGAAATTCCCTACAACTTTATAGTTGAAGAGTTTTCCGTTTGACGTCGTATTCGACCTGTAACGTGACCATCTTAGAAAAGAGTTCTGACACAGATTTCTGGAAAGTTCCAATTTGACTCCAACAAGGTTTCCACTTGTATTCTTGATAATTTCTACACATCAAAGTGTAAAACAAGAACATTGTGCACTTTTGCAACTATTAGTAGGTTAGTCCAAATAAATCATAAAAGTGCCACAAAGTGTAGATAAAGCATATAGCAATTAGTGTAAAATAAGCATATAGCATCAAAAATTATAGATACGTTTACAACGTATCAACATCCCCAAGCTTAACTCCTGCTCGTCCTCGAGTAGGTAAGTGATAACAAAAAGAATAATTTTTGAGGTGATATGCACCATCACAATCTTGATCATCTAAGTAAAGCATTGAGTGCTAGGATCAAAGAACTTAAAACATGGGTATAAGAGACATAATCTTAACAATAAAAACTTAGCAACCATGTTATAACATGAAAAGAAACACAAATGAAAGATCATAAATAATGAAACAATGAAAGTTAAACGTGTGTTTAAATTATATGGAAAAACATAACAAGTGGTTTTCAGCTTGTCCTTCATGGAATAGCAAAACATAAATGCATAGGACACCTTCAAGTTTAAAAGGGCGACTAGATACAAATAATTTAAGAACAAGTGAAACCATAATCATAAATCAATCAATGATAAACTTTGGGACTATGCACATTAAACTTAGAATGGCAACTATGCTCTCTTAGATGGTGCATAAAGTAGAAGGTGGAGACTCAACATAAAAGTAAAAGAAAGGCCCTTCGCAGAGGGAAGCAGGGATTAAACATGTGCTAGAGCTTTTCATTTGTAAAACAGAGAGATAAAAATTTGGTTTTGAGAGGTGGTTGTCTTTGTCAACGACTGGCAATGGGGTTCTTACTATCTTCCATACAAAAATAAGCAAGTTTTTGAGAGAGAGAGAGAGAGATTGGCACTTTTGTGCTCTTTTATAAAGCTTGGCACTCCTCCCCACCTTTTTCCTTTCACAAACCATGGCTAACCGATTTATCGGGTGCCCACCAACATTCACATACAATGGAGGAATGCCTTTTTTCTTTTCTTTTTTCTTTTTTTTCTTTTTGGAATGAAACAATATGGAAGATAGCAAATCCGACCACTACGTCCCCATGAGCTGAAAACAGTGTCACAAAATGAGAAGTATTTTGAAGGTTTTTTGAAAGGTAGCACATGAAAATTTACTTGAAATGGCTTGCAAATACCATGCATAGGAATTTATAGTGGAAACTTGGAATAACTTGGTTTTTGGGAGTTGGATGCACGAGTAGAGTTCATACTCAGTACAAAATGAGGGCTAGCAAAAGACTGGGAGCGACCAACTAAGAGAGCAATAACGGCCATAATCATGCATAGCGATAAAACGTCATTAAAAGAAGCATAAAATGGTATCACAAGTCAAAAACCAAATAATCATAGAGGCTTATGGCGACTTTGTAAGAGTCAAACATGTTGTAAGCATGCGCCAAGTCAACCCAAATAAAACATCAAGGAAAAAACCAAATAAATGCTTCCATATAATAAAAACAACGCATGATTTTTTTAAAGGCTCATTAAGCAATCTCAGTCATTTGAGAAAAGTCATGCTACAACAAAAACTACTAAGTATACTATCAAAATGACATCAAGCATGGCATGAAAAAGTCTAAGCCGCAGTCTCAATAAGCTCCTTTTTGTACCACTTTTTGCATGGAACTTTTTCTCTTTTCCAACACCATTCAAATCTTTTTGAGATAACTCTTTTGATGAAAACCAATATAGACCAGTGGTCTAAATACACCTTGATACAAAGATAAAACAAGATCTGAACAAAAATCAAGGCAAAAAACGAAAGCCAAACGCAGTTCTAGAAAAAGATAACACTCGTTGAACGATAAGAGTGAAAACTAGAGTGTTCTTGGCAATGAAAAACGAAGTATATCACCTCCAAAAGAAATTTGTTGGGGTCCAACTATTTATTGCAGCAAACAAAACAAAATAAAATTGAAAGCAAAAGTAAAGACGCTCCAAGAAAAACGCATAAAATATGAAGCAATAAAATTATAGTGTGTTGAAAGGTGACCTGATTTTTGCCGATGAAGAAGGGGTGCCTCGGGGGCATCCCCAAGCTTTGACGCTTGTACCTCTTGGATATTTCTTGGGGTGACATGGGCATCCCCAAGCTTGAGCTTTTGTTCATACTTCATCTCATCTCATCATTCTCCAATCCCTACACTTGAAAACTTTCTTCATACAAAACTTCACACAATTCTATTAGCAACGTTAGCATAAACATAATAGTAAATCAACCCTTTTGGTTCAGTTTCAAACTCAAAATCACTACATATAAAGCATATACTGCTGTGTCAACTTCCTCAAAAGTTCCGTGATCAAAAGAACACAAAAAGAAAGCGATCGAGAGGCAAACACAAATAGTGGCAGAAATCTATCAAAACAGAAGAGCTGACAAAGGTCGATTTTTTTGAGGACCTTTTGTTGCTCAAATCGAAAAGTGCAAAATAATAAAAGTTTGGATATAACCTGGGGCATATGCTCAAAAAAATTTAGATCAAAAAGATATTCTGAGAATTTTCACGAATTTTTACGGTGCTGCGTAGAAATCTGTTTCAGGACAGCAACTTCTCCAAATCTTACCTCCCTCAAATTAGAGGTTCTTCTTGGCACAACAACAAAATAAAAATGATAAAGAGAGGTCATTATAGTAGTAATAACTTCCAAGACTCAAATAAAAGAAAAAGTACTAAAATGAAACATGGGTTATGTCCCAAGAGTGCTTTTCTTTAACGCCTTTCAGCTAGGCACAAAATAGAGAAGCAAACAAAGAAGCAAAACAAAAGGAACTATTTTTGTTGTTTTCAATTTATAAGTGAAAGTAAAGATGCAATAAAAACAAAATAAAGAGACTAATAAAATTAAATAAGATAAAACCAAGACATATAAAAGCAATTATAATACAAGTTAACACAATACATATCATGTGGATGCGTAATATAGAGTATGAAGGAGACAACCTCATGTTAGTTGATGAATAGGGGGATGACTCGGGCATCCCCAAGCTTAGATGATTGTATCTTCTTGGACATGTTCTTGGGATGCACCTAAACATCCCCAAGCTTGAGCTCTTGTGTCTTCTTGTTCATCTCATATCACCATATTGATTAGAACTTATAAGCTACATCCACATAAAACTTCACAAAACTCATTAGTAGGGTTAGTACTCATTAAGTAAAATTCACTCATGTTCAAGCTTTGACAAGTTTAATTTGAGATTACCTACTATATACTAACCAATTTATAACATTTATCGATCAAATAAAGATTATAAACATTGAGTATAAGCACAATACTAAATAAGCAAGACAATCAGCCAAAACTGAACAGTCTGTAAGGATGACACTCAACGAGATAGTTAAGTAGCTCAAATCGAAAAACTCCAAACTAAAGAAAGACAGATCATAATATCAGGTTTATGCACAAAAAAATTCAGATCAAAACACTATTATGAGATTTTTCACGATTTTTTATAGTGAAGCACAGAAATCTGTCTAAACAGAACATTCGGTGAAAACCGAATTTTCTGAGACAGCTACATAACTCAAATCAGAAAAAGTTAGTCTAATTAAAGAAAGATAATAAGCATTACTTTGCACTCAAGAAATTTCAGGTCAATATCACGTTCTGGTGATTTTAAACATTTTATACGGTGAAGCACATAAAATCTGTTTTTGGATAGTAAAGCAAAACTATCAACTTCCAAGTAACTAGGAACTATAATTATCACTTTACTTTTATGGTACAGAGGAATATGTACAATATATACAATATACACAATATATACAAGTTTTTAACTGAAAAGCTTCCATGGAAAGATTTGTTTTTGTTTCATAGGCATGAACACAAGTGTTGAAGGTCGACCCCCACTTAGCCATTACTCATCTTTCCAATCACTTTCCTTTTTGAAAACGTTTTTAGGTAACAAGTACAACTATTTTTTTTTGTAATTCGCATTTCCTATCCATACTAAGATAGAGAACAACTTAAAACTGGAAGTAAAAACTACTTAGAGATAAAGCAAACAAGTGCACACATGAATATTCACCCACACGCTATTGCTCCCCAGCAACGGCGCCAGAAAAGGTCTTGATATCCCACAAGTATAGGGGATCGTGTGTAGCCTTTTCGATAAGTAAGAGTGTTGAACCCAACGAGGAGCTAAAGGTAGGATAAATGTTCTCTCAAGTTCTATCAACCGCTGATACAACTCTACGCACACTAAACGTTTGCATCATCTAGGAAATAAAACTAGAGCAACAATACGGGTATGAGAGATAGCTTTGTAAGATAATAAATACAAGAAAGTAATTGTTAGTGCTGCAGCAATAAAATATACTAAGTAGCCATAAACTAACAGTACCATGAGTGTAGAAAAGTGGTGGTAATAGTGGTGGCTTTGTCTAAGTTCAATTAGTGAATAAATCGGGTTCATTGTCTTCGATGCAGTTTTCTATGTGGGGGAGGCTAAATATACAAGCACTTCACTACTTGGAAATACAAGTACTATATAATTAGATTGTTAGCAAGCATCCGCAAATACTAACAATGCATTAAGGTTTCCCCAACCATAATCTTAAGTTAATGGTCCTCTTACTCCCATACGTGTAACGTTCCGGTTCGCGTCCTCAGGTTTCTGTCACTCCGACAGAACTACCCCCTTCCTTTTGCACATACTACTAACCCTAAGATGTTTAATCTATGCGCGCATCAATATAATAGACACCAAAGGACAGTACCATATCAATATACAACTCTAATGAACCAAAGACATTCAACAAATCAATCTAAGAACAAATAAACTATGCAAACATGACATAGATCATAGGATAAATATTATAGCATCAAACACCATGTTTACATAGGACGGTATAGAGGTGTGTGGGAGGATGAACCACTGCATAATAGGAGGAGTTGGTGATGGAGATAGCGGTGAAGATGGTGGAGATGAGCAGCGAGGGGCGCGGGCCGCAGCGCGGGGGACTCCCCCGCCGCCGGCATCATGGGGGAGCGCCGCCCCTTAGCCCCCTTCCTTCATGGCTTCATGGGAGCCCTCCCCTATGGTGATTGGATCCATGGGGGAGGCGAAAGCATGGCTCTGGTGGCTGCAAATTCGTGGGTGCAGGTGTCTCCCGCGAGCTAGGGTTCCTCCCTTTATATAGTCTCTCGGATTCCTGTCTCCCCATCTTGGGCCGCAGTAATTCGGGCCTAACTCGATCGTCCGGACTCAGAATCAGGTGAATTTTATGTCCAGAACGTTTGCCGTGAAATTCCCTACAACTTTGTAGCTGAAGAGTTTTCCGTTTGACGCCGTCTTCGACCCGTAACGTGACCATCTTCGAAAAGAGTTCTGACACAGATTTTTGGAAAGTCCCAATTTGACTCCAACAAGATTTCCACTTGTATTCTTGGTAATTCCTACACATCAAAGTGTAAAACAAGAACATTGTGCACTTCTACAACTACTAGTAGGTTAGTCCAAATAAATCATAAAAGTGCCACAAAGTGTAGACAAAACATATAGCAATTGGTGTAAAACAAGCATGGAGCATCAAAAATTATAGATACGTTTGCAACGTATCACACGCTAGGTCTTCATAGTTTTGCACGTCAAGTCTTCCTCGTCGTCTTGATACGATGCTATTCGTTGGTGAGAGTCCTTCGTGGAGTCCGGTTGTAGCTTGAAAGGTAGGTGGGTTGGAGCTTCTAGATGCGGGCCTTCACGTCGTGGTCGTCGTGAGCTAGAAGGGGGGTCAGCCTGTGTAGGGTAAGGGTACAGGCTGGCTCCACTTCTATCTGACACTTGGCTCCTACCAAGTAGCTTCCAACCCATTTGAGCATAAGAGTTATGTTAGTGAAGTTGGTGTTGATAATCCCTAGCCCACCGCAAAGATTTTGAATGGCACACCGCGGGCCAATTTACCATGTTGTATCTACTCATGAGGTCAGCCCCTTCCCAAAAGAAAAGAACCTTGTGCTTGTCCATTACCCCATGGACACCATCTCTGAGCAAGAACAACCCCATTCGAAACATAGGGAGGTTAAAGAGGCAAATATTGGCTAGGATCACCATTGCCACTGAGGGTTGATGGCAACCCTGCCATAGATCCACACAAGTCCCTATTTGTTTTATCCCATTTAAGAAAGTTTGCACCCATTTTCCTTCTCATTTGAACATTTTTGTCAATTCTAGCATGCGAGGATCAATTAGAAATGAGAAATTTTAGATTAGTCTGAACAATTAATGGTATGGGAGACATCTTAACCATGGTATAGTTGAAGATTATTAATCTACAAAGGCCTTGAAGTTGTAAGACGAATCAAGCTACGATATCACCCCCATGTGAAGGGATTACACCGACAAAATGATGTTGCAAGAGTAAGCGTTTTACTACTTGGTGCCGAGTGTGCTTTGGGAAAGGGAGAACACGTTGTTGTGATCTCATATGATGATTGTATTGGTTTCGTCAAAAGAGCATAATGGTTCTTCTATTTTTTCGTTTGAGATTGTGTCAGGAGGTAGTGTGGCCATCAAAGTCAATGACGATGTTGATAGATACTTCCAGACATTGAAAGGTTTGAGGCAGGGGGACCCCTATCACCATTAATATAGTGGCTGATATGCTTGCCATCATGATTGAATGCACAAAGAATGATTGAAGGAGTTATCCCTCACCTAGTGGATGGGGGCTATCTATCCTTCAATATGCTGATGGTACGATTATTTTTATGGAACATGATCTAGACAAAGCTCAGAATTTGAAATTAAAGCGTTCGAGCTTTTATCTGGTCTAAAAATCAACTTCCATAAGAGTGAATTATTTTGTTTTCGTGAGGCTAAAGATGAGGCTAATGCTTATGCCTACTTGTTTGGTTGTGGGCACAGCAAGTTTCCTATGAGGTATTTGGGAATTCCGAAACTCGTCGAGGAGAGACTACAAAAGCGTCTTAGTACTTGGAATGGTAAATTGCTATCCCTAGGAGGGAGATTGATACTCATTAACTTGGTGCTATCGAACATGGTACTGCATGTGATTTCATTATTCCTCTTGCCTAAAGGAGTCTTACACAAACTAGATTATTATTGGTCTAGATTCTTCTGGCAAGAGGATAGTGAGAAAAAGAAATATCGATTGGCTAAATTGAGTGTTGTCTGTTGTCCCAAAGAATAGGATGGGCTCGATATTCATGACCTTGAGGTCAAGAATACAACCCTACTGGGTAAGAATACAACCCTACTGGGTAAGTGGATGTTTAAGCTACTCACTGAGGATGGGACTTGGCAGAGTATTCTTAAGAGGAAATATACTGGTCCAAAAGCATTATCTCAGGTTCTTTAGAATCCGGGTGACTCACATTTGTGGGCTGGACTTATGGCAACACAATTTTTTCTTTCGCCTAGGGTCTTTGTCTATTAAGGATGGGTCAGATATAAGGTTCTGGGAAGATAGGTGGCTTGGTAATACCACTCTTCGTGAACAGTATCCAACATTGTATAATATTGTATGTCACAAAGGCAATACTATTGCCTAAGTAATGGAGGACTCTCCTCCAAATGTGACTTTTAGACGGGATTTATCGGGTCAAAGACTTGTATCGTGGAATGCCTTAGTCCAACATTTTGGCAGACATCCATCTACAAGTCGAACATGACGAATTCCGTTGGAATCTACATGAAAATGGCAAGTTTTAGTAGCTTTTATGTACAATGCGTTAATTCAGCCAGATATGTCAATTGATAAAATTAGCCATAACAAACTTTAGAAATCAAAGATTCCTTTACGGATAAAGGTATTTGGATGATACCTACGTAAAGGGGTTGTTCTAAGCAAAGACAATCTTGCAAAATGGAATTGGCATAGAAGCAAGAAATGTATTTTCTATCACCATGATGAATCAATTAAACACTTATTCTTCCAATATCGTTTTGCCAGATCTATATGGTCAGTCATCCAAGTAGCTTCAACCTTGTTTCCACCATGTATTATTACCAATATATTTGGGAATTGGCTTAATGGAATCAATCATAGGTTCAAAAAACACATTAGAGTGGGAGCGATTGCCTTTATTTGATTGTTATGGCTATATACAAATGATAAAGTGTTCAACATCTCTAAAGAGGGTGGAGGATCGAGACCTATTTACAGATGTCTATGCACGGTTGGAGGCTACAGCGAGGGATACTTTTTCCCAACATGGGTAGCCGCATAGTCTACGGATCGGCTCTTCAGTTTAGGCGATACTACAATTGCACACTTAATTTCGCCTTTCTTTTAGTGTGCGTGTGTTTGATACTGGATTTGGACTGTGTGCATCTTAGCTATGCAGAGGCCGGGTGTAAGTTTAATGACTATTAAGTAATAAAGCATTTTTTATCGAAAAAGATAATGTTTTGTGCAATGAAACATGATTGAAAATCTTATAAAAGTTTGGTGATTAGAGGATAATTGGACAAAAGCCAAAAGAGTACTAGAGTAGGAACATTGGCCGTAGTGTACACATCTCTCATGATTGCAGAAAGCCAAGATTTTTTCTCTTTTCATGCTTTTATCGAAGGCAAACATCAATTTGAGCATCATCTTTTTTTGAGAACTAACAAGTTCATAATGATCCCTGGCGGAACAACCCCCTTACACTCTGCAAGCTCACAATTGGAGCATCATCTTTTTTCGAGACATTACAATTTACAAGCTCACATTTTTTTGACATGAAACACTCGTATTCCATTAAGACATGGCTAAATCGCCAGCCACTAAACGGGTTACAGAAGTAGGGTAGCTCGACATCCACAAATTATGGTCTCCGGGAGCTAACCCCACACCCAAAGCCGCAAGCTCATGAGCAGGCTTATTACAACCCCTAGGGGCAAAAACCACACTAGCATCTATAAAATTCATTCGGATTTGAAACTTCATGTCACTGAGGAGATTTCCAAAAGGACCAAGATCATAATCAGGTGTGTTCATGGCATTCTTGAGATTGATGCAGTCTGTTTCAAAAACAACCCTGCCTACTCCAAGCTGACCAGCGACCTGAATAGCATTAGAAAGAGCCATAGCCTCTGCATGAAACACATCAGCCATCATATGCAGATGTCCTGCAGCAGCGAAGCATATCTCAGATTTGTCACCATGGCAAATTGCACCCCATCCTCCACTTCTTGATCTCCCACTAAAAGAAGCATCCGTGTTTATTTTGACAAAACCTTCTAAAGGAGGCTCCCACGTGCTGTTAAGAGCTACATAGTTGGTTTGTGTCTTCTTTTTTAAATAATGCAGCCACTCATCCACATGTCTTCTCACCGTGAACTGGAATTGTTCCACTGAATGTTGATGCTCTCCGTGATTCCCTATATTTCGCTCGTTCCACCAGCACTAGAGTAAAGAGATAGTAAGCAGTTTGTCTGATTCTTGTAACTCGAGAATTTCTGTAGAACTTCAAGCGCCAAACAGCATGATAGTAGTTTGAGCCGAACGTCTTCTAGGAGGAGAGCACGCCATCGTTGCTTAACATGTTTGCAGTTCAGAAACAAATGACCTCCATCTTCAAAAAACTTATGACAGACTGCACATCTGGTATCTAGATCAACGCCCCATCACGCAATATTCATATACATGGGATGAATATTATGTGCAAGTCTCCACAAAAAATGATGAACTTTTGGTGGGCAGCTAAGTTTCCAAATTTTCCCAAAGACCTCCTGTTTAATGGCAGTAGCTTCTAACCCTTGCCCCTTGATGCGGACCGTGTTGATATATAGATCACCGACCAGTTGGGAACCCCAAGAGGAAGGTATGATGAGCACAACTGCAGTTTTCCCTCAGTAAAAAACCAAGGTTTATCAGTCCAGTAGGAGAAAGCCAAACTTAAGAAGGTGATGCTTGCTAGCTTAGTGACACTCCAGCAAGGGCGTCGTTAATGATACTTGTTAGCGCTTCTTCAACTAGTAGCAACGCGGAACCTGCACACAACACAACCAAATACTTTGCTCACAACTTACAATGAGGTTGTCAATCTCACTGTTTGCTGTAAACAAAGGTATGAGCGTATCGAGTGGAAAACAGTAGTAATACGCGAGAAAGTAAACAGTGCGAGTAAAGTAAACAGGTGATAGCAATGTAAAGGAAATTGGACCGGGGTCCACAGTTCACTAGTGGTGTCTCTCCATAAAATAAATAACAACATGCTGGGTAAACAAATTACAGTTGAGCAATTGATAGAATAAAGATAACGTGCTGATACGTCCATTTTGCATCACTATTTTGTATCATAATTTACTGTTATTCATTGATATATTTCATATTTAGAGATGATATTTATGTTGTTTCCTCTATTTTTACATGTTTGATGATCATTGGAGGATTTGCTGCCGGAATCAGGATTCTGCTAGAAAAATGACCGTCAAGACACCGTATTTTGGAAGATCAGGAAATTCAAGAAAAATACCAAAAAATTATATTTTACCAGAAGACTGAGGAGGCCAGAAGGAGGAGGCGAGAGGAGCCACAGGGCAGGCACACACAGGGGGCACGGGCCCACCCCTGGCCGCGCCGGCCTGTTGTGTGGCCATCCTGGCCCACTACTGCCATCGCCCCTTCGCGTATATCATTGTCCCCGAAAACCTAAGTAAAGGGGGGGCTCAGAGATAGACACCGCCGCCTCTGTGGGGCGGAAAACACCAGAGAGAGAAAAGCTCTCTGGCAGGCAGAAATCTCCCGGGGAAATTCCTTCCCGGAGAGGGGAGATCATCACCATCGTCATCGCCATCGCACCGGACTTCATCAGGATCATCATCATCATCTCCATCGCCAGCACCTTCATCTCCACCATCACCATGCCATCCCGCTGTAACATCTTGAGTTGAATCTTGTTAAATTTTTAGGGGAAACTTTCCCGATCTTGATTACTCTTGTGGTTGATGCTATGGAGTGGAACCGTTGAATTAAGGTTTATGTTCAGATTGTTATTTACCATTATTTCACCTCTGATCATGATCCATATGATGTCTTGTGAGTAGTTCGTTTAGTTCTTGAGGACATGGGAGAAGTCAAGATGTTAGTAGTGGAATTATATTAAGTAATATTTAGTGGTTTGATATTTATTTGTTGTGGTGCTATTTCACTAGTGGTGTCATGTGAACGTCGACTACATGATACTTCACCATTTATGGGCCTAGTGAGATGCATTGTGTATTTGGCTACCAATTGTAGGGTTGCTGGAGTGACAGAAACATAAACCTCCGTTGGGAAACCATTGCACCAGGGAGCGTAGGATCTTAGAGTTTAAGGCTGTGGTTAGATTTATCTTAATTACTTTCTTGTATTTGCGGATGCTTGCAAGGGGTATAATCACAAGTGTGTATTTATCCTAGTAAGGGTAGTGCGCTAGCACAGGTTCACCCCCATAACACTTATCAAACCAATAAAGATTATTTAGCGGTATGAAGCGAAAGCACTTGACAGAAACTCCCGTGTGTCCTTGAGAATGTTTGGTCATCATAAGTTACACAACCGGTTGTCCTTTGCTCTAGAAAGGATTGGGCCACTTGCAGCAATTATTATTACTGTCTTTTATTTACTCGTACTTTATTTATTTGCATTACCAAATACCCCTGAAAACCCATTTGCTAGTATTTACAGTGAATCCTTCATCAAAACCACTTGTCAACACCTTCTGCTCCTCGCTGGGTTCGACACTCTTATTTATCGAAAGTACTACGATACACCCCCTATACTTGTGGCTCATCAAGACTATTTTCTGGCGCCGTTGCCGGGGAGTGAAGCGCTATTGAAGAGTGGAATTGGTAAAGGTAACCGTCGCTGTGAGTATTGTTTTTATTTATGTCTTTTATTTTTATTTTATTTTGCTATGGAGAGTTCTCCATTTGGTTTCCTATTTGGGAACACTACTACTACTGTTGCGGATGTGGATGAACCACAACCACCACCTGCTCAATTAGATCCTTTTAAAATACCTATGAAAATTGTTGAACGTGTTATGAATAACTGCTATTCAGGTGATGGAACTGTCCATCCGGGTGATCATTTACTCTTTATACATGAGTTATGCGAGTTGTTCAAGTGTGCAGGTATTTCATCGAGCAAAGTTAAGAGGAAGCTATTCTCTTTATTGCTAAAAGGCAGAGCTGAGGAGTGGTATCGGCTGCTAAAGGATGGTCTATCTATTGCTTGGGAGGAAATTGTACCTCTCTTTTATTCCACATTTTATCCTCCAAGTGAAATTCATAAAGATCGTAATCAAATATATAACTTTTGGCCTCATGATGGAGAGAGTATTTCCCAAGCATGGGGGAGATTGAAGTTACTAATGCTCAAATGTCCTATTCATGAGCTCCACAGCAATATTGTTATTGATAACTTTTATGCGAGGCTTGCTCTTCATGACAAGGATTATTTGGATGCTTCCTGTTTTAGATCATTTACCCATATGAAAGGAGAAGCTAAATGGGATCTCCTTGACCGTATTCAAGAAAATGCTGAAGGATGGGAGAATGACAAAGGTAGGAGGTCAGGTATAAATTATGATTATGAATGCATTAAAGCTTTTATGGGAACCGATGACTTTCATAATGTTAGCACTGTTTATGGTCTTGATTCTCAGATACTTGCTAATTGTTTTAAGGCCTTTGCCTCTTATCTTGATGTTCCAAAGAAAGATTGGAACAAATATCATGCGCCTTATAAAGATTCTATTAGTCATATTCCTGCTAAAACTACTGAAGTTTGTACTGTTGATAGCATTTTGCCTGAACCTTATTTCGAGAAGATGCCTTTCCCTGCTAAGGTAAAAGAGCATTCTACTTTGGTAAGTGTGCTTAATAAAAGTACTAAGAAAGCTGTAGAACCTGATGAGCAAATTACTATTAAGTCTCCAGTAGCTATAGTGAAGGACCTTGTTACTAAAGATGTAGGAGATGAACATATTGTCTTTTGTGAAGATGCTTCTAACATTGTTTCACATCCTAGTAGGCGTAGGAAAACAAGTGTTCCTGTTATCTCTGTCAGGATTGGTGATCATTGCTATTATGGTTTATGTGACATTGGTGCAAGTTCAAGTGCTATTCCTATAGAGCTTTACAGAGAAATCATGCATGAAATTACCCCTTGTGAACTTGAGGATATTGATGTGGTTATTCAGCTTGCTAACAGAGAGACTGTCTTGCCACTTGGTATTGTTCGAGATGTGGAGGTTTTATGCGGTAAGACTAAATATCCTACTGATTTTCTAGTACTTGGTAAGGAAGCTAGTAAAACTTGTCCTATTATTTTCAGTAGACCCTTTTTGAATACTTGTGGTGCTGTGATAGATTGTAAGAAGGAGAATTTTTTTACTAAGTTTGATGGAGAATCTTATGAGTTTAATTTTTCTAAGTTCGCTAAAACTTCTTATGAAAATGAATTGCCTAATGAAAATTTCCGAGTTGAACAGCTTGCCTCTATTGCTCTTGCTCCTAATAACGCTTTGCAACAATTTATGGAGGACCATGAAAGTGATGTCTTCAGGGAGGAAAGATAAGAGATTGACGATATTCTTCTTCGTCAACCACCGTTGATTAAGCACAATTTACCTGTGGAGGATCTCGGTACCACTTTGCCACCTAAGGAAGATCCTATTTTTGAATTAAAACCTTTACCTGATGATCTTAAGTATGCTTATATAGATGATAAGAAAATATATCCTGTTATTATCAGTTCTAAACTTTCGGGAAAGGAAGAAGAAAGGTTATTGGAAGTATTGAGGAAACACCGAGGAGCTATGGGCTATACTCTTGATGATTTAAAAGGAATTTCTCCTACTATATGCCAACATGCTATTAACATGGAAGAAGATGCAAAGCCAGTAGTTGAATATCAATGTCGCTTTATTCCCAAGATGAAGGAAGTGGTAAGAAATGAGGTATTGAAGCTCCTTGATGCTAGTATTATTTATCCTATTGCTGATAGTAGATGGGTTAGTCATGTTCATTGTGTTCCTAAGAAAGGAGGTATGACTATTGTGCCTAATGAGAATAACGAGCTTATTCCTCAAAGGGTAGTAGTTGGTTATAGGATGTGCATTGATTTTAGAAAGGTAAACATAGTTACTAAGAAAGATCATTATCCTTTACTGTTTATAGATCAAATGCTAGAGAGGTTGTTTAAGAAGACTCATTTTTGTTTTCTTGATAGTTATTCTGGTTTCTCTCAGATTGCTGTTAAAAAGCAAGATCAAGAGAAAACCACTTTTACTTGTCCTTATGGAACTTATGCTTATAGACGTATGCCTTTTGGTTTGTGCAGTGCTCCTGCTACTTTTCAAAGATGCATGTCTGCTATTTTTCATGGGTTTTGTGAAGAAATTGTGGAGGTTTTCATAGACGATTTTTCCGTCTATGGAACTTCTTTTGATAATTGTTTGCACAATCTTGATAAAGTTTTGCAGAGGTATGAAGAAACTAATCTTGTTCTAAATTGGGAGAAATGCCACTTTATGGTGAATGAAGGAATTGTTCTTGGACATAAAATCTCCGAAAGAGGTATCGAAGTCGACAGAGCAAAGGTTGAAGCAATTGAGAAAATGCCCTGTCCCAGAGATGTTAAAGGTATTCGTAGTATTCTTGGTCATGCTGGTTTCTATAGGAGGTTTATTAAAGATTTCAAAGCCTCTTACTAATCTTCTTCAAAAAGATATACCATTTGTTTTTGATGATGATTGTAAGGAAGCTTTTGAAACTCTTAAGAAGGCTTTAACTACTGCTCCTATTGTTCAACCACCTGATTTGAATTTACCCTTTGAAATTATGTGCGATGCTAGTGATTTTTCTGTTGGCGCTGTTCTTGGACAATGCGTAGATAAGAAGTTGAATGTTATTCATTATGCTAGTAAGACTCTTGATGCTGCTCAGGAGAATTATGCTACCACTGAGAAAGAGTTTCTTGCTGTTGTTTTTGCATGTGATAAGTTTAGACCTTACATCGTTGATTCTAAGGTTACTATTCATACTGATCACGCTGCTATTAGATATCTTATGTCGAAGAAGGATGCTAAGCCTAGGCTTATTAGATGGGTGTTTCTTTTACAAGAGTTTGATTTGCATATTGTAGATAGGAAAGGTGCTGAAAATCCTGTTGCTGACAATTTGTCTGGATTGGAAAACATTTCTTTTGATCCTATTCCTGTTAATGATAGTTTTCCAAATGAACAGTTGGCTTCGATAAATGTAACTTCGCGAGAGAATCCATGGTATGCTGATTATGCTAATTTTATTGTTTTAAAGTATTTGCCTCCAACCTTTACAGCTCAGCAAAGAAGAAAATTCTTTTATGATCTGAGGCATTATTTTTGGGATGACCCACACTTATATAAAGAAGGGGTTGATGGTATTATGCGAAGATGTGTTCCAGAGTATGAACAACAAGAAATATTGAGAAAATGCCATAGAAGTGCTTATGGAGGACATCATGCTGGAGATAGAACTGCACAAAAGGTTCTACAATCAGGTTTTTATTGGACAACCCTTTTTAAAGATGCTAGAAGGTATGTTTTATCTTATGATGAATGTCAAAGAGTTGGTAATATTTCTAGACGTAATGAAATGCCTATGAGTTACACTCTTGTTATTGAACCATTTGATTGTTGGGGATTTGACTTTATGGGTCCCTTTCCTCCTTCAAAAGGTTATACTCATATACTTGTTGCTGTTGATTATGTTACCAAGTGGGTAGAAGCCATACCTACAAAGAGTGCCGATGGCGAGACCTTGTTAAAAATGCTTAAGGATGTTATTTTTCCTAGGTTTGGTGTACCTAGGTATCTTATGACTGACGGAGGTTCTCATTTTATTCACGGTGGCTTTAGGGAAACTCTTGCTAGATATGACGTTAATCATAGAATTGCTTCTGCTTATCATCCCCAAACTAGCGGACAGGTAGAGCTTTCAAATAGAGAGATCAAGTCTATCTTGCAGAAGACTGTCAATAGATCTAGGAAAAACTGGGCTAGCAAGTTAAACGATGCTTTATGGGCTTATAGAACTGCTTATAAGAACCCCATGGGCATGTCTCCTTACAAGGTGGTTTACGGAAAAGCGTGTCACTTGCCCTTAGAATTAGAACACAAAGCTTTCTGGGAAGTGAAAGAGCTTAATAGGGATTTTAAACTCGCCGGTAAGAAAAGGTTGTTAGATTTAAGTTCTTTAGATGAGTGGAGAAACGAAGCTTACGAGAATGCCAGACTTTTCAAAGAGAAAGTCAAGCAATGGCATGATAAGAGAATTATTAAGAGAGAGTTTCATGTTGGTGAGAAAGTTCTATTGTATAGGTCTCGTCTCAGATTTTTTGCAGGAAAATTACTCTCAAAATGGGAAGGACCCTATGTTATTGAAGAGGTGTACCGCTCAGGTGCGATAAAGATTGCTTCGTTAAAAGATGACACTACACAAGTGGTGAATGGTCAAAGACTCAAACATTATATTGCTGGAGATTCTTATAATGAAGATGTTGATGTTATTCAAACGGTTTCTCCGGAAGAATTCATCCAGGATAATATGCAGGAACCTGCAGAGTTCGTTTTCGAATACGTAACAGTTCTAGTCAGAAAAGGTTCGCGTTAAACTTTTTGAGTAATATTTTTATTGTTTTTTCTAAATATGAAAAATCACGAGACGAAAACGGGCAGGAGACGGAGTCTGGAGGCTCCTCACACACAGGGGGCGCGGGCCCACTCCAGGCCGTGCCGCCCTGTGGTGAGAGCACCCCAGAGCTCGTTTATGTCTCGGTTTCCTCCTGTGATTTTGTTTCGATGTTTAATTTTCGCCTATATAACCCCCCGGGTTGCCCGAGGTCTGTATATCATTTTCTCGTCGTGATTTCGTTTCGAGCTGTTTTTGTCAGGAGTTGATCTCAGTTTTGGGAGCATCATGGACTCTGCAAGCAATGACAAGGAGAACTCTCTTGCGAACATCATTAATCCGTATATGAGGGAGTTGAAGATGCATACGAAGGAGTTGTCACTCAAGGATGGGAAGTTGCCAATAGAAGATGTCCAAGGGCCTACAGGAGAAGGGAGTCTCGAAGCCAGGATGGAAGCGCTGGAGCAAGAAGTTTTTAAGTACAAAAAGATGGCGGAACGCGAGGTGGACATCAACTATAGGATAAATCAAGAACTCATCGCCAAGCACAAGAAAGAAACTGCAGAGCTCTGGAACGACATCTTGTCACTCCATGAGACCACCAACAAATTACAAGCACAACTCTATGACTTGCAGAACCAAAATTGTGAGTATGAAGCTAGGTTTAAACAAATGAGTGTTGCTGCCAGTTTCAGGATATTGGAGACCAAGACATCCTTCCTTGATGGGGAACCTTTGCCTTGGAAGTTTGATGATGATAAGGACTCATCGCCACCACCGCCGAAGGAGTAATTCATCATTGGTATAGGCATCCCCTTGGCTTGTTCCAAGCTTGGGGGAGTGCCGCGGTATCACATCATTATCTTTTACTTATTTACTTTTCAAGTAGAGTCATATCATGAATAGAGAAGTTATCTTATAGAATAGTTTGCAATGTGGAAGTATCCTCCTTAGTTGGTTATCTATGTATCCCTTGGTGTGAGTTGCGGTAATGAAATATTAATGAGAAGTTTTATCGTTTACTTTCTGCACACTTTATTTTAGTTTGCAATCTCTCTTATATGATTAGTCTTGTTGATTAGTATTGGTATCACTTTGGGAGCATGAGTAAATTTAGTTGGTTTTGGCAAACTTAGCTTGGTCAGTAGCAATATTACCTTGAGGTTTGAGTAGAAAAGAAGAAAGAAGTGTTTGTAGTTACATCATTTCAGCTTTCCTTCATGTTTGGCTCATAAGCAATAGTATTCTTAAGTTAAAATCTTTGTACTTTCAAAGAAGTTTGCATGATTGTTCCTATATATGTATGTTTGTTTGTTTCATGCAATTCTTATGCTTGCTACCCAGCCTTGCTAGCCAAAAACCTGTACTGAGAGGAATACTTCTCGTGCATCCAATCCCCAAAAACCAAGTTACTTCCAAAGAGTCCACTATAAATTCCTATGCATGGTATTTCAAGCCATTCCAAGTAAATTTTCTTGTGCTACCTTTCAAAAACCTTGAAACACTTCTCATTTTGTGCCACTATTTTTAGCTCATGAGGACATAGTGGATGGGTTTGTTATCTTCCATACTAAATTAAGTACCCCTCGACTAGGCAGCTTTATCTGCTTGTCATTAATTTTGCAAGGGAGCTGGTCAGACCATTGTAATCTAAAAAGAGAAAAAGAAATAAAAGGCACTCCTCCATGGTATGTGAAAGTTGGTGGGCACCCGATGGAATCGGTTAGCCATGGTTTGAGAAAGGAAAAGGTGGGGAGGAGTGCAAAGCTATAAAAGAGCACCAATGTGCCAATTAATCAACATCTCGGAACTGCTCTCACTTGTTTAGTATGGAAGATATCAAGAACTCCGTTGCTAGTCGTTGACAAAAGAAATCACCTCTCAGAATAACTTTTACCTCTGTTTTACAAATGAAAAGCTCTAGCACATGTTTAATCACTGCTTCCCTCTGCGAAGGGCCTGTCTTTTACTTTTATGTTGAGTCAACCTATTCCCTTCTATCTCAAGCAAGCATTTGAGTTGTTATGTTTCACTCATCCATATGTTGATCCATTCAATCATGTTTACTAACTTATTTCGTTTAGTACAATGCTTTTATTTGAAGGAATATATCTTTGAAAGCTCGCTATGATTGCAAAGAGTTTGTTTCGTTGAGCATATGGTTTTTGCTATATTAGCTCTGTTTTTAAAAGGCTTCGTTCAAAAGCAAGTATAGTTTGTTCATTGTTCTCTGACCAAGAACTAAGGTTTGCCATCACCAATTATAGTTTACCTTGTGCATCTTTATTTGTGATTCCCTTTTACTTATTGCAAGTCTATATCATATAAAGGGAAGTTGCTGTCTATTATAATTTGTGCCTTGGTAAATGTGATGCTTCTTGTCCGTATTTTGATTATTGACACTTCACTCCATAAACCTGTGGTCATGTTTACCGAGTTTAGTTTTCGCTTGGGGACAAGCGAGGTCTAAGCTTGGGGGGTTGATACGTCCATTTTGCATCACTATTTTGTATCATAATTTACTGTTATTCATTGATATATTTCATATTTAGAGATGATATTTATGTTGTTTCCTCTATTTTTACATGTTTGATGATCATTGGAGGATTTGCTGCCGGAATCATGATTCTGCTGGAAAAAGGACCGTTAAGACATCATATTTTGGAAGATCAATATTTTACCAGAAGACTGAGGAAGCCAGAAGGAGGAGGCGAGAGGAGCCACAGGGCAGGCACACACACAGGGGGCGTGGGCCCACCCCTGGCCACGCCGGCCTGTTGTGTGGCCACCCTGGCCCACTACTGCCATCGCCCCTTCATGTATATCATCGTCCCCGAAAACCTAAGTAAAGGGGGGCTCAGAGATAGACACCGCCGCCTCTGCGGGGCAGAAAACACCACAGAGAGAAAAGCTCTCCGGCAGGCAGAAATCTGCCAGGGAAATTCCTTCTCGGAGAGGGGAGATCGTCACCATCGTCATCACCATCGCACCAGACTTCATCGGGATCATCATCATCATCTCCATTGCCAGCACCTTCATCTCCACCATCACCATGCCATCCCGCTGTAACATCTTGAGTTGAATCTTGTTAAATTCTTAGGGGAAACTTTCCCGGTGTTGATTACTCTTATGGTTGATGCTATTGAGTGGAACCGTTGAATTAAGGTTTATGTTCAGATTGTTATTTACCATTATTTCACCTGTGATCATGATCCATATGATGTCTTGTGAGTAGTTCGTTTAGTTCTTGAGGACATGGGAGAAGTCAAGATGTTAGTAGTGGAATTATGTTAAGTAATATTTAGTGGTTTGATATTTATTTGTTGTGGTGCTATTTCACTAGTGGTGTCATGTGAACATCGACTACATGATACTTCACCATTTATGGGCCTAGTGAGATGCATTGTGTATTTGGCTACCAATTGTGGGGTTGCTGGAGTGACAGAAACCTAAACCTCCGTTGGGAAACCATTGCACTAGGGAGCGTAGGATCTTAGAGTTTAAGGCTGTGGTTAGATTTATCTTAATTACTTTCTTGTATTTGCGGATGCTTGCAAGGGGTATAATCACATGTGTGTATTTATCCTAGTAAGGATAGTGCGCTAGCACAGGTTCACCCCCATAACACTTATCAAACCAATAAAGATTATTTAGCGGTATGAAGCGAAAGCACTTGACAGAAACTCCCGTGTGTCCTCGAGAACGTTTGGTCATCATAAGTTACACAACCGGCTTGTCCTTTGCTCTAGAAAGGATTGGGCCACTTACAGCAATTATTATTACTATCTTTTATTTACTCGTACTTTATTTATTTGCATTACCAAATACCCCTGAAAACTCGTTTGCTAGTATTTACAGTGAATCCTTGATCAAAACCACTTGTCAACACCTTCTGCTCCTCGTTGGGTTCGACACTCTTATTTATCAAAAGTACTATGATACACCCCCTATACTTGTGGGTCATCACGTGCATATGTCGCGAGGATCACTATGAGATTTACTCTGGGCATTACAACAAAATACATAGACCGCCATCCAACTGCATCTATGACTAATAATCCACTCGCGGGGAATCATACGAGGACCCCAGAAGTATTAAGTTGCGAACAACAGATAACTGCATTAAGCAAAGTGTGTAATGTAAACAAAACGAATGTCCTTGGACATAAGAATGTTGTTTTCTCCCTAGTGACAACAGCACATCTACAACCTTAGAGGTTTCTGTCACTCCCCCAGATTAAATAGAGGCATGAACCCAACTATCGAGCATAAATACCCCCTCTTGGAGTCACCAGTATCTACTTGGCCAAGATAGCTACTAACAACGGAGAGCATGCAAGATCATAAACAACATAGAGATAACATAAGATATATGATTCAGCACATCAACTCAACATAACACCAATATTCATCGGATCCCAACAAACACAACATGTAGAATTACATAACGGTGATCTCGATCATGTAAGGCAGCTCACGAGATCTAAACATGAAGCACATGGTGGAGAAGACAACCATCTAGCTACTGCTATGGACCCATAGTCCAAGGTAGACTACTCAATCATCGTGCTGGAGGCAAGCATGGCGATGAAAAAGACCTCCGGTGGCGATTGCCCTCTCTGGCAGGGTGCTGGGAAGAGCTTCTGGACCCTCCCGATCTCGGGTCGACGACGACGGCGGATCGCGATGTTTTTCTAGAAAATTGATCGGGTCCTTAGGTTTTTCCCGTCGGGGGGTCTTTATAGGCGAAGGGGCAGCGTCAGAAATGGACCAGGGCGGTCACACACATAGGGGGCGCGGCCAGGGGCTGGGCCGCGCCGCCCTATTGTGTGGCCGGCCCGTGGCCCCTCTCCTTCTCCTCTTCGGACTTCTGGAAGCTTCGGTAAATTTCTGGATGTTCGGCTTTTGTTTCATCCAATTCCGAGAATATTTCTTGTGTAACTTTTCTAAAACACAAAAACAGCAGAAAACAGGGAACTCGCACTGTGGCATCTTATTAATAGGTTAGTTCCGGAAAACGCATAAAAACGCCACAAAGTATAACGAAACACTAAGCAAATGGTGTAAGAACAAGCATGGAGCATCAAAAATTATAGATACGTTTGGGACGTATCAGCATCCCCAAGCTTAACTCCTGCTCGTCCTCGAGTAGGTAAGTGATAACAAAAAGAATAATTTTTGAGGTGACATGCACCAACACAATCTTGATTATCTATGTAAGCATTGAGTGCTGGGATCAAAAGAACTTAAAACATGGGCATGAAAGATATAATCTTGATAGAAGAAACCTAGCAACCATGTTATAACATGAAAAAGAACACAAACGAAAGATCATAAAAATGAAACAATGAAAGTCAAACGTGTGTTCAAATCATATGGAAAAAACATAGCAAATGGTTTTCAGCTTGTCCTTCATGAGAGAGCAAAACATAAATGCATATGACAGCTTCAAGTTTAAGAGGGCGACTAGATACAAGTAATTCAAGAACAAGTGAAACCAAAATCATGAGTCAATCAATAAAAACTTTGGGACAATGCACATTATACTCAGAATGACAACTATGCTCTCTTAGAGGGTGCATAAAGGTAGAAGGTGGTGACTCAACATAAAAGTAAAAGAAAGACCCTTCGTAGAGGGAAGCAGTGATTAAACATGTGCTAGAGCTTTTCATTTGTAAAACGGAGAGATAAAAACTGAGTTTTGAGAGGTGGTTGTTTTTGTCAACGACTAGCAATGGGGTTCTTACTATCTTCCATACAAAAATGAAGCAAGTTTTTGAGAGAGAGATTGGCACTTTTATGCTCTTTTATAAAGCTTGGCACTCCTCCCCATCTTTTTCCTTTCTCAAACCATGGCTAACCGATTCCATCGGGTGCCCACCAACATTCACATACCATGGAGGAGTGCCTTTTTTCTTTTCTTTTTTTTTTCTTTTTTCTTTTCTTTTTGGAATAAACAATATGGAAGATAGCAAATCCGACCACTACGTCCCCATGAGCTGAAAATAGTGTCACAAAGCGAGAAGTATTTTGAAGGATTTTTTGAAAGGTAGCACATGAAAATTTACTTGGAATGGCTTACAAATACCATGCATAGGAATTTATAGTGGACACATTGGAACAACTTGGTTTTTGGGAGTTGGATGCACGAGTAGAGCTCATACTCAGTACAAAATGATGGCTAGCAAAAGACTGGGAGCGACCAACTAAGAGAGCAATAACAGCCATAATCATGCATAGCGACAAAACATCATTAAGAGAAGCATAAAATGGCATCAAAAGTCAAAAACTAAATGATCATAAAGGCTTATGGCGACTTTGTATGAGTCAAACATGTGTAAGCATGCACCAAGTCAACCCAAATAAAGTATCAAGGAGAAAACCAAATTAATGCTTCCAAATAAAAAAAACAACGCATGATTTTTTCAAAGGCTCATTAAGCAATCTCAGTCATTTGAGACAAGTCATGCTACAGCAAAACCACTAAGTATACTATCAAAAAGACATCAAGCACGATATGCAAAAGCCTAAGCCGCAGTCTAAACAAGCTCCTATTTGTACCACTTTTTTGCATAAAACTTTTTCTCTTTTCCAACACCATTCGAACCTTTTTGAAATAACTCTTTTGATGAAAACCAACATGGACCAGAGGTCAAAATACACTTTGATGAAAAGATATAACAAGATCTGAACAAAAATCAAGGCGAAAAATGAAACCTAAACACAATTCTAGAAAAAGAGAACACTCGTTGACGAGGGTTAACTCGACAAATGTCCTAGATGAAGGACTTAGGATCGGGGAGATAGGGCGTCAGATGAACTCGAAGGTGAAATCAATCAAACAAGGTGGCTATCGAAAGTAAACGTGGGTGTAAACCTGGCTTGCTTTCAATCTGTACCTCACCGTCCCCTCCTGGCCCCTATATATAGGTGGCCAGGTCTCAGGGATTAGGAGGGATCCGACACAGATTACAATATCGACATACGACAGGAACTCGTATTCGACTAGTATTACACTTGGGCCTAGCTTAACGGGCCTCAGGGGTAGCTAACTAACGGGATCTATTATCTATACCCTTGTCAGTAGCCCCTGAGATTCTACCAGAATTTTAAGATTTGGGTTGAATCTCAGATCTTCAAATCTTTGACTTGATCAATTTCTTTGACTTCTTCTTCAAATCTTTGACTTGGTATTTCGACTTAACTTTTTATAATAATGTCTTGCAAGGGGTTTTGATGAACAAGCCTGACAACTCTGATGGATCAAGAGGCCAGTTAACTGCCGGAACAGATACTTGTCACCTACTTCAAATTCAATCCCCTTGGACTTGAATTCGGAAAACCGGTCAAACCCATTCTTTTGCCGCATTTAGGACTTACAAAAAATGAATCTCAGTGGTTCTTAGGGTACCCAGTGCGTCCACCAGGATTTTCTTCGCGTCGTAGACACGAATAAATACCAGCAGAGCGCATCCATGTGCTTATACCGGGCCACACAGGACGGATCCTGGGGTCTTACCTTCGTGATATATTTCAACCACGGCATTCAAGTTCCGTCGCGATGACGCAACATGAGAATCATATGTCGCAGCCTTGTTTGACTGTTCTAACGTGTCAAATATTCGGGTTATTCCACCTTAATTGATAAAACTCTCTCCCGATGGTAGTAGTGATATTTTCAAAGTCTCCTTTGCGTCTTTTCCTCCATTATTCGTTATAAAGCATCGTCGGGTGCGCGCCCAGTGCTCCCGATGGGAGTAGCCCCCGAGACTATAGTCGAAAAAACTTATTTTGAGTATCGGCTCAAAGACATTATGCCTTCTGTCATGTCATGAGATCATAACTTGACTCAATAATATCATCGGGTGCGCGCTCAGCGCTCCCGATGGTAGTAGCCCCCGAGGCTATAGTCGAATATTTTCGGGTATAGACTCAAAAATGATTTCTCCTCTACTGGACTCAATTTTTCGCCGACTTCCTTGATCATCTCTTATACAGATACGTCATATCGAACCTTCTTCAGAATGTTCACCTTACTAGTGTCCACTGCTATCTTACTTCCTGTTACTCGCGTATTTGTGACATCATTAGTATAATTAATCTGTTTGTAATTATCTCTTGATGCTGACCGTTACTCATGGGCAGCGCGGTAATTTCGCAATATCCCTGCCCGTTAGTGAGCTGCCGTTTCCGCTCCTTGCGCCACGTCTCAGCCCACGTTCCTTCCGTAGGAAGCTATATAAGGGGGAGAGTGGGGAAGGTACTGTTTACCAGCTACCTCGCTTCCGCCGCCGCCGCCATTGTTACTGACCTCGCGCCCTTCTGAGCTTCTGCATAGCCCCCGTGCGCAGCCCCTAGATACGCGTCAAGACTTGTGCGCAGAAGAACAAGATGGGCAAGAACGTTGCTGCGAACTCCGCGACCAGCTGGGTACCATCTGTTTTCAAACAGAAAGATCTGGAGAAATCTCAAGCCAATGGCCTCATCTCTTCCGACGATCAGGTCATTGTCCCTAGCACTGAGCGCATCCCCAAGCCCCCGAGCGGCTTTCAGGTGATGTTTTTTGATTTTCTCTTGCGCGGTCTATCTCTCCCTGCCCACGAATTCCTTCGCGGGCTTCTTTTCGTCTACGGTGTGCAGCTTCATCAGCTCACACCAAACTCTCTTCTCTACATTGCCTGCTTTATCACCTTCTGTGAATCGTTTCTGGGGATCAAACCCCACTTTCTCCTTTGGAAATTCCTCTTTCGGCTCTATCCCAGTGTTGCTTTATCAAAGAAACCTGAACTGGGCGGAGCTATTAGCTCTATTCGTGCTGAATCGCAATATTTGGAGTTTTCCATGGCAGCCTCAGTACAAGGTTGGAGGAAGAAATGGTTTATATCAAAGACCGGAAAGTTTCTTCCTCTGATCAGTACGGCATTGCCCCTTTCGATGCCTCCAAGGAAGTGAAGAAATTGACCTCGTGGGATTCGCCTCCCACGGAAGCTGAGATGGAGGAAATCAAGCCACTTCTAGCCCGCATCCAAGAGCTGAAGAGCGGTAGAGGAGGCGCACTGTCGGGTACACAACTTATGGTGTTCTTTCTGCAACATCGAGTTCAACCTCTGCAGCATCGCCTTTCCAAACTATGGACATTTTCCGGCTTGGGAGATTCTTCTCGAGTATCTGAAGATCTTATGGAGAAGAAGGATCTTGACAAGCGAGTGAGAGCTCTTACCACTCTCACCAAGGATCATGAAGTTGCGGAGTTAGCTGCTAGTTACTTCGACTCCCAGCATCCCTTGCCTGCGGTATGTTTTACTGTCTTTATTCGCCTTAACTTTCTCTTATCGTTGTTTGTCTTGTAACTCTCAGCTTGTTGTTCTTTCAGAATCATTGATTTCTTGTGTCTCGCCCTCCTCTCCCAGAGGGAGGGGACATTCAAAATGTTCCTATTTTTGCTGCCTCCGAAGCCACCGAGGTTGAGGACAGCCAAGATGGAGACGAAGGCAAAGATTCGCTAGAAGATACCAGCTCGACGACGTCGCCTCCCCCTGCGCTTTCTGAAGATCGTGGCGTTGACAAGAAGAGGAAGCAGGTGACAGGGCTGTTGGAATTATGCCCTAGAGGCAATAATAAAGATGTTATTATTATAATTCTTGTTCATGATAATGTTTATATTCCATGCTAGAATTGTATTAAGCGGAAACTTTAATACTTGTGTGGTTTATGAACAACACCGTGTCCCTAGTACGCCTCTATGGACTAGCTCTTTGATTAATGATAGTTAAGGTTTCCTAACCATAGACATGAGTTGTCAATTAATAATGAGGTCATATCATTAGGAGAATGATATGATGGACAGACCCAAATAAAGCAGAGCAATTAGACCGTGTCATCGTGTTCATCTTTGCGAAGCTTTTCTTATGTCAAGTATTGTATTCCTTAGACCATGAGATAATGCAACTCCCTAGTATTGGAAGAAAGCTTTGAGGTCATCAAACGTCATCCTATGTGAGGGTGATCATAAAGGTGTCTCTCAGGTGATCGGAAAGTACTTGTTGGGTTGTATGTATCGAGATGGAATTTGTCCCTCCCAAGTCGGAGAGATATACTTCGGGCCCACTCGGTAATCGATATCAACACCGCTTGCAAGCATGTGGTTAAGGAGTTAATCATGAAGTGATATCGGAGTACGGAACGAGTAAAGTACTTGCTGTGAACGAGATTGAACTAGGTATGGCGATACCGACGATCAAATCTCGGGCGAGTAAAATATCGTGTGACGAAGGGAATACATATACGGGATTGATTGAATCCTGACATCGTGGTTCATCCGATATGATCACCGCTGAGTGCGTGGGAGTCAATATGGATTTCCAGATCCCGCTATTGATTATTGATGGAGATCATGTCCGCGTATTCTCGAACCCGTAGGGTCACACACTTAACGCAAATCAACGCTAGGGTAGTTTCGGGATTTATGAGAAACTGTTTCAGAAAGTTACGGAATTGTTCCAGGTGGAAATTAGTATTTATTAATTGTATGAATTAATAAATATTAACTGATATTTATTTAGCAGAAATAAATAAATAAAAAGGAGCAAGCAGCGCAGCGGCCAGGAAGCCTGGCTTGCTCGATGTGATCGAGAGCCAGAGCTCGCCCCTGGCGCTGGCTCGCTGGCTGCCTGGTGCAGGCCGGGCTTGGCTGATGGGCTGGCCTTGGGCCGCTTGCCATTTGGAGGAAGGCCGGCTGGGCCTTTGGCCGGTTGGGCCGCACGTGGCTGGTGTTTTTCGCTAGCCAGCGAGCACGCGTCCAGGAGATCGATGCGATCGATCCTGGCGGCTGTTTCAGCTTGCGTGCGGGCGACTCAACGAGGATGGTTTCCCTAGCCCCTGTTACAAGTTACGGGTGCTATAAAAGGACCAGGGCGCCGGCGGGCTAGTTTGAGACCTAATCCCCGCGGAGCCGCTGCCCGGTTTCTGAAGCCTTCTTTCTCCGTTCTTTCTCCACCACGCAAACAGGCGAAGCCCTGTCGGCGAAAACTCTCCACCATAGACACCACGCCGTCGTGTTGTCGATCCCATCTACCACTCCACCATATCTCGCTAGACCGGGAAGGCGGAGTCGTTGGTGCGCTGTACGTGTGCATCTCTCGGAGGCGTCGCCTCTTCGGCGTTGGATCAGATCGGATCGCGAGGAGGAGACGGCTAGTACGACTACATCATCCACGTTCTGTTGAACGTTTCCGCTGTGCGATTTCTTCAATGGTATGAAGATCTCATCTATCTCTCTCGTTGATTACATCTCTTAGATTAGATCTTGGCTTTCTTGTTCGCATCCATAGGAAAAAATTTGATTTACTATGCTGCGAAACCCTTCAGTGGTATCAGAGCTAGATCTATGCGTAGATGTGTTTCACGAGTAGAACGCAACGTGCTTGTTGCGGGCGTTGATGTTTTCTGTTGCAAACGTCTTGCTTTGTACTTCTTATGGCGCGGCATAGTGAGATCGAAGCGGTCCAGGCCAACTTTACGCGACCTCGTTCGCGAGACCGGCTCCGCACTTGACGTGTGGCTTGTTCCACACATGCGGCTGGTGGATGCCAGTTTCTCTCACTATAGTAGTCATGAGATTTACAACGGATGTTGGCAACCATAATATCACCGTTGTGGCTTTCCGTAGGTAAGAATCGTTCTTAACTTGTGACTCCCATAAGCCACGTAAAACATGCAACAACAAAGTAGAGGCGTCTAACTTGTTTTTGCAGGGAGTGTTTTGTGATATGGTATGGTCCAAGACATGATGTGTATGAATTGAGATGTATGCGATGATCATGTTTTGTAATCTTTCACGACTTGCATGTCGATGAGTTCACAACCGGCAGGAGCCATATGGTTGTCTTTATAATTGTGTATGACCTGCGTGTCAACTTCTTATACGCCATGTAATAGCTTTACTTTATCGCTAAGTAGTTAGCAATAGTTGTAATTGCTATTCGTGGTGGAGGCAATCATGGTGGAGTGATAGAGATCATGCCGGCGCGCACAAGATGGAGATCATTGCGCGGAGATTGGCTATACCATGTCACATAAAATTATATGCATGTGATGTTTATCCTTTTATGTATCTTATTATGCTTAGATCACGACGGTAGCATTATAAGATGATTCCTCACTTAAAGATCAAGATAAAATTGTGTTCTCCCCTCGTATGCGCCGTTGCGAAAGTTCGTCGTTTTCTAGCACCTCGTGATGATCAGGTGCTATAAACTCTACGTTCACATACAACGGGTGCAAGCCAGTTTTGCACATGCGGAGATACTTGGGTTTGACTTGACGAGCCTAGCATGTACAGACATGGCCTCGGAACACACGAACCGAAAGGTTAAACATGGGTCATATGAATGATATGATCGACACTTAGTTGTCCACCATTGAAACCACATCTCTTCTCGTGAAGATCGGATTAGGTGTGGTGAATTTGGATCGTGTTCACTAAACAACTTGAGGGATGTTGAATTTAGTGGGAGTTCATCTAGTAATTTGATTAAGTTGAACTAGTTATCATGAACATAGTCTAAATTGTACTTGCAAATTTTGTAGATCAAATGGCTAAGTCCAACTTCAACTTCAACGTTTTTGCTGAGAAAGAAAAGCTTAAGAACAATGGGTCTAACTTCACCAACTGGTTCCGCAATCTGAGAATCATTCTCGCTGGCGGACAAAAAGCCTATGTACTAGAGAAAGCGCTAGGTGACGCCCCTGCTACTGATGCGCCGACTGATGAAAAAGATGTTTATCAGTCACACAAAGATGATTATGGCGTGATTAAGAGTACCATGTTGTTTGCTATGGAACCGGAACTTCAAAATCATTTTGAGGAGTTCGGCGGGCCTTTTGAGATACTTGAGGAACTGAAAACCATGTTTCAGACTCAAGCCCGTTCTGAGAGATATGCGATCTCTGAGAAGTTCTTTAACTGCAAGATGGAGGAAGGGAGTTCCGTTAGTGAGCACGCCATTAAGATGTCGGGCTACACTCAACGCCTTGAGCAACTGGACTGCAAGATTCCAGAGGAGCTCAAGATTGACAGAGTTCTGCAATCACTCCCTCCTAGCTACAAAGGCTTTGTAGTTACTCACAATCAAATTGGTTCCACTGATACGATCACTGAGCTCTTCGCTAAGCTGAAAGCTGCGGAGGTGGATATCAAAAAGGATAATCATGTGTTGATGGTCAACAAGACCACTAGCTTCAAGAAAGCTAAGGGTGCAAAGGGATCCTTCAAGAAAGGCAGCGGCAAGCGCGTTGCCCCTGTTGAGAAGAAGCTCAAGTCTGGACCTAAGCCGGACACTGAGTGCTTCTATTGCAAGGACAAGGGTCACTGGAAGCGCAACTGTCTGAATTACTTAGCGGACAAGAAGGATGGCACCATTAAAGGTATATTTGATATACATGTTATTGATGTTTACCTTACTAGCGCTCGTTGTAGTGCCTGGGTATATGATACTGGTTCAGTTGCTAATATTTGTAACTCGAAACAGGAGCTATGGAATAGACGGCGGCTAGCAAGGGATGAGGTGACGATGCGCGTTGGCAATTGATCAAAAGTTGATGTGATGGCCATCGGCACGCTCTCCTTAGTTTTACCTTCGGGATTAGTTTTAAACCTTAATAAGTGTTATTATGTGCCTGCGTTGAGCATGAACATTATATCTGGATCATGTTTATTGCAAGACGGTTATTCATTTAAATCTGAGAATAATGGTTGTTCTATTTATATGAATAACATCTTTTATGGTCATGCACCTGTTGTGAATGGTTTATTTCTTCTGAATCTCGAAAGCAATGAAACGCACATCCATAACATTGAGGCTAAAAGATGCAAAGTAGATAGTGATAATCCAACTTATTTGTGGCACTGCCGTCTAGGTCATATTGGTGTAAAACGCATGAAGAAACTCCATTCTGATGGACTTTTGGAGTCTCTTGATTTTGAATCATTTGACACGTGCGAACCGTGCCTCATGGGCAAGATGATCAAAACCCCGTTCTCCGGAATAATGGAGCGAGCAACGGACTTATTGGAAATCATACATACCGATGTGTGCGGACCAATGAGTGTTTCGACGCGCGGTGGATATCGCTATTTTCTCACTTTTACTGATGACTTAAGTAGATATGGGTATATCTATTTAATGAAACATAAATCTGAAACGTTTGAAAAGTTCAAAGAATTTCAGAACGAAGTGGAAAACCATCGTAACAGGAAAATTAAATTTCTACGATCCGATCGTGGAGGTGAATATTTGAGTTATGATTTTCTCACGCATCTTAAAGCAAGCGGAATCGTTTCACAACTCACGCCACCCGGAACACCACAGCGCAATGGTGTGTCTGAACGCCGGAATCGAACTCTATTAGATATGGTGCGATCAATGATGTCTCTTACAGATTTGCCGTTATCATTTTGGGGTTATGCATTAGAAACCGCTGGATTCACTTTAAATAGGGCACCATCTAAATCCGTTGAGACGACACCGTATGAACTATGGTTTGGTGCTAAACCTAAGTTGTCGTTTCTTAAAGTTTGGGGATGCGAAGCTTACGTCAAGAAGTTGATGCCGGACAAGCTCGAACCCAAAGCGGAGAAATGCGTCTTCATAGGATACCCTAAGGAAACGATTGGGTATACCTTCTACCACAGATCCGAAGGCAAAGTGTTTGTTGCAAAGAACAGATCCTTTCTTGAGAAGGAGTTTCTCTCGAAAGAAGTGAGTGGGAGGAAGGCAGAGCTAGACGAGGTTATTGAACCTTCTCTCGAGTTGGAGAGTAGCACAGCACCTGAAGTTGTTCCGGTGCCGTCTGCACCAACAAGAGAGGAAGCTAATGACGAGGATCATGAAACTTCGAACGATGCTACTACTGAACTTCGCAGGTCGACAAGGTCACGTGCCACTCCTGAATGGTACGGCAACCCTGTCTTAACCGTCTTGTTGTTAGACAACAGTGAACCTGCGAACTATGAGGAAGCGATGATGAGCCCAGACTCTGAGAAATGGCTAGAGGCCATGAAATCCGAATTGGGATCCATGAGCGAAAACCAAGTATGGACTTTGGTGGACCCTCCTAGCGACCGTAAGGCCGTTGAGTGCAAATGGATTTTCAAGAAGAAAACGGACGCGGATGGTAATGTTACTGTCTATAAAGCTCGGCTTGTCGCAAAAGGTTTTCGGCAAGTTCAAGGTGTTGACTACGATGAGACTTTCTCTCCCGTAGCGATGTTTAAGTCCATTCGGATTTTATTAGCAATTGTTGCGTTTCATGATTATGAAATATGGCAGATGGATGTCAAGACTGCGTTCCTCAATGGCAACATTGATGAAGAGTTGTATATGATGCAGCCCGAAGGTTTTGTCGATCCTAAGGATGCTAATAAGGTGTGCAAACTTTAGCGTTCCATTTATGGACTGAAGCAAGCATCTCGGAGTTGGAACCTTCGTTTTGATCAAGTGATCAAGAGTTTTGGATTTGTTCCAAATTGCTACGAAGCTTGTATCTACAAGAAAGTGAGTGGGAGCTCGGTGACATTTTTAGTACTATATGTGGATGACATATTGATTATTGGAAATGACATCGGCATGCTTAACGATGTGAAGAGTTATTTGAATAAATGTTTTTCAATGAAAAATCTAGGAGAAGCTGCTTATATATTAGGCGTCAAAATCTATAGAGATAGAGAAAGACGCCTAAAAGCTTTAAGCCAAAGTACATACCTGGACAAAGTTCTGAAAAGGTTCAGAATGGATAAAGCAAAGAAAGGTTCATTGCCCATGTTGTCAGGTAAGATATTGAGCAAGGCTCAGTGTCCAGCTACGGTTAAAGATAGAGATACTATGAGCAAAGTGCCATATGCCTCGGCCATAGGTTCTATCATGTATGCCATGCTGTGTACTAGACCGGATGTGTCCAATGCTCTTAGTTTGACGAGCAGATACCAAAGTGATCCAGGAGTGGAACACTGGACAGCCGTAAAGAACATCCTAAAGTATTTAAATAGGACTAAAGAAATGTTCTTGGTCTATGGAGGTGATGAGGAGCTCATCGTAAAAGGTTACGTCGACGCTAGTTTCGACACCGACCCGGATGATTCTAAATCTCAGACAGGATACGTTTATATTTTGAATGGTGGAGCTGTAAGCTGGAGAAGCTGCAAGCAAAGCGTGATCGCGGGATCTACAACAGAAGCGGAATACATGGCTGCTTCGGAAGCATCAAGTGAAGGAGTTTGGATCAGGAACTTCATCACTGAGCTTGGTGTGGTTCCAAATGCCTTGGACCCACTGGAGATATTGTGCGACAACACTGGCGCCATAGCACTGGCTAAGGAACCAAGATATCATCCAAAAACCAAGCACATCAACCGCCGTTTCCATATAATTCGAGATTATATATCAGATGGAGATCTGAAGATTAGCAAAGTACATACGGATCTGAATGTCGCAGATCCATTGACTAAACCTCTTCCACGAGCAAAACATGATCAGCACCTTAATGCCATGGGTGTTAGATTGTTGCCAGATGTAAACTAGATTATTGACTCTAGTGCAAGTGGGAGACTGTTGGAATTATGCCCTAGAGGCAATAATAAAGATGTTATTATTATAATTCTTGTTCATGATAATGTTTATATTCCATGCTAGAATTGTATTAAGCGGAAACTTTAATACTTGTGTGGTTTATGAACAACATCGTGTCCCTAGTACGCCTCTATGGACTAGCTCTTTGATTAATGATGGTTAAGATTTCCTAACCATAGACATGAGTTGTCAATTAATAATGAGGTCATATCATTAGGAGAATGATATGATGGACAGACCCAAATAAAGCAGAGCAATTAGATCGTGTCATCGTGTTCATCTTTGCGAAGCTTTTCTTATGTCAAGTATTGTATTCCTTAGACCATGAGATAATGCAACTCCCTAGTATTGGAAGAAAGCTTTGAGGTCATCAAACGTCATCCTATGTGAGGGTGATCATAAAGGTGTCTCTCAGGTGATCGGAAAGTACTTGTTGGGTTGTATGTATCGAGATGGAATTTGTCCCTCCCAAGTCGGAGAGATATACTTCGGGCCCACTCGGTAATCGATATCAACACCGCTTGCAAGCATGTGGTTAAGGAGTTAATCACGAAGTGATATCGGATTACGGAACGAGTAAAGTACTTGCTGTGAACGAGATTGAACTAGGTATGGCGATACCGACGATCAAATCTCGGGCGAGTAAAATATCGTGTGATGAAGGGAATACATATACGGGATTGATTGAATCCTGACATCGTGGTTCATCCGATATGATCATCGCTGAGTGCGTGGGAGTCAATATGGATTTCCAGATCCCGCTATTGATTATTGATGGAGATCATGTCCGCGTATTCTCGAACCCGTAGGGTCACACACTTAACGCAAATCAACGCTAGGGTAGTTTCGGGATTTATGAGAAACTGTTTCAGAAAGTTACGGAATTGTTCCGGGTGGAAATTAGTATTTATTAATTGTATGAATTAATAAATATTAACTGATATTTATTTAGCAGAAATAAATATATATAAAAAGGAGCAAGCAGCGCAACGGCCAGGAAGCCTGGCTTGCTCGATGTGATCGAGAGCCAGAGCTCGCCCCTGGCGCTGGCTCGCTGGCTGCCTGGTGCAGGCCGGGCTTGGCTGATGGGCTGGCCTTGGGCCGCTTGCCATTTGGAGGAAGGCCGGCTGGGCCTTTGGCCGGTTGGGCCGCACGTGGCTGGTGTTTTTCGCTAGCCAGCGAGCACGCGTCCAGGAGATCGATGCGATCGATCCCGGTGGCTGTTTCAGCTTGCGTGCGGGCGACTCAACGAGGATGGTTTCCCTAGCCCCTGTTACAAGTTACGGGTGCTATAAAAGGACCAGGGCGCCGACAGGCTAGTTTGAGACCTAATCCCCGCGGAGCCGCTGCCCGGTTTCTGAAGCCTTCTTTCTCCGTTCTTTCTCCACCACGCAAACAGGCGAAGCCCTGTCGGCGAAAACTCTCCACCATAGACACCACGCCATCGTGTTGTCGATCCCATCTACCACTCCACCATATCTCGCTGGACCGGGAAGGCGGAGTCGTTGGTGCGCTGTACGTGTGCATCTCTCGGAGGCGTCGCCTCTTGCGGCGTTGGATCGGATCGGATCACGAGGAGGAGACGGCTAGTACGACTACATCATCCACGTTCTGTTGAATGTTTCCGCTGTGCGATTTCTTCAAGGGTATGAAGATCTCATCTATCTCTCTCGTTGATTACATCTCTTAGATTAGATCTTGGCTTTCTTGTTCGCATCCATAGGAATTTTTTTGATTTACTATGCTGCGAAACCCTTCAAGGGCTTCTTTCTTCGAGTACTTCGGTGCACACGACTGTGATCGGGGAGACCTCCGCGCCAGAGGATGACGTAGAGCTTTTCGACCTCATGGACTCGTGAGTGTTCTGCTGCTTGTTTTCATATACTATCTATTTTCATGTCGACTTGGACAAATGGCTTTACCTTTTGCTTCCTTCTCAGTGACAAGGAGAACCTGAAGAGATTTGTTGCTGCCGCCCCTGCCACTTATACTCCTGCTATCGATGAGCCACCTTCACAGGAGGCCGATCTGGCGGTGAAATCTCCCAAAGCCCCAAGGGCTCCTATTAAGAAGATCGTCGTTACTCGCGGTTCTACGTGCGTGAAGAAGTCGACAAACGCCGGCGCTTCTCTTGAGGCCCATCGGTCCACAAGCTCCTCCAACGATGTGCATGTTGCTACTGGCATATTTGCTTATATTTTTTGCGTGACTTTCATACTCACATACTCTTTCTGGACAGAACTTGATGAAGAAGTTTGTCGCCTTGGGCAATGAATGCGTCGAGTACCTGAAGGCTACTAGGGCCTCCGAGGGTAATTTTCTTTCCTATGCTTTGCTTGTCTTGAATACCTTTCTTTGCTTCTTCACTTGACTTCTCTTTCCTCTTTTGTTGAACTGCAGATGCCTTGGCGACAGCTAATGCTCGCATCTCGTCTCTGGAAGCTGAACTCGAAGCTTCCAGGAAAGCTTGGGATGTCGCTACTGCTGCCAAAGCCACTGCTGAGAAGGCTACTAAATCAGCACTGGCTAAGGTAAAGAAAACGGAGAAGGCCCTTTCTGAAGCTAACAAGGAGCATCTCCAGCGGGAACATGCCGTGACTGAGCGGCTTAATAAAATGTATGCTGTCACTGGAGTACATGCTATGCCTTTCTTGTCTTTCGTTGAGTTGCCCACTTCTTGTATTTACTGATGTTTGCCTTTTCTGCTGTCTTTGTTTCGTGGTTATGCAGAACATACTGGGGTGTCTTCGTCATCTTTGCAACCAGAGGGGGATTCTCTCATGGGCGCAGTTAACTTGCTGGAAGCAAACTGGATTTCTGTCCAGGAAATCTTCGAGCTGGTTAGCCGCGTACTTACGCGGATTTTCGTCGGATTGTGGCCCAAGCAAAGAGCGGAGGTGCCAGACAATGATTTGAAGAAACTTGCCAAGGCCTTCGACACCCCTGACGACCCCATCCTTCTCATGAAGGGCCTCTCCTTGAAGTGAGGTGCCGAGGGGGCCATTGCGCTTTCATATGCGCATGGCGAGGAGATCAACTGGGAGAAGGTGAGCTCTTCCCGCGGCCGACCCCTTTCGGAGCTGAAGGCTTTCTTCGAGAAGGCGAAAAGGTATGCGCCGAGCATCATGTCGATGATTTCTCCTTCGGCGGCTTCTGCGACCTCTGCTACGCCGGTTTCTTCGACTCCGACGACAAGTGGATCTGTGCCTCCTCCCAATGCTGGTGCTACCTCTGCTACGCCTTCTTCCGCTGCGGACCCTGAGGCTGAGGTGGCGTAGCCTTAGACTTCCTTTGTAGTCGTAGTTTATTCTAATGTAATGAACTTTTAGTCGTATGTAGCCCGAGAACTGGTCAGAGGGCTTGTGCTTTTGTAAATATTCTCCTTTTGTGAAATGTCCTGTTTGATTTAGTTTCTGAGATGCTTCTTTTTCCCTTTCTTTTGGCTTCCAGCCTATTCATGCTAGTGGGTCGTCGGGTCGCGATCGGGCTACATCTCCTGGCAATGTTTTTGACTCCAGAGCTTCGTCGCCTCCTCGCCCTTCTTGTCGATGTACTGAGTATTCCTTAAGGATTTCAGACCTTGAGAGCTGCTTGTCTTTGGCGAAGCGCCAAGCACAGATGGCTATGGATAAAGCCAGCAAGTCTTGCGGTTTTATGAAACAGATATCCATACTCGAGGATAAGGTGTCGGGTCTGACGGCTAGGGTTGTGCACCTAGAAGAGTGCGACTCCTTCCTTGTTGGTATAGTTGAATCTTCTTGTGAGCTGTTGCGATGTAAAGTTCCTTGCAACCTTCCTCTTTTTTCCCTTTTTACTTTGTTACTACTAGCCAATAACTTCTTATTGTTGCAGGCACTTGCTTAGACTTTGTTGGTGAAACTCACCGGATTTCTGAACGGATCGTGGCTCTTGAGAGATCATCAGAGGGAGTCGAGAGTTTTTGGTCTGATCCCCAGCGCCGTCGTGCTATTGTGCTTCTTCAGGACCATGCTCAGCACATTGGGGAAGCCGTTGATGGTTGTCGAAGATCCTTGACTACCATGCACTCCGTGATGCTTCCTCATAACCCTCTTCCTGGAACCTTTCCGCAGCTACTCGCAGCTTTTAGATCTACTCAGCGAATTCATCGACTGATAGAACTTAATTTAGTGGCTGGTGCCAATTTTGCACTTGGTTGGACACGTAAGTGGCATCCAAGGCTTAATTTTATTTCCATGTCGCTGAGTTTGCCTCCAGGGGGAGCTCTGCTGCGAGTTTGAAAGAGCATTTCCCGCCTAATTGATTTTGGCGTTTGTTAACAATACATTATCTATTAATGTGTGATTATGCTTTGCAGGATTTAATTATGTTCTTGCACAAGATATTGGGTTTCCTATATTATACTTGATATTTATCATTATCCAAAGGAAATTATTGAGGAAATGGTGAAAATAAGCTCTGGGAGAAGTTTCATATAAAGCTGGGCCAGGAAGGCCGGCTTTAGCCGGTCCCAGACCGGCTATAGCCGGACTGCTCATTTTCGAGAGGGGTCCTGCGCCTCTGGACTCAACCGGCTAATTGTCCGGCTATTTCCGGCTGGGCCGGATATTTCAGGCCGGCTTTAGCCGGTGTGGCCGGCTTTAGCCGGACTTAACTCCGGCTATAGCCGGACTTCCTGGCTGGCAACGGTCAGATATTTTGGGGGGGTATAAATACCCCCCTCTTCTTCTCCAACGGGCAGCTCAGCCAAATTGAAGAACACCACCATTGTTGAGCCACCAATTCAACTAGATCTCCTCCCTCAACCCACCAAAGCTCTTGATCTTTGGAGAATCGAAGGAGAAGACCATCATCTACATCCTCACCGAAGCGATTTGATTTCCCCTCTCATTTGCTTGAGGGCCCTTGTGTCTTGGGTTCCCTTGTGTCCCAAGACCTTGTTTGTGTATTTGATATATTGCTACTTGTTGTTTGACAGCATTGTGTTGTGCTTGGGAGCCTCCAATTCGGTTGTGGATGCGTGCCCCAAGATTGTAAAGGCCGGTTCCGCCTTGAGGAATCCCTTAGTGGAAAGTGAGCTAGGCCTTTGTGGCGGAAGCTTGCACCGGAGAATAGGGTGAGCCTTTGTGGCGTTGGTTAGGCCTTTGTGGCAACCACACCCCTCCAACGTAGACGTACTTCCCCTAAAAAGGAAGGAACTACGGGAATTACATCCGTGTCTCCGCGTGCTCCACTCTCGGTTACCTCTATCCTTTATTGCCTTTATATATTGTATCTTGTTTATCTTGCTAGTTGACATATAGGTAAATTCACCTTAGTTGCATATCTAGAGAATTTACCTTTGTGTCAAGCCTAAATTGAAAAAGAACTAAAATTTGAGTAGCACCTATTCACCCCCCCTCTAGGTGCCCATACGATCCGTTCAGAGTTCATATGGATGCTACCCTTCAACCAGCGAGGAGGCTCATAGCTAGGTTGCTCCAGGAGGATGCCGCGTTTTTCCGCGAGCATCACTATTTAGATCCTTTGGGCGTAGATGATTCTGATCAACCACTGCTATGATATTTGTATGTATAATGCGAGAGTTTTTGTTTTCTAACTTTTTTGTGTCAGAAATTTTATCCTCAGAGCATTGTACTTTTTGTGTATATTGGTGCGTTTGCCGCAATTTTTGAAGACGCGTAAACTCAAATAAGAGGAACTTTTGTCTTTTATTTATGCATATAATGTAAGATACATGGGGTGACCCAAGAGATCCGGCCAATGACCTATGTTCTGGATCTAGAGGGCATTGCCCTGGAATAACTCGTGGCTTTTACAACCTTATTTTCTTACTCTACTTTTTGTTCGTCTCGTCGCCTATGTCGCTTGAGTCTTCTCTTCTTCTCCTGTAGGCTTCTCTTGTTCTGGTAGTTGTACCCGTGGTTTCTTTACTTCCGGTTCCTTGGGGTTTCCTTCGAGTTGCTGTGTGACTCCTGTAGTCGTGCTTTTTGCTTTGTAGTTAGGTTCCCCGTAGTTTGCCGTCATACCAAAGTTTTGGGCCATCTTGTGAAATTCCTTGTCGCATAGATCTGATAACTCGAAGCTTCCTTTGACTGTAATAATTCCTTTGGGTCCTTGCATTTTTAGTACCAGGTAAGTGTAGTGAGGTACTGCCATGAATCGCGACAACGCGGGTCGCCCGAGGATCGCATGATATTGTGATGGCCAGTCCATGACTTCGAAGTCAAGTTTCTCCCTTCTATAGTTTTGCCGATTTCCGAAGCAAACGTTGAGTGCTATTCGACCTGGCGGATAATTTGCACTTCCTGGGACTATTCCGTGGAAGGAGCAGTCAGTTGGCTTTAGGAACTCTAATGAAATGTGCATTGCCCGTAGAGTCTTTGCGTAGATTAGATTTATTCCACTTCCTGCATCCATGAATATTCTGTCGACATCGTACGCCCCTATTTGAGCTTTGAGTACCAAAGGCGCGTTTCCTGGCCGAGGTACTGTTATTGGGTGGTCGTCTCTGCTGAATTCTATGGGTTGCTCTGACCAGTGTAGATATTCCGTTGCTGCTGAGGTGAAGTTATTGCGAGGTTAACTTGTCGAGTTATACTTTTCTCCTCTTTGTTCGACTTGGGCACTGGTTGTATCATTGCTGTAATGTGCCCTTTAGATGGAACATATCCTTCGTTGTCGTCGCATCCCTGGTTCGATTGATCTTGGCCCTTGGGAGCTCCACTGTTTCCTTGTTGAGTTGCAGGTGCGTTGCTTGTGTTTCCTTCGTATCCCTGTCGTTTTGCTTTGGCTTGCTTGTTGAGTGCTGCTTCCTGTAGTTTCAAGAACGTAGTGCAATCTTTCATTGCGTGTCTGGATACTCGTTTCCCATCGACAAACGCAGAGTGGATATGACATGGTCCATTGAGCATATCTTCTGGTGATGGGTTGTACTCTCTGGACTCCCTTGGCTGAAATTTTTTGTAGTCCTCTGTGCCGTAGCTACGGTATCCCAAACTTTTACGGTTGTTACCTTGGTAATTATTGTCCTTATACCCTGCGGCTACTTGACTATGAGAACCATAGTTATCATAATTGCGGGATCTCCTTCTTTGGCCTCCATATCTGTTTCCTCTGTCATCTTCTGGCGATCGTGTTCGTTTGTTGTTACACGCATCTTCTCCATCTGCAAATTGATTTGCTATATCCATTAGATCTGATACTGTTTTTGGCTTGATTCTGCCCATCTCTTCGACTAGGTCTCCTCGCCTTAGCCCGACTATAAATGTGTCTATTGCTCTTTCGTCTGAGACTTCGACTGCTGAATTTTTAATTATGCTCCACCTTTGGATGTATGCTCTTAATGTTTCCCCGCGTTGCTGCACGCAGGCTTTAACTTCTTCTATGGACGCTGGCCATTTATATGTTGACTTGAAGTTGCTCGTAAATTGTTTTGTGAGCTCCTCCCAGCTTCCAATTGTTTCTTTTCCTAGTTTGCTCAACCATGACCTTGCTGCACCGGTGAGGTGTAGTTGCAAATTTTGCATTGCTGTTTCCCTGGTTCCTCCTAGTTGTTTTACTGCTTGTAAGTAATCTGAAAGCCATGACTGTGGCTCTTGAGATCCATCGTACTTTTGTTGGTCATGGGGTAGTTTGAAACTTTTGGGTACTGGCGTGACACGAACCCTATGGGTAAAGCATGGTGCCCCCATCTCCTTTTCATCGTCTTCATAGTCATATGCTCTGTTGGGAGTTTTGGATCGTCGGGTTCCTTTGTTCTTTGGACTGTTGTATCGCCCTGGTGATGGCGTTCTAGATCATCGACTTCCACTTCTGTGCCGAAGACTGTTGTGACGGCGTGGTGATCTTGGTTTGTGAGTTCCTTTGTTGCGGTATACCTCCTCCTCTTTTGCTGATAACTTGTTGCCTACCATCTTTAGTCCCTGCAGTGCTGCCCGATGCATGTGTTCCCTTGGGTCTCCTGGACTTGGTCGTGTTGTATGCAGGTATGCTTGAGCTGCCACCAGTGCTGCTTCGGGTGTCTTTGGTATAATGTTCCCTTGTTCATCGACTGATAAGAAAGACGAGTCGAGGTTTTTGGAAAGACTTTGCCTATCTAAGTATTCGAGGTTTTCGTACCTTGAACCGTGTCGATGATGTCTTTTGGCATTCGTATACGATGCGTCGCTACGTGCTCTGCGAGCAGCGTCGCTTGCTGCAATGGCTGAGTCTTTTCTCTTTTGTACTTCAATTTTCTCTTTCGCTAGTAGTTTTCACTGCTGTCTTAGGGCGTAGTGATACCCAAAAAGCATATTATTGCTTGCATTGTTTGGTATTGGCGTGCAGTGCTCCACAGCTGTTTTGATTATCTTCCATTCATCGATTGATAGTCGAATTTTTTCCTGGTTTACCAGGGAATCCGCAGTTTCTCCTTCTGCCAGGTGGTTTGCCCCTGTTTACGTTTGCTGGGTTGAGTACTGGATTGTTGTTTTTGTCGAACTCTTATGAGTTGTCCTCTGTAATAGCGAGTACTTGGTACCGATTGTCGAACTTACTATCTAAGCTTGAGAAGATTGAGTTTTCATCCTCATAAAGCTCTAACCCTGTCTTCCAGGTGTCCGCTGATTTATCTGAAGCGTCGTCACGGCTAATCATCAGATCTTCGAGTTGTACTTCTAAGTCGAAGTTTCCCATAGTTTCATCGCCTTCTGCGAATTCTCTTTTTTCTGCTTCTATTTCCATGGAGCTGACCAGCGAATTTACTTCGCCGGAAGAGCCTTATGATGATTCTGACATTGTTTCTGTCTTGGACTTTGTTGCCGACGGACCTGGTTTTGCCGGATCTGAAAGGCGAATCGAACCTAGTGATCCGACGCGAAAGTTTAGGCTTCCGATTGTCAAATCCATATCTTGATCCATGCTCTTGAATACTTGTGTGAAACTTGACTGGTGAGGTTGAAAATCGACGGTTCTGAAGGGTATCTGGATTTCGTCGACTTCTGGATTGTTGTTGGCTACGAGTGGAAAAACCATCGAATTCATGATTCCAACGCCCAAAGTCCCCACGGTCGGCGCCAATTGACGAGGGTTAACTCGACAAATGTCCTAGATGAAGGACTTAGGATCGGGGAGATAGGGCATCGGATGAACTCGAAGGTGAAATCAGTCAAACAAGGTGGCTATCGAAAGTAAACGTGGGTGTAAACCTGGCTTGCTTTCAATCTATCCCTCACCGTCCCCTCCTAGCCCCTATATATAGGTGGCCAGGTCTCAGGGATCGGGAGGGATCCGACACAGATTATAATATCGACATACGACAGGAACTCGTATTCGACTAGTATTACACTTGGGCCTAGCTTAACGGGCCTCAGGGGTAGCTAACTAACGGGCTCTATTATCTATACCCTTGTCACTCGTTGAACGATAGGAGTGAAAAACAGAGTGTTCTTGGCAAATGAAAAGCAAGGCAATTTCTCCAAAAGAAATTTGTTGGAATCCAACCATTTATTGCAGCAAACAAAACAAAACAAAACTGAAAACTAAAGACAAGACGCTCCAAGAAAAACGCATAGTGCATGAAACAATAAAAATATAGTGTGTTGAAAGGTGACCTGATTTTTGCCGATGAAGAAGGGGTGCCTCGGGGGCATCCCCAAGCTTTGACGCTTGTACCTCTTGGATATTTCTTGGGGTGCGTGGGCATCCCCAAGCTTGAGCTTTTGTCCATTCTTCAACTCATCTCATCATTCTCCAATCCCTACACTTGAAAACTTCCTTCATACAAAACTCAACATAATTCTATTAGCAACATTAGTGTAAGCATAATAATGAATCAACCCCTTTTTGCTTCAGATTTCAACTCAAAACCACCACATATAAAGCATATACTACTGTAGCAACTTCCCCAAAAATTCCATGATCAAAAGAACTCAAAAAGAAAGCGATCGAGAGGCAAACACAAATAGTGGCAGAAATCTGTCAAAACAGAACAGCTGACAAAGGTCGATTTTTTAGAGGGTTTTTTGTTGCTCAAATCAAAAAGTATATAACTAATGAAAGTTTGGATATAACCTGGGGCATATGCACAAGAAATCGCAGGTCAAAAAGATATTCTGAGAATTCTCACGAATTTTTACGGTGCAGCACCGAAATCTGTTTCAGGACAACAACTTCCTCAAATCTTACCTCACTCAAATTAGAGGTTTCTCTTGGCACAACAATGGAATAAAAAGGATAAGGAGCGGTTATTACAGTAGTAATAACTTCCAAGATTCAAATAAAAGAAAAAGAACTGAAAGTAAAACAATGGGTTATCTCCCAAGAGTGCTTTTCTTTAACGCCTTTGAGCTAGGCTCAGTAATTTGTGAAGATGCTCACATAAGAAATATGAATGGAAGCCAAAAAGAGCATCAAGGAGCAAAAATTTAAAACACATTTAAGTCTAACCCACTTCCTATGCATAGGAATCTTGTAAGAAAATAAATCAAAGAAGCACATAGTCACAAGTATGGGTAGATAAAACAAGAGCAACTTTGGAACTTTCAATATAAAGAGAGGTGTTTTAGTAACATGAGAATTCCAACAAACATATTTTCCTTTCCCATAATAATTTTCAGTAGCATCATGAACAATCTCAACAATATAAATATCACACTCACCCTCCTTTGTTAAGCATGGAGGGCGATCAAATAAGGTATTAGTTAAAGAGTTACTCTTATTGGGAGGTAGACATGAGTAGCTCCATTCTTTCTCCTCTTGATCATCACTCTCCTCCTCTTTTTCATCCAATGAGCTTCCAGTTTCAGCAATTTCTTCTTCCATAGGCTCCTTCAAGGCATTAGTCTCTTCCGTTGGAGAGCATCTATTAAGATATTTAAGAATATAGCCATTTTCTTCCTTATAATTATCAAAGCAAAATATAAGTATATCATAAACCTCATATTTATAAGGTGCATCATCAGTATTTTCAAACAAACAAGCAAGTTCGAATGCACCCTTCCAAGCAATAAATTCTTCAATTTGTTCCACATCATAAAAGTCATAATTTCCATTAATATAAGAAGATATGGTAACATCATCATTATACTCACATTGAAAAGGGAGGTGTTTATACCTCCTACAGCAACAAGATCTATCAAAGCAATAAGTAACATTATAAGTAGAGCACACGTTTCTAGCAATGATATATAATCTATTGATTTGTTCCCATAAGTGTTTCCCTTTTTGTGACAAGCGGTGTTCCTCATAATAATTTTGCTGCTCTTCCGTGAACCCACCTTGCCAAAAAGATTTAGTTTCAAAGAAACCAACCATTGATAGAAAGCATGATAAAGCAAGACAATAACAGACCGACAAAAATAACAACTATAGTAGGAACTAATTTTTTTGTATTTTTGATAAAAAGATGCAAACAAAAATAAAGTAAAGCAAAACAATAAACAAAGTAAAGGATGTGCGTGCGAAACTCCCCTTGCAGAAGTCTTCTTCCTCCCCGGCAACGACGCTAGAAAATAGCTTCATGCGGACGGTGTTGATATATAGATCACCGACCAGTTGGGAACCCCAAGAGAAAGATATGATGAGCACAAAAGCAGTTTTCCCTTAGTAAGAAACCAAGGTTTATCAGTCCAGTAGGAGAAAGCCAAACTTAAGAAGGTGATGCTTGCTAGCTTAGTGACACTCCAGCAAGGGCGCCGTTAACGATACTTGTTAGCGCGTCTTGAACTAGTAGCAACGCGAAACCTGCACACAACACAACCAAATACTTTGCTCCCAACTTACGATGATGTTGTCAATCTCACCGGTTTGCTGTAAACAAAGGTATGAGCGTATCGAGTGGAAAATAGTAGTAATATGCGAGAAAGTAAACAGTGCGAGTAAAGTAAATATGTGATAGCAATGTAAAGGAAATTGGACCGGGGTCCACAGTTCACTAGTGGTGTCTCTCCATAAAATAAATAACAATATGCTGGGTAAACAAATTACAGTTGGGCAATTGATAGAATAAAGATAACGTACATATGTCGCGAGGATCACTATGAGATTTACTTTGGGCATTACAACAAAATACATAGACCGCCATCCAACTGCATCTATGACTAATAATCCACTCGCGGGGAATCATCCGAGGACCCCAAAAGTATTAAGTTGCGAACAACAGATAACTGCATTAAGCAAAGTGTGTAATGTAAACAAAACGAATGTCCTTGGACACAAGAATGTTGTTTTCTCCCTAGTGGCAACAACACATCCACAATCTTAGAGGTTTCTGTCACTCCCCCAGATTAAATAGAGGCATGAACCCAACTATCGAGCATAAATACCCCCTCTTGGAGTCACTAGTATCTACTTGGCCAAGATAGCTACTAACAATGGAGAGCATGCAAGATCATAAACAACATAGAGATAACATAAGATATATGATTCATCACATCAACTCAACATAACACCAATATTCATCGGATCCCAACAAACACAACATGTTGAATTACATAACGGTGATCTCGATCATGTAAGGCAGCTCACGAGATCTAAATATGAAGCACATGGTGGAGAAGACAACCATCTAGCTACTGCTATGGACCCATAGTCCAAGGTAGACTACTCACTCATCGCACCGGAGGCAAGCATGGCAATGAAGAAGACCTCCGGTGGCGATTCCCCTCTCCGGTAGGGTGCCGGGAAGAGCTTCTGGACCCTCCCGATCTCGGGTCAACAACGACGGCGGATCGCGATGTGTTTCTGGAAAATTGATCGGGTCCTTAGGTTTTTCCCGTCGGGGAGTCTTTATAGGCGAAGGGGCAGCGTCAGAAGTGGACCAGGGCGGTCACACACATAGGGGGCGCGGCCAGGGGCTGGGCCGCGCCGCCCTTTTGTGTGGCCGGACCGTGGCCCCTCTCCGTCTCCTCTTCGAACTTCTGGAAGCTTCGGTAAATTTCTGGATGTTCGGCTTTTGTTTCGTCCAATTCCGAGAATATTTCCTGTGTAACTTTTCTGAAACACAAAAACAGCAGAAAATAGGGAACTGGCACTATGACATCTTGTTAATAGGTTAGTTCCAGAAAATGCATAAAAACACCACGAAGTGTAACGAAACACTAAGCAAATGGTGTAAGAACAAGCATGGAGCATAAAAAATTATAGATAAGTTTGGGACGTATCATCCCTCCTGTGAAATGGCATCACGTTTCTGTATCTCTACATGAACTTTATATGCTGACTTGACTGTAAAGAGGCCCTTGTTATCAAAATGCTAGGCAATAAAGTCTTCAGTATTTTCTCTCAGTGGAATACTTAGAATAATTGGTACATCATCTTCATGGAAATGTTGTTCAATTAGCTGCCTATTCCATGATAAGGTCTCAATATCAATCAGCTCCGAGACAAGTTCAAGCTCACAGTCACCTTTACGTGTAGATGGTCGCCGTGTTGCACCCCTCGGGAACCAAGGGTCCTCCCAAATACGAACATTTGATCCATCTCCAATCCTCCATATAATCCCTTCCTTCAGTACATTCAGTCCTTTAAGGATACTTCTCCAAACATAACTCATACCAACAATTGGTTTTGCTGCAAGAAGATTACCATCCGGGAAATACTTAGCACGTAAAACCCGAGCACATAAGGATTCTGGGGATTGGATTAGTCTCCATCCTTGTCTTCCCAACATCGCAAGATTGAAAGAATATAAGTCTCTGAAGCCCAAACCCCCTTCTTCCTTGGACAATTTCATTTTCTCCCATCCAACCCAATGCATCTTTTTAAACTCATCATTTTGCGACCACCAGTATTGGCATACCATCTGACTTATGTCATCACACAAAGATTTTGAGAGGTCAAAACATGCCATGGCATAAGTAGGAATTGCTTGTGCCACGACTTTAATTAAAATCTCTTTAGCAGCCATAGACATAAGTCGTTCCTTCCAACCTATAATTCGTTTCCATATTTTCTCCTTGATATATTCAAAACACTTTTTCCTTGATCTACCGATATAAGTTGGTAGGCCCAGGTACTTCCCATCCATTGTCTCTGACCCGAGTTCCAAAGCTTGCAACAAAAGATTCTTTGCACTTCTTTTTGCATTTGAGCTGAACATCACAGAAGACTTATCTCTGTTTATCATTTGCCCTGAGCATTATTCGTATGTTTGTAAGATTGACTTGACGGTTTCAACATTTTGGATGCTACGAGCTCACAATTGGAGCATCATTCTACTCTGCAAGCTACGGTGGCAGGTGAGATGCGCGCCAGGACTAAACCAGGCCATTCAAGTACAAATCTAAACCGTCCGTTTACACTCGTTTGTGTACGTGGCGTGGATCTGCGCTATCGATAGCACCCAATAAACCCTAACTAAGACCCTGCCGCCTTCCCTCCCAAATCCACCGCCTCGTCTTGTGCCGGCGTTCATCGCCGCCGAAACCCGATTCCTCTTGTAATTTTATTACGGGACCACCCAGTCCTCCTCTCCGTCTCTCTTCTCTACCCGACTGGAGCAGCGCCGCCGCGCAGCCCACCTACCAGCCTCCAGCGCGCCGCCGCCAGGCCCTCCAGCCGAGGCGCGCCGCCGCCAGGCCCTCCAGCCGAGGCGCCGCCGCCGCCAGGCAAGGCTTCTGCTCGCAGCAGTTTATCCCAGAAGTTATTTTCTGGGGATACAGCTGAATCCCCATGCCCCCTGCTTCGTCCGCCCCTGAGGCCGCGGCGGCCGACGGGGAAGCGGAGGCGGGGCCACCGCTGCCAACTTACCGGTCGCTGGCAGCGCCGGTCTGCAACCCGGTCGACAAGTTCGCGCTCCTCCCTGCCTTCCTCAAGGTAAAAAACCATCTCGCACTGATTTGGGCATCTTTTTGTCAGATTCATCTGATTTTTGCCCCTTGTGTTTGTTTGATGGAATCGCTAGGTCAGAGGCCTCGTGAAGGAGCACATTGACTCTTTCAACTACTTCATCACCAAAGGAATAAAGAATATCGTCCAGGCAAACAACCGAATCGAAGCGCGCAGTGATCCATCCATTTATCTTAGGCATGGTGCTATTCAACTATACTGTCATTGTATTCTTTATGTGTAGTTACAAGTCTTCTCTTATATCACGTGTTCGTTTGTTTTCCTTGATGTAGGTACAACGATATACATATTGGCGTGCCCTCGGTACAAGTAGATTTTAGAGTGGAGAATATCACCCCGCACTTTTGCCGCCTAACTGATCGCACGTAAGCTTCGCATTGCCTCACTTGTATATATGTGATGCAACTCTGTGTCGGTAATTATATCAATGAGCTGGAGATAAATGAGGAATGCATATCTCTTATTCTCTTTAGTTTGTAAAAATAGCAGGAAAAGTCCAAATAGCGGCTGGTTTGGTGAACAAATAGCCCAGCTTGTATCTTTATTTGTCCCAATCTTAGGCCATAAAAAGGATTGGAAAACAGGATGGTACTTAGAATAAGTCAAGGACTATAAGCCGAGGGATTTAACCGGGGAAGGGATTTCAGGAAGATACTATGTTTCTTTATATAATTCAGGCTATCCACTGCAAGATTGCAATTGTATACTATACCCTGAACATCAGCATGATTTCTGAGTGAGGCCGTCTTTTTTCACAGACTAGAACTTTGAAGGCCTCACTTGAAAATGGAATGCCCGAGTCTAAAACACATGAATTAGAAAATGTAGGATTGAGATGTCGTTGTCATGTTTAATCCTATAAGAAACCGGAAGAGATGAATATGCAAAATCTAGCACTTTGGATACTCAGGGATTTAAAAAAAAATCGAACACAGAATTTTCACGCAACAGCCAACAAATTTTCCATGAGGTACGATCTCATGTTAGAAATTCTTATGGATTCAGCCGTTCTGTAGGGATTTCATTGGATTCCTGCAACCTCATTCTTTGAGAAATTCCTAAGGATTTCTACAAGTTCGTTGAAAATCCTTCAATCCTTCCTATGTTGGAAAAACAAGAATTTTGATGCCCAATACTCCGTACGACCAACCACTTGTAAAATGTGCTTTCAGCTAGCTGATTAATCAAACATCAAGATTGACAAACGTGATTGTACCACAGTAGTACTGCTTTTCTGTACATTTCTTTTTGCCTGCTACTCCCTCCGTTCACTATTATAAGATGTTTTAGGTTTTTTTTTCTTCCGAAAATGCATGTATTTAGACGCGTTTCAGTGTGTAGGTTCACTCATTTTGGTCCGTATCTAGTCCACATTGAAATATCTAAAACATCTTATATAATAGTGAACAAAGGGAGTACAAGTTCAGTTATCATGCTTGCTCATTATGTCCCTTTCTTCCTTCAGCTATTCTGCCCCTGTGATTGTTGATATTGAGTACACTGTAGGAAAGACACATATGGTGTGCAGGAAGGTAACACATCTAACGTCTAGTTGAAACATCCTCTCATTCCAAACCACAAAAGAATGCTTACTTTCTTTGCGTGCCTACATGTCATGCCAACTCTAATCTGCACCATGGAACACCTGGTACATGCTTAGTTGTAAAGAAGATTGACATCCTTTTGTCATCTTATTTTCTCCAGCCAAATTTCATCATTGGGTACATGCCTATTATGCTTCGAAGTTATGCCTGTGTGTTGAATGGAAAGGATGAAGCTGAACTTGCAAGATATGGTTAGTCTTTTATGATTTCCATTCTTAGATAGAATTGCCACTCTACCCTTCTGGTTATATTGATGGTTTTACTATGCTTGTAGGCGAGTGCCCTCTTGATCCTGGTGGTTACTTTGTTGTGAAAGGAACCGAAAAGGTAACAAGAAACACTGTTGCAATTTTCTCCTTTTGTTCTGCTGTTTTGATGTTGACAAGCCCCTGCCACCAGTCCCACTACCTATTGCATGCTAAAAGCAATAGTGTTAATGCTCATTTTTGGCACACAAGCTCCTGCCAGTTTTTTATGTTCAGTAATGATCTTGCAATATACTTTGATTGTCAGGTCGTCCTAATACAAGAACAGCTATCAAAGAATCGTATTATTATCGACACCGATAGTAAAGGAAGGTACTATGTCTACTATATTGAATTTATTTTAGTTTCCAGCAGATTCTGGTATTGTGACGGTTTGCCAACTGTTGGAATGGCATTGGTTTTGTCAATCGCTCGTCTTTGTGGCTGTTCCCTTGAACCTACAATTTTGCACTAGTTTGGTAATTTACTTGAAGTCATATATTTTGATGGACAAACGGCTGTTATAAATAGATAGGCTACCATACACATATGAGATTTGCTGTAAATGCTAAAAATGGAGAGCATATGGTATAAAACAAAGAAGTATATGTGCAACAAATTTTTCATGTACATGCTTTGGGATGATGTGCCAGTGAAAGATTTTATTCTTTGATGCTATAGATGTTGTAACTATAAGAGCAATTCTAGGGTCTCCCTTATATCTGTGCCCTTAAAAACGCGGATAAAGGGTGCGGTAAACGCGTTTTAACGGGGCGAAAAGGGCTGGAGCCGGGCAAATCCTGCAATGGCGAACGGCAAACAGGAATATTCCGTTTTGCTGTTTGCGATTGCGGGATCTGTTCCACCGCCGCTCCACCCCCTAAAAACAAGGACCATTTTGACATGCGTTTCTCATATAACATAAATAAAATCGAACAAAACAAATAGTAAGCTAAATTTTTTAAATGTTTGCAACATCACACAAGATTACAATTATTCAAATTACATGAATATTTCAAATCCAAATAATTAAACAATAACAAATGGTTCGGATGCAAACAATAGTTTTCAAGTCACACATGTCCAAATAGAAGGACAATGCAATGAGACAATGGGAACTACTGCCCATGACGCCGCCAATGGTGCTCAACAAGATCCTTCTGAAGCTGCCAATGAGTGCTGGAGTCTTTAATCTCGCGGTACGTCTCAAGAAATGCTTGGATCCGATCCAGATTTCTTGTTGGCTTCACACGACTACCAACATTGTTGTAAAAGAATTCCAAGTTTAAATCCCTCTCATCCTCGATGATCATGTTATGGAGAATAACACATGCCATCATGATGTTGTTGAGGGTTTTCTTGTCCCAAAAACGAGCCGGGCCAAGAACAATAGCAAACCGAGCTTGCAAAACACTGAAAGCTCTTTCAATATCCTTTCGGCATGCTACTTGTACCTTGGCAAATTCAGCTTCGGCCTTTGATTTTGGGGTTGGGATGGTCTTGACAAACGTTGACCATGGCGGATAGATGCCGTCGTCGAGATAGTAGCCCTTTGTGTACTCATGCCTGTTCATGGTGTAGTTGCAAGCCAGAGCATCACCACTAGCAGACCTAGCAAGAAGATGAGACTGCTGCAGCACATTGATATCATTCAGTGAACCTGGCAACCCAAAGAAGCAATGCCAAATCCACCAATCCTCGGAAGCCATGGCCTCAAGCACGATAGTAGGATCATGGCTCTTGCTGCAATACTGCCTGTGCCTTCAGGCAGTTCTTCCAAGTCCAATGCATACAGTCATTGCTCCCAAGCATGCCCGGCCATCCTTATCTCGTTGCTTGCCATCAATCTCTTTGTGTCCTCTTTGTTGGGAGCTCGGAGATACTCGGGACCGATCACACGGATGATGACCTTGGCAAACCGACACACGCTCTCAATAGTTGTATCTTCCCTAGTGCGAAGATACTCGTCGGCATAGTCTACCGGGATGCCGTATGCAATGACTCACATAGCTTCCGATATCTTCTGATTAGCGCTAAACCCTAGAAGACCGGCAGCATTCCTCCTGCGAGTAAAGTACCAAGCATTGGCCTCGTAAGCTTTCACAATCTTGACAAAAAGAGACCTACACATTCGGTAGCGTCCACGAGAGATGAGCCGGATAAGTGGGGTACCTCGGCGAAATAATCTCGCATGAGCATCAAATGCCCAAGCATGCGATTCTTAGGAATGCAAAGTCGGCCAACCTTGGAACCGGGCCTCTTCTTCTTCCTATCCTCCAGCTCTTTCATCTCGAGCAACACGATGTACTGTTTGATATCGTCATCGAGCACTCTTCGATGTCGTAATCATCGGAGGAAGACGAGTACTCGAAAAAAAGTTGCACGCTTCGGCTCATGGAGGAGCTCATCTGCATATAGCATCGTTTCAACCGCATAAACAACTACCAATAAATCGAGAAAATAGCAAAAAAATACCTTGGCGGCGTTGTCGTTCCCTTGACGAGGCGGGCGGTAGGCGGCGGCTGATGCGGGCAAGCCGGCGACTTCTTCTCCGGAGGTCCCGACAAGTCCAAGTACCTAGTCTGACTGTGCGCTCGAGGTGCGCTCAGGATCCATGGCGGCCGCGACGTCCCCTCTTCAGCCGCGGAGAGGATCTCGCCCAAATCGCACCGGTGACCACCAAAGGGTTGGGGGAATAGGCGCAGCGGACGGATTGGACTTGCCGGCGGAACGAATCGAGTCAGGGCAGTGGAAATCGCGGGCGGAAGGCAGCGGCAGGGCTCGGTGGACAGCGGTGGGAAATGAGCTGGGCGCTTCCTGAAACTTCCGTCCGGCCAAGGGTTTCCGCGCAATATGGGGCACCCTCGGGTCGGTGGCAGAATCCGTGTTTCTGCGGGCTGGCGCGTGCTTAAATTTTTTTGCGGGCCGCGCAGATATACCGCGGCAGGTCTTGTCTATTGTTACCAGTGTCAGGAAGGCGTTCATCTCTAGTTCCAACCATCTGGGTTAAAACCACCTTTGAGTTCTGTTGTCACTCATTATTGAAGTTGTTTCTTTCTGTGTGCATGTCATTACGTTTCTTGTTCACGTGGTTCTATATGTTCTGTTCCCTGGGTGAATCGTGAAGTGCACTGCAATGCAATACTTGCTGCTTAGAATTTTGTTAGTGACCTTCGTTTTCTGTCCTTTAGGGTTAATGCATCTGTTACCAGCAGCACACATGAAGTAAAAAGCAAGACAGTGATTTATATGGATAAAGAGAAGATTTATCTGCAAATGCATCAGTGGACAAAGCCGGTATGCAATTGATACACTGTTGTCCTATTAAAAAGGACTCGATTTCATATTATGTGACTGATCTTATTAACCCTGTTTAACATTATCGGATCCACACAGTTGATGAGTTTTTTTAACTTCTACGTCAATTCTGTTCAAATACTTAATGGTCATGACTTGGTTGTTTTGTTTTAGAGGTTATTGTTGTTGGTACTTGGTACTATGGTTGACTGATGGATATGCCATTTTGCCCTTCGATTATAGCCACAGTGAAAAAAGAGATATATGTGGGGATCGCAACAGGTTTCCTATGAGGCAGCTAGATATGCATTTTTAAAGTGATTAATAATCATATGTATAATAAGGATAGCATGATCTGAGTAGCTTTCTCTTCCTTGACGTCACACCTGATGTATCCTTAGCAGATAAGAACAAGCAAGGCATTTTGCCCCTTTATTATTGTTTTTATTAAGTTGTTCATGACTCCATTTCTGAGCACTGGGACTTTCACAGATTCCTATAATAGTGGTTATGAAAGCTATGGGAATTGAAACTGACCAAGAGGTTGTACAAATGGTTGGAAGAGATCCAAGATACAGTGACCTCCTATATTTGTCTCTTCAGGTAATTTTTTTATTGATTTACTTTTTTGGCTATAATGCTACTATAATGGTGATCCTCCCAGACTATTATCATTTGATCTTTTAAACTTGTCTTAATTGCTAAATATTTCAGGCAATTTAAATGTTTTTTCTTTATTAGGAATGTGCCACAGAAAGAATATATACACAACAGCAAGCTTTGCGGTACATGGATGACAAGGTGAAACTTCAAACCGATGAGCATAATTACTATCATTGTTGAATTAAACTTCACATTGCAGTACTAAATAGCAATAGTGGTAGTCTAAACTTTGCAAGAGTAGATCCCTTTGCTATGGACTCATGTTTTTTCTCCAGTGTCCATTGAAAGAGTGTTAAGCAGGAGATGTAACTAGTGCCCCACGAGTAGTCTGTCACTTCTTGATCACTTTTTACAACTGAGGGGATGTTTTTGATGAATTTTCGTTTTGTTAAAACTTGAAGCTGATGGTCTATCTAATAAACATCAAAATGCCTATGTAGTTGCATGTGTGCATTCAATGCGGCGTATTTTCTGAACTTACACTCTGTGCTATTTTTGCAGGTATCGACTAATCCAGGAATTACAAAGGTACTTATTAACTGCCGATAACTTGTTGCTTTCTCTTAAAAATTGCTAGTAATAGGAAAATATAATGCAGTTACTGTTCCCTGTCTCTATCTCTTAGGGCCTGTTTGATTCAAAGGATTTTAAAAGCACAGGAATAGGAAAAACGCAAGAACAGTATGTCCATGTGAAATTCTACAGGAATAAAAAACACATGAATTAATTGCAGAAGTCTTTGGTTGCATCATAGGAAAATTGCAGGGAATTTCAGTACATGTCATAGACACAGGAAATTTTCCAAGAAGTCTAGCCTCTTGCTAGAAATCCTATGGGATTGTAGTATAGGAAAGCAATTCATAGGAATTTTGAAGGTTCAATCCTTTAAATCAAATGGCCTTTCTAGGAAAAATTCCTATGGGTAAGAATCCTACAAAATTCCTTTGGAAATCTTTTGAAACAAACAGGCCCTTAGACTGATTGTTAGGGACTAGCAATAAAGCTTAGTTACTTCATCTGCTCCACTTGTTAAAGTATGCCATTCAATATGGCGTTCCTAGTGATTCTTCAGTGTATTTATCTGATGGCTGCTCTCTCTCTCTCTCTCTCTCTCTCTCTCTCTCTCAGGAAGGTCGGTCAGAATATCTCCTCCGTGAAATTTTTGTTGCGCATGTGCCGGTAAGATAATGTTTCACCTAGGTTTTGCAGCCAGAATCGTTTCTTGTGTCTCACATGCATGTCAATCTCTTCTGTAGGTTAACAACGGAAACATTCGACCAAAGTGCATTTACACTGCTGTAATGTTAAGGCGCTTGTTGGATGCAATCTTGAATTCTGAGACCATTGATGACAAGGCAAGTCCAGAGCTGCTGCCCCTAGTGACTACTCCTAAGATCTAGCAAAGGCAGTTTTATTTTCTTCACAATCTCTTTGTTAAGGAACAAAGATAAAAATCCATGTAAATGATAGGCTGGGCCTATAGAACAATTAATTTGATTTTTCAGAAAAGTTAACTCGAAATTTTATTCACACCAATATTTGACTCATCCCAGGATATTTACAGGAATCATTTAATAGCAAGTTTTTGCAGTGTTTATGGTTCAGTATGGTTTTTATGATGTCAGATCTATGATAGACTTGTGTACTGATCAGTCAGTGTAGTCAATTAGACTAGCTTGATTAACAAGTTTATACAGTGTTTATGGTGCCATATGTTTTTATGATGTCAGCTCCATGATAGACTTGTGTACTGACCAGTTGGACATTATTCAGTTCAGTCTGCTTTTATGCATGACTGTAAACAACTAAGCACACATGCAATCTGAAAGAAAGCAAGCTCTTTTTTCACTTGCCCATCGCGGTACACTTATCTTAGGCAAGTCGGACCAAATTAACCTAGTCTTTGGTTCATGGTTGCAACTGTAGTGTGGCACTCTTTCTTATGCTCGTGGTGCACCCAGCATGCCCTTGTCCATAGTTCTGTTGACAACACTGTCAGGTTGAACATTCTGATGGCCGTACATCGGTATTTGGGACAAACTCTGCATGATAACTCTGTTGCCTCAGTCCACCGCTTACCCAATCAATTTGTTTTGTGTTGCCTTCACGTTTGTTCTTAATTTGCACCCTACTCTATTCACTGTTTGCATCGACAAGACTAAATCTATCAGTGAAATGTAATGGACTTAAACGTTTTAACATCCTCTGGAAGTTGCTATTGTATCTATTTGTAGTTAGAGAGATGATCTAGATTTAGCCTGTTAGTTTTATTTTGTCAACACTAGACAGAAACTAGTAGTACAACTCTTCAGTTTGGGCATGAACCAATGGCTAGGTTACTGATCTAGTAAACATATAGTAGTTAGTCTTTCGAGATATATTTGGGCATATGAATTATCTGATAATAACTCAAATTTACATGTTTGCCACCTTTTTCACATTTCTTGTTGGATTTATTTCAGGATTATGTTGGGAACAAGAGGCTTGAGCTGTCTGGTCAATTAGTATCCCTGCTTTTTGAGGTGTTTATTTTCTCCTATCATTTCATTGCACATTCTGCATTATGGGACTTCCTTTCTTACGGTGCTTCTTTGTGAAGGATTTGTTCAAAACGATGAATAGTGATGTTGTAAAACATATGAACAGAAACAGTGACATGGCTCGTTCCAGCCCGTTGGATTTTAGCCAGGTAATGAAAATCAGGTGCATTATGGGTGCTTATCTGGTCTTTTCTTTTGTGTTTTACTGCAAGTGTTAATGTAGCATCACATTTAGACTGTACTTGGTTCTTGTTGCACTATTTAATTTGAGTTGCTATCTCTGGGTAATTCAATTTTACCTGGTTGTTGTTGCTATCTTTGTTACGTTGCTAAGTTTACTAAGTGAAGATGTTTGTTTTGCTTGATAATTTTGCTAAGCTCCTTAGCTCAACATGCAAATGCCTTAAGCAGATCTGTAAATTTTCTCATTTTAAATGAAAATGTGTAATAATTCTTTTTGTCTACTTGCAATGGTAATTGGGAGGTTTAAGCCTAAAGGACTTCAATCGTCTTTGCATGTGCTGAAATTACAAGCTTTGTTGCATATGCATACACTAATTTAAGATCTAAATTACAGTGACTCGCAAGAAAAGACTAATTTAACTCCATAACTGGTCACTCATTTCAAGGCCGCAAATTACTCCATAACTGGTCACTCTTAACATGTGGCAGTGCAACAACAACAACAACAAAGCCTTTAGTCCCAAACAAGTTGGCAGTGCAATTTACTCATTTCATGATAATGTGTAGCGTAACCATCTCTTTTTGCATGGTATTCTCTTTCTTGTATACATCATAAGTTATGTTTTAAACTTTGGATGTAAAAAATGCCATTATTTGTGTCGCCAGACCCCCTAACAGAGTTGATAAATGATAATGTATTATAGAAATTCATTACCCTTTAGGTCTTGCTCTGCACATTATGTTGGAATGCATTTCTGTCAACTCTGCAAAATACATGCAAAGCTACATTTACAAGAACTAGCTCCCCGGAACCATGCCATGTGCAAACCTTTTCACAAAATCACTCTTTAGACTTGTGACAGACTATTATGGCCTCCGGCGAGAGCTCGATAAGTGACATTATCTGAAATGTGCAGGAGGGTGTGTTTTTGAGCAGCTGGCCCGGCTTGCCAGACCAATGAGCGTACTAAAAATGTCTGGTTTCTGAAACCATAGTTACAGCTACCCAATAATTGGTGCCTAACCCCGACTCTGATCACCCAGATTGGGTTTGAAACTGTTCCCAGCCACACAGAGGCGACATCTAACCCTCGTTCCTTGGCATTCCATGCTTCCACGTGCTGCTGAGGTCGCCGTGGTGCGCCGCTTGGCCCTCCAAGCCGTCGATGTAGTCATTATGCGCGCACCCCTGCGGTCGCCTGTTATTCCATGTGTTGTGGCGGTTACAGTATCTGGCGTTCACCTGTTGGATGGAGTGGAGGCGATGTCGACAAGTTAGGAGTATGCGTTGATGGGAGGGAGTAGAATGCACGCGGCGCATTCAGACCTCAGAGCACTTTTAACTTCATGTGATTGGGAGCTTCTAGGGTTGGGGACTGAGAATCGACAAGAGTTTCAAGGTCTGGCTTGGCTGGGTAGCGCTACTGCTCAAATTCCAAATGTATTTCAGATTTTTTGTTACATAGGTAAAACTTTGTACACACAATACCACGTTCGCTAACTGGAGAGGTCTACCCATTATAAACTACTTTTTTGGAGTGTTGAACCACGAAGGATGAACCCTACCAAATAGCTAATCAGGTAACAGTGTATGAAATGATTTGCAAGAAAAGATGTGGCTCTGTGGAACTAGGTTTTAAAATGTGTAGTTCATCGATAGTATTGAAGCAAAACTGTAGCTTGGAGAAACTTACTTAATATTTTTGGGATCCACAGATACGGTATCTTAGATATGTAACTTCCTTCCTTTGTACAGTTGATAATGCAGCACTCCAATAGCATAACCGCTGGTTTGGAGAGAGCTATTTCCACGGGAAATTGGGACATTCAACGATTTAAGATGCATAGGAAAGGTGTATCACAGGTATCTATTCATTCAACCTCTCAGTTCCAGCTCCCCTTCTATGTTCTACTTATCTTGAGGCATGCTAGTATTTCTTCTACTTCTATGCAGGTTTTGTCTAGGTTATCATACATGGCATCTTTAGGCTACATGACACGTATGACACCACAATTTGAGAAGACGAGGAAAACAAGTGGGCCGCGTGCTTTGCAGCCTAGTCAGGTGAGGGCAAAGTGTATTATGTTTGTACTTAAAAAAAGATACATGAATATGTCTAATTTTTTTCCGTAACAGTGGGGCATGCTTTGCCCTTGTGATACACCAGAAGGGGAAGCTTGTGGATTGATAAAAAATTTAGCTTTGATGACTCATGTTACAACAGATCAAGAGGAGGGGCCACTAATGAATCTGGTTTGTTTTCTCTATTTCAGCTAATTTTCATTTCCTTGGCTTTAATGCTTCACGTCTTCGTCCCTTTGTGTTTGTGAGCATGTTCATGTGTGTATTGTGCTATTGAAAAGCCCATTGTCGAACTTTTGGTTGGTTGGTGGAATTGTGGGAGTACGACTCCACGTAACGCGTTTGGTAACCTTTACACACATCGCGTGCTTGGTGGGAAAGTGTGAACCTGTCCTGTGAGGTTGCAGATTTATTCCCGTCCTCGACATGCCTGTGTGTATGTCCATTGTGCAACATAAAAACAACGCTATTGACTTGTTACTGAATTCAGTTTTCTCTTCGTTCATTTTCTTGGGCTCTCCCTTTCTCACACGTGATTTAGGTCTACATTCTGTAATAACCTCCAGTAATGTTGAAATAACTTGTGATCTGCATTTCGCTGCTTCCAAATCCAACATGCCATGAACATCATTAATGGGCTGCCTTTTCGTGATGCCAATGGGGTGATATGGGTGGCGTGTTGCCACCAGTCCACTTAATGTTTCTCTTAGAACTGGAGGCTGGGAAGTCAATCTGATCCATAAGAGCACCTTGTATCACAAGGCGTGCCAGGAAGGAGAACCTGTGAAGAGGTGTGGCATGTTCTCTTCCAGTTGGTCACATAAGAGATAAGCTGTGCATGCTGAAACCTGTGCCTAGCAAGCCTCCCAGCAATGGAGCAACAGTCTTGCCAATCAGATGAAGAACTTCACCTGCGTTGGGGCCCAGGTCTTCCGATTAAGCCTCCAGGACCTTCAGACAATAGCTTCGTGGAAGGAGTCGTACCAAGACTTAAAAGAGTTTTGGTCTAACACCGGGTCATGTTGTGCAGCAGTGGTTAAGCTGCACCTCATGGGCCGTGAACCAGACATGGATGTACTTGTATAGTCCATACTCCATAGGGTGAGCGAGCCGAGCGCTCCTTGATGTCAGTGATGTATCGCCTGCCCTCCCAGCGTCTTCTGCACAACCTGGCTCTTCCTGGTGCATCTCGAGATGAGCTTCTATAGCTTAGGATAAATCTCGATGATGGCTCTGCCATTGAACCATCGATCCCCCGAAGGGCTTGGTTTTTCTGTCACCCCACAATCTTGTGGATGCAGGCATGCAGCAAACACACTCCACTTGTTTCTTCAGAATTGCTTAATGGTTTGTACACTTCCTCGAGATGCAGCGCACCTGAACGTTCGCAATTCTTGCCAGGTCATGGATACCTTGTTTCAGTTGATGGGCCACCGTACTTCACTGTGTGGCAGTTGTTTTAATTGATGGGCCACCATAGGTGGCCACTCTGCCTATCCTAAGGAATCCATGAAGGATCTTATTGACTTGCCTTTTGACCTTTTCATACAAATCCAACACCATAAGCCAAAGAAGCGGGATTGTCACAAGCATAGCCTTGACAAACCCTTGCGCCCTTTCTCATTCTAGGTGCTGCCCACGTAGGTAGCCGCTATCCGGTCCGCAGGGGCTTTAAGGCCCAGAGAGTTTCCAAATCTTAGTGCAGGATCACAGGTTACTTGACCGCGAAGGGTGCCAGCTGGCACTGCATCACCTTTGCGGGTTGCAGCCTACTTGGCTTCCTCCTCAGTGCAACCTATGGGAGACACCAAGCACTCACAGTTGGTGTGCAATCCCTAAGCATGGCCAAAGAATGGGAGTAAGCTATTGACCAGAGCCACTGATCCTATCCTGTTGGCAAGAGATGCCGAGCATTGTCCAGGTGCAACTAAATGCTTGCTGACTAGTTGGCAGGTATGAGGCACCGAAACAAGTCAATATCTCTGACCATTTAGGGTATCAGCGATCAACTCAGACAACATTGGGGACAGATGATCAGCCTGGCAAAGTCCCTTGCGGTGCCACACTGGTGGTCCAGGTAGCATCACTCTCGTACTCTGACCGTGGAGAGAAGGATAGAAATCTACTCGCGAGAGCAATTTCCAAACCCCACCCTTCCCCACACCTTGAAGAGAATTGTCCAAGGAACGGAGTTCAACGCCTGCATGATATCAAGCTTGAGCCTGGCCTCTGTAGGTATTTCGCTGTCTGTTGTACCAACATGAAATGATCATGTATGCTGGGCATTGGTCTTCCCAGTCTTGGCGATAGACCTGTACCCAAGGTATTTGCCACTGGCTTGCTGAAGATGTGGGTGAGACTAATGGAGCAGCAGTACCTTAGAGTGAAGTTGTCTCCGCTTTGGCAGCAGGACTAACAGGAGCGCCCGATTCAGTTCCTAGAAACCACACTCCTAAGCGAGTGCAACTCTGAAAAAGTTGCCACCACATCGCTCTTAACAATGCCCAAACAAGCTTGGGGGGCCTCGGCCATGAATCTGTCCGCCCTCCCGGTGCTCTGTTCTTCCAAGGAGCCAATTGAGTCGATCAAAAGTTGCCTTGGCTATTGGTACATGGCCAGGGACTGTTTGGAAGAATCCGAGTCCATTCATATATATCACATAGTCAGCAATATTTTGTTTATTATTTTTCTCTTGCTTCATGTGGTGGGCCTTGGAGAAACACAAAGTCCCAGCGAAGTGCATTACCCCCCCCCCCCCCTTTTTTTTTGAGATGGAACACAGGATTCCATTAATCACTGGACACAGTAGAATCGCTGGCCACCAACACTCGTACATCATTCGGTAGCATTTCCGGCCAAATATTTGCTGGACATGGACCCCACCGTTTCACCGAGATACTGCTTGATCTCGCCACTTTTGTTGGGATACCACCTCCGGTGTTCTGTGGAAAGATGGAGTACAAGGAGTATGGCATGGAGAAGTGGTTGATCCAAACCACCATCTTAGGAAGACTGGATGAAGCTGAAGGCACGTCAATGGAGTACACTGAAGCCTATATTGACTGGAACTTTTCTGTGGAGATAGCGATGCAGGGCGCCATAGCCCGCATATGCTGCAAGTACCATGACTTTATTCCACTGACTTCAGCCTATTGGATGTTTGGAGAGCGTATTGAAGAGGGAAACCCCGTTGACCGCAGGGGCCAGGAGTTCCACTCTATCTATCAGTGACTGAGAGAGAGTACAGCACAGTCAACCTGGAGGACATGTTAAAGAAACAAATCTCAATGATGGATCAGTTCAGGCAACTCATGGATCTTGCCACCAAGAGGATTATAGAGACTAAATCAGCTGAAGGAGAGAATCAAGACTCTAGAAGACCCTTTGAAGCTGGAAGAGAAGCTTCTTCACAGTGACATCTGGGCTCGAAGACAGTGCTACTTCAGTACAAGAACTTACAGAAGCCAGGAGAGGAGAAAAATCAACTGAGGAAGGACAATGATGAGCTGAAGACGGAGAATGACGCGTTGAAGAAGAAGATAGCTGAGCTAGAAGCTAGAAGCCAAACAGAAGGAAGAGGAGACTGAAGAAGACGAAGACCTCGAAGAGAGGATTGTGTATTCTTCTAGTGATGAGCTGACCTATGAAGAATGGGAGGCCAAGGAATTGAGGCGCCTCAAGGAGACGGAGCGGCGCGACCCCCTACCCCTCGCATGCCTTAAAAGGATTAAGAGAGGCTAGATGACCACCACTGCTATATTTGTATCATCTACGTTTGCGCATTTGTATTGTCCTACCTTGTTGGTATGACAGTACCACCTACCCCATTTGTTTTCGAACCTTTAGCATTTGTTTCTGAACTCGTTAAAATTTCAGTTTGAAGTTTAAGTGTTTTATACTTGCTTGTTGTGTTTGTTTGTTGTGAGACTTGTTGTATTGTGCATGGGTAGGAAATTTACTTCCTTAGTTCAGCAGTTGGGGCGGCATCTGGGGTAATTTAGCATAGATGAGTAATGGACAGATAGAACTAAGGAAGTAAATTTCCTACCCATGCACAATACAACAAGACACTCAACAAACAAACATAACAACCAAGTATAAAACACTTAAATTCAAACTAAAATTTAAACAAGTTCAGAAACAAATGCTAAGTGTTCGGAAAACAAATGGGTAGATGGTACTGTCATACCAACAAGGTAGGACAATACAAGTGCGTAAACGTAGATGATACAAATATTATAGTGGTGGTCATTTACCCTCTCTTAATCCTCTTAAGGCATGCGAGGGGTAGGGGGTCTCTACGCTCCGCTTCCTTGAGGCGCTTCAACTCCTTGGCCTCCCATTCCTCATAGGACAGCTCTTCACTAGAGGAATACACAATCCTCTCTTCGGGGTCTTCTTCTTCCTCAGACTCCTCTTCCTTCTGTTTGGATTCTAGCTCAGCTATCCTCCTCTTCAACTCTTCATTCTCAGTCTTCAACTCCTCATTGACCTTCTTCAGCTGATTCTTCTCCTCTCCATACTTCTGTATGTTATCATACTGAAGTAGAGCTGTCTTCTCCAGAACATGCGCCCAGATGTCACTGTGAAGAGGCTTCTCCCCCAGCTTCAAAGGTTCTTCAAGAGTCTTGATTCTCTCTTGCAGCTGGGTCTTCTGGTCACCCATCATCACCAGTGTTGACTCAGTCTCTATGATCCTCTTGGTGGCAAGATCCATGAGTTGTCTGAACTGGTCCATATTGTGTATTTGTTTCCTCAACATGTCCTCCAGGTTGACTGAGCAGCACTCTCTCTCAGAGAGGTAAGCTCGCAAGAGGGAGTGGAACTCCTGGCCTCTGCGGTCAACTGGGTATCCTTCTCCAGAACGCTCTCCAAATATCCCATAGGCTGATGTCACTGGGATAAGGTCATGGTACTTGTATGCGGGCTATGGCGCCCTGCATAGCTATCTCCACAGAGAAGTTCCAGTCAATGTAGGCTTCAGTGTACTCCATTGTTGAATCTCCATCTTCTTCCAGTCTTCCTAGGATGGTGGTTTGGATCAACCACTTCTCCATGCCGTTCTCCTTGTACTCCATCTTTCCACAGAACACTGGAGGTGGTATCTTAACAAGAGTGGCGAGATCAAGCAGTATCTCGGTTAAAAGGTGGGGTCCCTGACCAGCAACAACTCCCTTGTCGTAGGTGTCATCTAAAATTTTTGAAAAGAAAGGGAGAAGGTCAGCACAAGATCAAGAGGTACAAGTATGAAATGAAATGATTAAGACAATACAGATCATGAAAATTTTGCAAGTCAATTTTGCAAGGTGTCCCTCGTGCGGCTGCTGCTGACTAGGCGCTGACGACTCTGTCCCGCTCTACTCCACGCCTAGCCGCCTCAAAGTTCCGAAGTCGCGCGGGAACCAGAAAAAGGAGCGGGGATGTGACTTCACGGGCTAAAAGTTCACAAGTTTTGCCATTGAGCTGCTTGTAGCTTTTCATACACAAAAGTTTTGCTTTCTCTTTCCCCTAGACTATCATTATAGAGAAACAAAGCAAAAAAAATATTCACCAAAGAAAAGTACTAGTCCACCAGGTGTACTTGACACATGCCACTTTAATTACAGTGAAAACCAGATTAGGAACTAATACTTTGCTAGGTGCGTAAAAAATTGCCACTGTACAAAAGTAGGGGGATTTTGTAAAATACATTTGCCAGATTAAGTAAGAATGATTATCAAATAAATTTCATTTGGTTGCCAGGTTTTAACAGAAAAATAAGTCACTCGGAGAAAAACACCAGGCCCCTAATTAATCTGGCAATTAGTCTCATAAACTTGGTATCTGCTCGAAATTAATTTGGCAATTAGTAACTATTCTGGAAATTAGTATGGCAACTAGGATCTACTAGTAATAACTAATGTGGCAATTACCACTAACTAATTTGGCAATTAGTACTAAATTAATCTGGCAATTAGTAGTAAAAAGGAAACTATGGCCTGATTAATCTGTCAACTACTCCTAATTATTCTGGCCACTAGAAAGTTAATGTGGCAACTAGTACTAAGTCAACTATACTAGCCACCCATCTGATCTAGCAGTGCTAATACAAAGTACCAATCCTGTAAGAATCTGCTCGTGTCATGGCCTCCACAAAGTATGTCGCCCGCTCGGCCACGGATTGAGAGCCGGCCGTGCCCGTGAAGATGACGGATGCACGAGAGACACCTCGAGCTGCTACCTAACCATGCTGTTCGCCGGCGGCGCTCTGCGGCCCCGACGAGGCCCTGCCGTCAAGGGCGCCAGCGCCCGCCCCCGCCATAGGCTCCACCAACCCTGCCCCCGCCATAGGCTCCACCATACGCGCCTTGGAATTTCTCCGCCATGCATAGCAGCACCAAGCCCAGCGCACAGAGCAGCCTCGGCTCGCCCCTCATGGCTGCCACCCTGCTTCGCGCTCGGCATTAGTGGCGTTTTCCGATGCGTGCTCCATGGAGGCGGCCTCCCCTCCTAGTGCCTGCTTGAAGGCGGCGGCCTCCCTGCGCTTGTCGATGACAACCTCTTGCTGCGTGCTCGGTCCTCCGATGCGCGCTCGATGGCATCCCCCCCAGAGAGAGAGACCGTGTGGTGGAGTCGTGGAGATGAGAACTTGCGAGAGGATAACACACTGAGTGGATAAGATGACCGGTCCCTAATGACAACGTGTTTTTCCCTATAACGAAACGCCGCACGGGAGGGCAATGATGCGGCGCCTTCCGGTATATTTTCCCTTTGATATTTGGGGTCAATCCTGCAAAAGGATGGGGACATCGATGAAGATGTGAACCATCGAATCATAGCCGGATGGATGAAGTGGCGCCAAGTTTCTGGTATTCTTTGTGACAAGAGAGTGCCACAAAAGCTAAAGGGTAAGTTCTATAGGATGACGATTCGACCCGCAATGTTGTATGATGCTTAGTGATAGTCGACTAAAAGGCGACATGTTCAATAGTTAGGTGTAGCGGAGATGCGCATGTTGAGATGGATGTGTGGCCACACAAGGAAGGACCGAGTCTGGAATGATGATATTTGAGATAGAGTTGGGGTAGCACCGATTGCAGAGAAGCTTGTCCAACATCGTTTAAGATGGTTTGGGCATATTCAGCATAGGCCTCCAGATGCTCCGGTGCATAGCGGATGGCTAAAGTGTGCTGATAATGTCAAGAGAGGTCGGGTAGACCAAACTTGACATGGGAGGAGTCCGTAAAAAGAGATCTGAAGGATTGGAGTACCACCAAAGAACTAGCCATGGACAGGGCTGCATGGAAGCTTGCTATCCATGTGCCAGAACCATGAGTTGGTTGCGAGATCTTATGGGTTTCACCTCTAGCCTACTCCAACTTGTTTGGGACTAAAGGCTTTGTTCTTGTTGTTTCTTACACCCACTGATATGTAATTATATCCACAATTTATGAGCAATGTTATAGTTTCTATTTTTGTTCATTCTTTATTGTAGTGTTACAGCCTAGGCGTGGAAGATTTGTCACTTCTCTCTGGAGAAGAAATCCATGCTCCGGGTTCATTTCTGGTCATGTTCAATGGATTAATACTTGGGAAGCACAGACAGCCTCAGGTCTAATTCCTTATAAACCTTACATCCATCTCAAATTATTTCCTTTTCTTATTCTCACTATGTCTTTCATGATGCTCTCCAGAGATTTGCTAATTCTATGAGAACATTTCGTCAATCAGGCAGAATTGGAGAGTTCGTAAGCATTTTTGTGAATGAGAAACAGGTATTGTTTCTTTTCTTGGTTCTTACTAGCTCAAAATTGATCGTACCATCATTTTAGTATTGATGATTTGTTTCAAAGAATCCCAAAACTCTAGGTAGGATGGTATTAATCTTTTCACTCATAGATTTTATTGTAGTCATGGCACCGTCAACTGACCCACAGCTTTCCGAAGAGCACTTGGCATTAGGTGATTTTACACTATCGAAGTATGAAGGTTCGGCCCCAGTAATACTAGTTCCCGTGTCCACCACTGGTTAAACTCTTCCATGTAGAGAGCTCTAGCATTCCAACTAACTAATTGTGACAGCCAGATTATATAAGGTGATACCCCCAAGTTGTGTCCTGCATCCGATTGCATGAAAACCAAACTTTTTGAGTTGCTGTATAGTCTCGCGACTATACACAAGTCGTTTCTCAAAACCACGGCGACTCGCGACTATACAACTGACTTAGACCGTGCACTATGAAGGAAAAGTGCATAGCACTTATTGGTTCGGTTTAATACATAGTGGAGCATCGGTTCAATGCGTCAGAAAAAAGCGTACCAACATATTGGTTTGGCTCAAATCAATCTTTCGACAGAATTAGGAAGAGCTGCCCCGTATGTCAGAGGAGAGAGATGTTGCTTTACGTGAAGAAAAAGGTGTATGCTGCTGTCACTGGGGCCAAACAAAAGCGATTCCACACTGCAGAAAAATAGAGGCGACACCAATACCTGCCACTTTTTACGTTGAGCCGAACCCACATAGTGCATGGACTTATGTTCACTATATGGCGACTTTCATCGGCTATATACTGAGTCGCAGCCTTGACGTCTCACTTTTGAGTCACGACTCAAAACCTTGATGAAAACCATTTCCTCTGAGCTAGCTAGTTACCATATCCTAAAAGGAGCTTCCACAATTTTCTGTGGTCAGGGTCACTTCTTCCACCCTCTCCTTGTTTTTTTGTGCGATGTAAGTTGCTAAACATTTCAGTCGAACGCAGGCAATGTCCAGAAATTCAGACTAGGACCAGATGCAGACATACTAGCCAGAAGTAGGGTTCTCTTGTGCAGTTCTGCTATTTTGAAGTCAATAAGTAATATAAGCTGTAAATGCAGATTTATTGCCAAGTATCAATTGCTATGGCAAGCTTAGTAAGTTAGTTTCAACTTCCACCCTCTCCTTGTTTGCAAATCTTTTGTGCCTGAATTTTGCCAAGTAAGTTGCGTAAACATTCCAGTCGCATGCAGCTGATTCCCAGAAATACGGGCTAGGATGAGTTGGGGACATACCGGCCAGAAGTAGGGTTCTCTTGTGCAGTTCTGCTATTTTGTAGGCATAGCGCAATGTAAGCTGTTAATGCAGATTTATTACCAAGTATCAATTGCTACGGCAAGCTTAGTTTCATTGCCATAAGGATGTGAGGCCAAAGCATAGTCAGTACCCCTTAAGATTTGAGTCCAAAGCCTATGAAGTGCGTGTGATGTATTGTTCTATTTCCATGGATGCACCTTATGAAGTTGCCACTGTATAACAAACACGCGCTGATCTTCTTTTTCTCTTTCTTTAAGAATGCATTGGAGATACTAACCTTGTTTGTCGTTATAGCACTGCATTCACATTGCCTCTGATGGTGGCCGTGTTTGTCGCCCACTTATAATTGCTGATAAAGGCATGTCAAGGGTTAAAGAGCATCACATGAAAGAACTGAGGGTTGGCAATCTTTACTTCTTGATCTACTGTCATTTGTTTGATCTTTATCTCACAGCTGATTGCACTCTAGGATGGTATTCGTTCATTCGATGATTTTCTGCGTGATGGGTTGATTGAATATCTCGACGTCAATGAAGAAAATAATGCATTGGTATATCATGCTGTTTTTCTTTGTATTTTTGTGCATGGTTTGTTCATATTTTGATAATGTGGTTATGATGATTCAAACAGATTGCATTGTATGAGCACGTGGATCAAGATGATGTTCAAAGAAGCAGCATCACTCACATTGAAATAGAGCCAATGACCATATTAGGAGTTGTAGCAGGACTTATTCCTTATCCACACCATAACCAATCTCCACGTAACACTTATCAGGCGAGGACGCAGATTATTGCTATTCATTTCTGTAATTTTTTAATATTCTTGTGTGACGTTTTCTTGTCTGCAGTGTGCAATGGGTAAGCAAGCGATGGGGAACATTGCATATAATCAGGTAATACACATCTGGAGTTAGTTTTTTCTTGGTTAAATCCTGCGTTTTCTTGTTTTACACGAACGTTGAATAAAGCTGTCTGGTTGCAGCCGGTGCATGCATCTTTTTTACCTCTTTGTGTGAACTAATGTGCCTTTGGAACTTTCTGTAGTTGTTCCGAGCAGATTCTCTACTTTATTTACTAGTGTACGCGCAACGTCCCCTGCTTACAACAAAGACAATTGAGTTGGTATGTCCCTCCACCCCTTCTCTATCCCTGTGCAGGCACACACACCCGCTCGTAAGTCTTGTGACAGTGCAACTCTTTTCAGGTGGGATACGATAAGCTTGGGGCTGGGCAGAATGCAACTGTAGCTGTGATGAGTTATAGTGGATACGATATTGAAGATGCAATTGTGATGAACAAATCATCTCTTGATCGAGGTTTTGGTCGTTGCATAGCAATGAAAAAGTAATTATACACTTCAAATTAAGATGTTGTTTAATTTACTCTGACTGAATGGCTTGGAGAGAATGTCCCTAATGCTGTTGTTTTTATTTTTATGATCGTATTTTTGGTTCTCGTCCTACAGGTACACTGTAACAACGGTGAATAAAGATGGTCCACCGGACAGAATTGTTAAACCACAAAGAGATAAAGATGGTGTCTTGATAAAGCAAAATATGAGGGTATTAAAATTACTGATCAATTGTTATTTATCTGAATGATTGAACCTGTCAATTTCCTTTGGAAGGATAGCGCAGTAACCAAATCCAAAATGAGCAATACTAGAAGAAAATAAGGAAATCATGTAGCCCATGCAGTTCCAGTTCATTCCTGTTGAGCTATTTAGATTTTTGGAGAAGTAAAGAAAAATTTAACAGGGGCTCATCTATCTACACATGGGAGATATATAAAAGAATATTGAAGTCCAGTCGCATCCGTCTAAATATATATGTTCATCAAATTTTGAATTCATGATCTGTCACCGAAATGACATTGCATCCGTTCGGCATGCTTGATAAGGGGTTCACCAGTTCCAAAGGACCCAAACTGTCTAGATTTATTTGTATCTTCTAATCTGTATATTGATGAACATTTTGTAAGAGCTACTGAAACAAGATACATTTTTGACAGGCATTGGATGAAGATGGATTTGTTGCACCTGGTCAAATAATCCGCAATCATGATATCTATGTGAATAAGCAAACACCGAAGGTTACCACAAGAGGTCCTGGTACTGTGCTAACGAGCAGGTGAGTATACTTATGTTTGTGATTCATTTTTTCGGTGTTCCATCTTCTAATCTTTTGGCTCACATATTCTCTTTTAAATAATGGTATATCTGCTTTATTGTATAATACTACTTATCCAGGGACTTCAAGGACACACCTGCTGTTTACAAGGGTGTTGATGGTGAGACTACTGTTGTGGATCGTGTAATGCTTTGTTCGGATACAAATGACAAATTGACCATTAAGTGTATTATCCGTCATACTAGGAGGCCAGAGGTATGGCTTACTTTGTGAATTCCCTTGATTTCATCTGTGGAAATAGGAACTTTTATTTGCTATTTATGTTTGTGACTCAGGTTGGTGACAAGTTTAGTAGCAGACACGGCCAAAAAGGTGTTTGTGGCACCATAGTTCAGCAGGAAGACTTCCCCTTCTCCGAGAGAGGAATATGCCCTGATTTAATTATGAATCCTCATGGATTTCCAAGGTTTTATATTGGCTTTGGTTATATTCTGTACTTTTTCCTCTATTGCTGATTTCCTTAACATGAGATATCATATAATATGTGTGTTGTGGTGTCAGGTTAGTTCAGATAGGAGATTCAGTTAAGGGGTCCATGAATAGTAAAGCTTGAGGAGTCTTGAGGATTCCAGCCGTAAGGAATAGATGTTACGTTACCTTGTCATGTTACGTTAGGAAGTACAAGTCATGTCCTTGTCAAGTTAGAGTCCTAGTACTATAAGTTTACAAAGTCCTAGGCAATGCTATAAAACCAGGCCCATTGTATTGTTCTGGTTAAGCAATATACGAAAGTCTCTCTCTACCCTATATGCTGTCCCGATCCAATCTACTTCTCTATTTCCCCAACCTCCTGCTTCTTACTGTCACACCATGGCGCCTACCTGTCACCGCCGGCCACAGCCTCCGGTGAGCCACCCGTACAACCTCAGGAGTAAAGGACAGCCTCCGGTGAACCACCCGTACAACCTCAGGAGTAAAGGACACAACATCTTGGTATCAGAGCCGACCACCATGGCTTCCGATGACGAGAAGAAGGCAACCGATGGTGACATGGCTACAGCCATGGCTACCATGCAGGATGCTATCCTCAAGAAGATGGAGGAGGACTTCGCCGCCCTTGAAGTACGCATCAAAGCCTTGGAGGAGAAGGCGATCGGCGACGGCCTCGTGGTAAAACCAGCAAACCTCCAGCTGTTCGCCTCATCTGGTGTGGCAGCGACTCTCACGGCCCCGCAGCTTGCAGACACAGTCACCACCTCAGTGGGGCTGCCCACGACGAATCTGCCGCAGTTCTCGCAGCAGTTTCCTTCGCTATCACAACAGCTGCCGACAGCGCCGCCGTTTGCTGCAGGGGTTTCCGTCGTTCGCATCACAACAGCGCCAGAGCTTTCCAAATATCTGGCCGCCCCTCCCACCCCAAACATCATAGAGACGACAGGGGCAACCCGCTACCATAAATTGGATTTTCCTAAGTTTGAGGGCAAGGAAGATCCGCTCACCTGGCAGAATCGTTGCGAGCAATTTTTTTGGGGACAGCGCACGGATGAGACGTTCAAAGTTTGGTTGGCAGCATATCACATGGTGGGCGTAGCTCAAGAGTGGTATATGCAGTTGGAGCGTGATGAGGGTATGCCATCATGGCTCAGGTTTAACGAATGCTGCAACCTACGCTTTGGGCCACCAATCCGAAGCAATCCTCTAGGCGAGATTGCAAGGTTGTGGCAATACCGCACAGTGACAGAATATGTGGCGAAATTTCTGTCCCTTGCTCACAACGACCCCCTTTTGACAAAGCTGCAGGTTCAATTGTTTACGTCAGGCCTTACTGACTTGCTCCGTGTGGATGTTGAGATGCAAAAGCCGCCCGACCTTCAAGTTGCCATGAGCATGGCACGCGCTTACGAGCAACGCGCAACTATCATAGCAACAACCTCCAAGGAGATTTCATCCACGGCCATTGGACAGCCGCAAGGTATGTCCTTGAAGGGTGTGGAAGAACAGATGCTTCGCCGATTAACAGCCGCAGAGATGGCAGACAGAAGGGAAAAGGGGTTGTGTTTCAACTGCGATGAAAAATTCTCGCAAGGCCATCGTTGTCAACCCCTTTTCTACCTTGAAGCAATTGATGACGTCGAGGAAGAAGAACCACCATGAATTACAGCTCGAGGTCGAGCTGTATCTGCAGGAGGGGAGTAGTGTTATGGCGTCAGGTTAGTTCAGATAGGAGGTTCAATTAAGGGGTCCAGGAATAGTAAAGCTTGAGGAGTCTTGAGGAGTCCAGCCGTAAGGAATAGATGTTACGTTACCTTGTCATGTTACGTTAGGAAGTACAAGTCGTGTCCTTGTCAAGTTAGAGTCCTAGTACTATTAGTTAATCAAGTCCTAGGCAATGCTATAAAAGCAGGCCCATTGTATCGTTCTGGTTAAGCAATATACGGAAGTCTCTCTCTACCCTATATGCTCTCCCGATCCAATCTACTTCTCTATTTCCCCAACCTCCTGCTTCCTACTGTCACACCACGGCACCTACCCGTCACCGCCAGCCACAGCCTCCGGTGAACACCACCCGTACAACCTCAGGAGTAAAGGACACAACAACGTGGATGTTTATTGGTTTCTATGTTTGGCATATCTCTGGGTAAGAGTGGCTGTGTTCCTGGAACTTGAACTGGGACTGGACTGTGATACTTATGAGATATCTCTCTCCAAGAGGACTATTCCCGTGATGCAGTTGTCCAGTTCATGTATACCAACCCTTGAGGGTTAAGATATACTGGTCCTGTGCATGCAGATAGGAACAATAGGGCTATATTCGGATGACTTGAAGTTTGTATTTTTTTTTTCATGTCACAAACTCTCAATACATGGCGTATTAGAATCCGCTAGTCAACTATTCCGAAGCTTGACCATCAGCATAGAAAATTTTACCAAACATCTACGATGCTAAGTAAACCAACTGTTACTATTTTGTTTGGTTGTTTACCCAGCCTGACTTACTCTTGTTCTGCTCACCAGTCGTATGACAATAGGTAAAATGATTGAACTTCTTGGTGGAAAGGCTGGTGTTTCTTGTGGCCGGTTCCATTATGGCAGTATATTTGGTGAACTAAGTGGTAATGCTGATAAAGTTGAAGACATAAGGTATTGTTTATATCATGTAACACCGTAGTTTGTTTTCAGAAATTCATAGTTAAAACAAATTTACAATGATTCTTCAATGCTTTTCTTTGCATACCAGCCATACACTTGTCAAACACGGCTTCAGCTATAATGGAAAAGATTTCCTTTACTCAGGTGTGTTTTCAGTATCAAGTACTTTGGCGATAAACACCAATTTAATGTTAATCCAAGTCAGTATCAACTGAATTTATGGAATCTGAAAATAATACTGCTGCAGCTAATATGCTAATAAAGTAAGGCATATCAGAACTTGGTTCAATCGATGCTCAGTTGATGTGAACTTTTCCACGAATACTTTTTATGTACATGTGTAGAAGTACATTCTATGTAACTTCACCCCCTGGTACAAACAACTTTCATCTACAAGTATTTGCCTGTTTTTGGTCAAACTGGCCACCATTGTTACAAATTTACTATTGTTGCAACATGATCTATTCCAAGGGCCTTAGAAAAATACATAATTACAAGTACATATATGGAGATAGAGTAAATTCTGAATACGAAGTAAATCCATAGGAGTCCTAATACAATACAGTTATCTCTCTAACAAATATCAGTTTGTGGAAAAGTGTCTATGTTAGGTGCCCGGGATGTGTGCAACTCTATACTGTTACTTGTTAAATGTGATGTATCAGAAGCTTCCAATGAAATTTGCCATTTTACAATATATAAGCACTCCCTCTGTTCATTAATTGTAGTTATGGAATGGAGGGAGTAGTTGAAAAGTGGCTGTTTTTTTTTGGTGATGACAATTGACAAATTGGTCTAAGTAATGTTTTTTGTGCTAAAAACATATTCCTGGACCCTCCTAACCACAAACGAGGTCTCATCTTTCTTGTTCATCCACATTTGCCATTCTACTCAATTTTCACTTGTTTCTGTGAGTATTGTATGGCGGTAGGAGTGTATGTAAGTTGCATAGAAATACAAACTGTGCACTATTTTCACCCTAATAATCACATAAACTTAAGAAATTTAGATATGTTGTGCAATCTTCCAATTTCTTGAATTCTGTTCTTATCTTCTGTTAATTCGAATTTATGTGGCACTGAATATGTCAATTGTAGATTCTGATCATGAAAATTTGGTATTGCTTATTTGTGATGTATAATCTTCATGGTGTGGGTTCACACCCACCTGGCACTGCTGGGTCTTGAGAGCTGATATTTTCCCCCATTTCAGGCATTTTAGGCCATCCTCTTCAGGCATATATCTTCATGGGGCCAATCTATTACCAAAAACTGAAGCACATGGTAGGCATAGCTTTGTTTGTCTATTTTGCTTGGTCTTATTGATGCTTTATTTACTGTAGCTGTATTTCCAGTATGCTTTGTGTTGTAGTAACTTTCAAGGTGCCAAATAGCTGTGTAGCTTTTTTAGACCCCAAATGCTAAGCGACGCGCCAATATCCCTCTATACTAGCAAGTAGAGACTAGCACAATAGGTCTAAATAGCTCCGCTGCCACAGCTTGTAGCTAGCAACTACTCCCTCCGTTCCCATTAAATCGACGCGGACATGCACCGTACCTAAGCAGCCCACTTTAAGGCGATGCGTCGATTTTAACGGAACAGAGGTAGTAGAACAATTCTGGCGTGTTGCAGCGGGAATTACTAAAAAGGGCAGCCCGGTGCATGAAGCTCCCGCTTTGCGCGGGGTCCGGGGAAGGGTCGGACTACTTGGGTCTACATATGCAGCCTTTCCCTGCAAATTTTTGCCCGGTGCATGAAGGCGGCAGCTGCGCCAAGGCTCCCCTTAAAAAGCTATAATACACATGAAATGTGAAGTTGTCTACAGAAATATGAGAGATTCATTTGGTCACAATAGTTGAGAGGTTAAGTTTAATCGATGTGAAATTGTTGTGTTATTTAACAATAAAAAATTCGTGAGTGGACAATTGTATGGCTTAAAACAAAAGATGAGGTGGATATGTTACATGTAAAAATATACAATAATTAATAAATTTTAGTGGGATGACATGGTTGATTGGCTAAAATAGTACTCCCACATGAATAGCTTGCATGTTGAGATAGACATGTAAGTGGGGTTTTGCTTTATAAGAGATATATAGATAGGTATGCTACGGGAAACTCGAAACGTAGACCAAACTACACGTAGCCCTTTATTTTGAAACATTCAAAATTCGTATTTCAAAGTTTCAAAAAATCCAAAACAAAATTCTAGAGGTAGCCAATGTTGAATAATACAAACAGTGCAAAGTCTCAACATGAAATACTTTGTATACTAGGCTATACGAAAATGACAATCTGACAGAAATATAGTGTTGAAATGTGTACTATTCACTATATAAAATGTCAGGTTTTATCTTTTTTTGTGTAGCCTAGAATACAAAGTATTTCATGTTGAGACTTTGCACGATTTGTAGCAACATTGGCTACCTCTAGAATTTTGTTTCAGAATTTTTTGAAACTTTGAAATATGAATTTGAAATGTTTGAAAATAAAGGGCTACATGTAGCTCGGTCTATGTTTGTCAACTCTCTGTATGCTACTCCATATGGGTACATTTTCACAAAATAGTATGGTAATTTTAAATACAAATTTACCACGAGGAAATAAGCACATCAATTATGAAGATAACTACGAGATTACATAACATGGGACTACATTTCTCTCCTTTTTGGTACTTCATTATGCGTATTTCTTTTGTTGTGATTAATTACTTAATGTGATAATTTACTGTTATGGTTTATCCAGTCCAATATTATTAGTTTTCAAAACTATAATTGCCTCGTAAGACTAATCTCGTATGTATGCATATTTATAATTTTGTAGTATTCTGATGTTTTTTTTAAAGTGTAAATCCATTAATAAACGTGCGCAGCGATCTCGCTGGCAACTAAATCAGATACAAAGTCTGGGGCTACATCAGCCCAACCTAAACACCCCTCCTCAGCTAAATGCCCAAATTGGGCTAGTTCATGAGCTATTTTTTTACAAGATCTAGGACAGAAACTAAACTCAAAAACTTTGAAGGAGCAAATACAGTTGCTCCTCACTTCCCGCAATAGAACACCAATATCCGCCAGATCGTAACTCCTAGATTGAATAGCAGTTACCAGAGTCTTGGAATCAGACTAAAAACACCTTCCACATGCTTGCGAGAGATATTCATACGAGTCGGTAGACTGTTATGACTTAATCTCCATTTAACATTTTTTACTTTGCTAGGTAACTTCAATGCCCAAATACTTTTCCAAAGAGGTGAAATTTCCGTAACGGCAGACGATGTGCCTACATCACGCTGTTGATCTTTGTCCCTTAAACTCACCCCTGGGCGATAAGCAGATTTCACCCAAAAAAATCCCTTGCTATCAAAATGCCATGCAATCCAATCCTCCATCTCCTTTCGATCCGGAATTGACAAAATTTCTGCAACATCTTCTTGATTAAAAACAGCCGGCAGTAAATCTTATTCAGACCATTAGGAGTACTAGGTCGCCGAGTAGTACCTTGAGGGATCCATCGGATCCCTAAATACATCAATAGACTCTCCTGTACCAACCTTCCAAATCACCCCATGCTTTAATAACTCTAGACCTCGTAGAATACTCCGCCATGTATACGACATCATTGGCTTGGGTGTGGCTTCCAAAATAGATGTATTGGGAAAGTAGATGTTAAAACACTATTGCCGATAGCTTCTACAATATTTTTAAATATGAAAACCGCCATTTTAAACCCTGGTAATCATCTAAGGATTGATGATTTAAAATATACACCTTAGATCTGTCTGAGCTGTTTTTTTTTCCACCAGGCCATGCACACTGGCTCAATATGATGAATAACCCTGGTGAGTGTTGAATAAGGACATTCAGCACAGTTTGGTCTGTATATGATGAGTGTTAACAGGCCTGACCAATGCTTGTTCAAACTTCAAACTGTACATGAAAACTTTTAAATATTTTGGCAAGTACATACTTTTTGCTTCTCACCTTGTTGTTTTCTCCAAAGTGATTGGGCTCCTATGATGTCTTCTTAGCTTGCTTGACATTTTTTTTGTAGCTTTCTTTTGCATTGTTCTGTAAATATTTTCTTATATATGGATCAGGTTCTCGATAAGATGCATGCTCGAGCTAGTGGACCACGAGTACTACTAACCAGGCAACCTACCGAAGGCCGAAGTCGTGATGGAGGTTAACATATCTTCATATGCTGCAATTAAATGACTACGGAGCCTAGCACCTTTTCTTCTTGACTATCCTTTTGTCATTGTTTTAAAAACATTCTTTCATAGGCCTGCGTCTTGGTGAGATGGAGCGTGATTGTTTAATTGCATACGGTGCTAGCATGCTAATCTTTGAACGCCTACTACTATCCAGTGATCCTTATCAAGTCCAGGTAACTTCTTAAGTAGTTTGTGATTCAATCAGTGGCTGGAGTCATGCAAGTAACATAACTATGCATGTCGTTGTAGCATTAGTAGTATGATGAAACCTGTGAGCCCTTTCATGCTCATGGTTCAGTCGTTAAACATCCCACATAACTAGCTATTACATCTAGATGAACTGCAAAAAGGCCCATGATAGAGTTCTCCATGTATATAGTTGACTTAACTGTAACCAACAATACACGTCTCTTGTCATTAGTCATTTTATTTCCTGGCAAGTTGTGTCAGCCTGACCTTATTTATGGTTCACGTTTTCCAGGTTTGCAGAAAATGTGGTCTGTTAGGCTACTACAATCATAAACTGAAGACTTCGTTCTGTTCAATGTGCAAAAATGGAGAGAACATGGCCAAGATGAGGATGCCGTATGCTTGCAAGCTTTTGTTCCAGGTACTGTAGAAGGGGGCAGTAAAAAGGGTGTTCCTCAATCATGCATGCTAATTACTTTGCTGAGATTGTGATTTTGAAGCATGAAAATGCTTGTGTAGTTAAGGGTTTGAAGATCAAGTGCTTGCTTAATTTAGTTGCTCATTGTCATAGTACTAGTGTTAATTGTCCTTGGACAATACGGCTAAATTTGGTCCTCTTGTATATTGTTTGGTATTTCAGGAACTGCAGGCGATGAATGTGGTTCCACGCTTGAAGTTGACAGAAGGATAAGTTAAAACTTGAAGTATTAACGGTTGACATGGTGGTCTCTACAAGGACTGTCAGAGGGTCTGAAGTGAACCAATCTCCATTTCCTGGCAGCCTGCAGCAGCCAGTGTGTACGATAACACAGCATCGGGCTGATTGTTACGATGACCCAAGGCTGGGTGTGCTAGGGTTTTAGATCAATATTTTGTCTCTCAGTCACATTTTCTGTATAGATAAAAGAGGCATGTGAGGGTAAGTTTGTATATCTCTTGATTATATACAAGGAGGGACAGATGATCGAAAATGTCATAACACTTATCCTTTTTCGTGGATGGTTTGTACATTATATGCAGCGTGCATTAAAAAGAGGACGTGCTTTCTAACCTATGCTTCTTGCGATGGGGACACACGCTGCTCTCTGGTAGACATATTCCTCGTATGAGGTCATTTGATATCGAGACCTTGATCTTGGTGTATCTGTCCCAAAGCTGTCTTTGCTCTTTTTTCAACCATGCCTTTTTTTATAGATAGAAGCGAGAACAAACAAACACGAGTCCACAACGAGACCTAAAAAAGGTCAAGCCACAGTGTTTCTGGTACCGTTATGTCTACCGGATAGCGGTACGAGGACGAGACACAGATAGCGGTACCGTTATGTCAAGCCACAGGCGACGGATGAGACACGCGGGATCTCCCTATCTGTTTGATTTCATTCTTATGCAGAGCCGCTATGTTTTCTCGTCAGCTAGCAGGAGATAAGAGGGCCGGATTACCCAGTCCTAGGTGCGGTGTGAACCTGAACCTGCCGTTTCTCTCCCAGTTTCAGTGGTCCAGTAACAGGTCTGCACCGGATCGGACCACTTGCATCTAACCCACAGCCGGCTAAAAAAATGAAAAGAAATTACTCACACGAAACCAGCCTTCCACGATTATGCAACTAATACAAAGCTGTCTTATTCAAGGTCTCAAGCCGTGTAGTCCAGCCAACGATTATTAAATATATCTCAATCAGAGGGCTTACTATCGCTGTCAAGATTTCAATATTTTTGGGACTGCTCTGATTGAAGTTGACACCTCATTTTAGTGTTATGATTAGCGATATTCGTTAAGGAGTACTCCCTCCGTTTTAAAATATACACACTAAAAGGTGTCTAGATATATTTGCTTCACAAACCTAAAACATCTTATATTTTGAAACGGAGGGAGTATTATTTAATGGTAAAGTATGAAGGAGTACATTGTTCACTGTTCCAAACTGTGTGAACTAGGAAAAAATGAATTTCAATCAAGACCCCAAGGGCCACCAGCCACGATAGACAAGAATCCCATCTCTGAATGTGAAAGGGAATGCTGACCGGCACATGCGACAACACAATTATGTCAACCCTATAACATGCCCCTGATCCACAACAGCCGCTGTTCCTGGCTACCAGGATCCATAGCAGCCGCTACCCCTAAAAAGAATTCGAGATCCACACAACACCGGCTGCTAAGGGATACAAAAAACTTAAATAAACGACATCCCTCAAGCAAGGTTGCTACTAGTAGTGCTTATCTACTCCCATACCTTATATCTGCTCTCATAGAGTGTGTCGAGATTGAACCCTGGAGTCCTAATCATGACACACTAGACTTACTATTCCCGACCTTAACCTCCTTGAAGCTCGTTTACAGCCTGATTTTGCTGACGTGGCCTAGGTGAACGATAACATTTTTGACTGTCGTGTGATTAAGAATGCTACACGGACAGACACTTGGTAGACTTGTGGAGTCACTGCAACCCTGGAAAAATGTACTCCCTCCGTCCCGTGTATCAGTCTTGCGCGTATCCCTAGATTGCCATTTTGACTAATATAATATAAGATATATACTACAAAATATATATCACTAGAAACTTCAGATTATATACTTTGTAATGGTATAATTTTTATATTATAAAATTTATATTATATTTGTCAAAATAACGATCTAGGGATACGCGCATGACTTATACACCGAGACGGAGGGAGTACTACGTGTCTGTCCATGTAGTTGTAAGCTCTGTTTATTAATTTTCGGTTTGCTCCACTTATGTTTGCAGGGCGAAAAGGCGGGAACAATATTTTCGATGATGCGGTGTAATATGGGATGGAGGGAAGCTCAGAAGTCTGGATGGACATAGATTAACAAATGACATTGTTGTTGTACTACGAGAGGAGGTGAGCAGTAAAAAAACACAAATGGGTGCAATTAGGGCCAGGTTTGAGAGAAGGGAGAGGATTTCAATGTATAAATATGTTTGTATGTGATGATGATATTTCTATCAAGTTTTGTTGCAGGAATGATCTTAGTTTAGTTCACTCCTACTCATATTTAGTTAATGTGAAATCGTGCAATGTACCATGATAACTTGTAGCTAAAACATGATACCTCTTGAATATATCAATGCAGTTCGAGTTTTAGTGTAATGTTTCTATTGTTACTTATGAATTTTTATCATATATGTGCACTAAATTCCTATTAAAATGCAATTTAAATTTGGTTTTATGATGGGTGGAGTGGCATATGTATGAATAATGGATTTTTGGCCATTGCATAGGTTTTGCAAGCTTTGGAGTACTTCAAGGAGATCAAGAAGCATACATTCATCTTGAGATATTGTTAGGTGGCGCTCAAGGATTATCCCAAGTGGAAAGAGAGCTTTGTCTCATGGTAAAAAATGGCTCTAAGAGATGTGCCAACAACTCGACGACTGATCTTGAGGATGGTGGACGATGCAAGGATAGCATGGCGCCTCGGCCAAGAGGACACAAAGCTAGCAAGCAAGATTTGCGGCGAGAAGCTTCATCCATTACGATGGAAAACACATTGACGGCGATCATGTCGGAGGAGGAGGAAGCAAATGCAAAGATAGACGAAAGGAGGCACCGGGAGAAAGAGGAACAAATGCTAAGCTTGACCGACATACAAAGAAAGACCCTTGAAGCATATGAAAGAAAACTTACTGAGGGCAAAGAAAGTTCAAGGGCTAAGAAAATTGAGCTAAAAAAAGAAGTTGAGGCCACATTGCTCACCGAGGAGAGCCGGATCAGGATGGACGACTTGACCTTCTTGGACCTGGAAAGAAGGACTTGATTCCAGAAGAAGCAAGCCATGATTCGATCTCGTGAAGCATGAACTTATGCTTTCTATTTTGTGTCTTCAAAATGGCCTAAAATGGCTAAACCAGCCGGCCGCCAGATCCAGTGTGCCTAGAAAATGCGCCCAACTGCTGGGTTCATCCCCGACTCTAACGGACGAGCGGCATGATCTCCTCATTTCGTGAAATAAATCGAATCAAGTCGGACACAGAAATGGTCTGAAGTTGCGCTTAGTAGAGACGTGAAGACCTTGTGCTTTGTATCTTTAAAATGGCCTAAAACGGCAAAATCAAGGGCGGACCCAAGTACAGCAGTGGCCCCCACTCAATTTTTGAAATTTCAGTGTAATTCTACCATACTTGAAGAAAAATAATTGAAAATATATCAAATTTATGCTTGACATGCCCCCGTTCATTTGAATTGCCCCCACTAAGATTTTTTTCTAGGTCCGCCACTGGGCAAAACCACCGACCAGGTTGCACGTCTAGAAAATGCGGTTCATCCTCGACCCAAACGAGCGGCGGGATATTCTCATATTGTCTCCGCCCAATCTGAACAGACCAATCTAACCAAGTCGGACAATAAAATAGATCGATTCGCTGGAATTGCCCGTAATCACCGTGGATGTGGTCTAACAAAGAGTGAGATAGCAGTGACTGCGGTGGGTTCAGGACGACGATGAGTGGAGATGGCGACTCGAGGGGAAGTCAAAGGATCGGAGAGGGAGAGGAACGCACGCGGGACGGCGTAGCACGGGACGTATTCTACATTTTCACGTTTTCCCCTAGCCCAGTTTCGCCGTTTGGGCACGTGAAAACGCCCAACAACCATCGCCGAACGGTGCTAAAACTACGCCCCCCGCCCCTGTGCAGCGCCGTGCCACCGTGCGTCCCAATTCCCGTTCCCAAAAATATCCCCCTCCCTCTTCCTCCATCCCTCCCGGCCCGTCGCCCGACAGAGCTAAGCCAGACCAGAAATCGCCGCCGCGAATGGCTTCGGTCGCCGCCGCCGCCGGTGGGCCCTCGGCCTCCTCCTCCGCCGCCGCGCCGGAGCCTCATCCCCACAGGGAGGAGGACGCCGCCAAGCGCCGCGGCCGCCGCCCCGCGCGCAGCGCCGGCGCCTGGGCGCGCGTCTTCTCCATGGGCGTGCAGGGCTGCGTGATGACCGCCGCGCTCGCGCTCTTCCTCCTCTTCGCCTTCGCCGCCTGCCTCCTCATGATGGCGCTCGTCTTCGCGGCCCGCGCCTTCCGCCGCCAGGGCCGCCGCTACCGCGCCTTCTCGCCCGACGACCGCCCCGCGCCGCCGCCGCCGCGCCCCGTCGGCCTCGCGGGCTTCCAAATCGCCCGCCTACCCAGCCACGAGCCCTCCCCGTCCGACTTAGCGTCGAGCTGCATCGTCTGCCTCGAGGCGTCGCGGGCCGGGGAGCGGTGGCGCGCGCTGCCCCCCTGCGGCCACGCCTTCCACGCCGCCTGCGTCGACCCCTGGCTCCTCCTCTCGCCCGCCTGCCCCGTCTGCCGCGCAACCGTGGCCGTCCCCGCCGAGAAGAGCTGATTGCGAGTCATCCATCCCCAGGCGCGCTGACACGGCATCAGGAATTCAGGACGCCCAACTCATGGTGCCCGCCAGGTCTGTAAAGTTTGGTTTTCCTCCAGGTGTTCGACAGAATGCCTTGTAGCCGTAGCTGTAGATTTTGTTTCGGATCGTCCTGCTGTCAGTTTGTAAAGCCAGAAGCAGGGAGGAGATAGGTTCTCCTTCTCCCATCAGACAACTTTGCAATGTCAACGTCTTTGTTTACTTTTCCAGTACTGTGTAGTTCATCCAATGTTGCTCGTCGTGCCAGCCACTTGTGGATCCTGATGCTCATTGGAAGTATGGCCGGCAATAATTAATGGATACTCATATCCATTCTCATGTGCATCGCAAGTATTGGTAACATGGGAGTATGCTTCAGTGCGATGCTCTTGTGGGATAAATATTTGATGAGTGAGTTGCTCAAACATCTGAGTCATCTGACCAAGTCCAAACCTATGGAGCATGCTTGATCCAAATAATTGGTTTCAAGCCTCCTAGCTGTTCTGTTATCTTTTTAGTTGTAGCCTTGTACGTCCCCAGTTTCTAAGTCTTGCACGTATATCTAAGTCGTCATTTTGACCAATATAATACAACTTATATACTATAAAATACATATCACTGAAAAGTTTAAACATTGTACTTTCTAATGGTATAATTTTTATGTTATAAAATTTAGATTATATTTGTCAAAATAACAACCTAGGTATACGTGCAAGACTTAGAAACTGGGACGGAGGGAGTACTACCTCCATTACATAAAAGAAGGCATATAAAGTTTTTAAAAAGTCAATCCATGTAAAGTTTGACCAAACTTTTAGAGAACACTACCAACATCTAGAATGCCAATCATTCTTATTAGGTACGTTATTACATATACTTTCACATTATATCTATATAGTATTATATTTGTGGGTAGATTTTTCTAATTAAAGTTTGGTCAAACTTTATGCAGTTTGACTTTTGATAAAATATGTGTGCCTTGTATTATGGACTGGAGGTAGTAGGTGCTTAAGACTACTCATAGTGGAGTAACTTAAATAGTAACATCATATATTTCAAGAGAGAATAATGACATAGCATGTAATTAAATGAAGAAAGAGATGATAGTGGTAACTAGCTATGTTACCATAATATCACACAACCCAAGGCAAAGTGAGTCTACAACATAATTAATAACATCTTGCATGACACCACATATTAGTTACTACCCACTATAAAGATAGTAACATGGAATAGTAACATGTGCATGATACCATTCTATGTTACTCCCCACTATAAGCAGCTTAAGTGGTACCTGTTCCGTGGTTCATTTGCTAACAGTAACATGGGAATATGCTACGATGGGATGCTCTCGCGGGACAACTATACGATAGTGTTGTCAAGAACCCAAGATGCACGAGTTACTGAAACATCTGACTAGCTCCAAACCTATGGAGCATGCTTGACCCAAAGGGTTTGTCTTCCTGAACATCAAGACTGATTTACATCAGTGTGACCGTCTTGCTCTGTCCGTTCAGTGGTAGTGCTGTTCTCACCTTATCTGTGTCTGTTCAGTGATGTGTCATTATCAGCTTACCATACAATAATGTATCCTTAAATTTGGAGGGCCGATGACGGCGAGTGTTTGAAGTTCCAGATCCACAGCACGAAGCAGGATATAATGGTGACATCCTATAATATCAAGGCATGACATGAAGTGCCACCAGACATGAAACCAACGGTTTTCCACAACAGCGACTGTAAACCGGAGGTTCTCTGAATATTTCTTTGAACTTGTTATGCTCGCAGAATTCAGCAGCGAACCGTGGATGCTGCATCACACTGCACAAGTATTTGCTAACAGGGAATAAGCTTCAGTTTGATGCTTTCGTGGGACAATTCTATGATAGTGATGTCAAGAACTCAAGATACATGAGTTACTGAAACATCTTACAAACTCCAAAGCTATGTACCATGCTTGATCCAAACAATTTGTTGCAAGGCCCTATTTCTTCTTTTCTTTGTATCCTTTTAGTTCTAGGTGCTCACGTGGTACCTTTTTTGTGGTTGACTTTGCTTACAGAGATAAGTGTCCTGCATTTGGCTTATGCATGAATAGCTTTTCAAGGCAGTAAATTATGTCGCAATTGTTACATAAACACATGAATTGAACAGCGCACTCATTTTTCATGGATTGAAATCTCTCATGTCCTTGAATGTGACAAGAGTATAGATTATTTCTGAATTGTCAGTAGTGTATGTTGGAATTTTGGCCCTTTATGGCCCAGCCTATAAATAGTAAATCCAATAATTCCTAAATCCTAGAGGCCCATGTGGCCCATTCATGCATGACAAGGGGTGGGACAAATGTTTAGTCCCACCTTGCTAGTTTGGAAGGAGTTGGACCAACATATAAGGTGAGCTCTCCCCCTTGTGGTAAGAGTGTGTGAGAAGAAGGCTCTCTCACGCGCGCTCCTCCTCCTCCGCCGCCGCCGCCCGCCTCGCCACGCCACGCCACGCCACGCCACGCCACGCCACGCCACGACGCGCGCGCGCCGCGGTTTGCGGAATGTGCCGAGCATTTCTTTTTGTCACGCATGACTGGACTACGGAACTGAACGGTCATGTGGAAGCTAAAACGATTTGCCTGAGTGGAAAATGAATACGAGACTGTTCGGTTCGTCTTCTGGCTGTTCGTTTCGCCTCCCGCGCTGCCTGTTCGCCTCCCTCTGTGGCTATAAAAGAGAGGTCGCTCCTCTCTGCGAACATACAACACACAGCCACCACTGTCTCCAAAAGCCACCACGGTCTTGCGGCGTGCACCGCGAGCCGGGACAGTAGGCCTCCGGAACCCCGTCTCTTGCGATCCTGTACGGGAGAGAGGCGATAAGGTTTTTGGGGAGCGCTCTGCGCGACTACTGAAGGTTTCTTCATCACGGACGCCCACGAGGACGACGTCTTCCCCAACGAGGACTTCTTCCCCGACATCGACAACCTCTTCGGCGACATGTCTCTCACCGACGACAACACCAATGGCGGTTCTGCATCCGCACCGGCCCCAACACCGTATGTCTTCCTGATTTTCGCATTTGCGCTTCAGTTTCTCAGACTAGCAATCAATTTAGATATGCTAGATATGCTTTGTTCATATCGTTCACTTGTAAACATGGTTAGTTTGATTTCGATGCTTTCTGCCGTGTTTTGTTTACTGTTTTCATGGATTAAATTCTTTGGTAAATTGCTGATTTTTCCAACAATCCAAAAACCTTATGCTTTTCATAGGCAATTTTCCCCTGTTGGCTATGCCGCGTCTCTGAAGCCCCCGATCTTCGAGGGCGTCAACTATAAGAGATGGCGTGCAAGAACCGTCATATGGTTCACCACCATGAGATGCTTTGATGCATCTAAGGGCAAGCCTCAGAGAGAGCTTACTCCTATTGAGGAGAAAGCTTTTGAGGAAGCCGACAACCTCATGAGAGGTGCTGTTATCAGCGTTCTTGGCGAGAACATTGTTGACTCGTACCTGTCCCTCACTACGGGCAAGGACATGTGGGATGCGCTCGAGGCCAAGTTTGGGGTCTCGGACGCAGGCAGTGAATTATATGTCATGGAGCAATTCTTTGACTACAAGATGACTGATGAGCGCGGCATTGTTGAGCAGGCTCATGAAATACAGTCCATTGCTAAAGAACTCGGGCAGTTCACGTGTGTGTTACCGGACAAGTTCATTGCCGGAGGCATCATTGCCAAGCTTCCTCCCTCGTGGAGGAATTTTGCTACTTCTTTGAAGCACAAGAGACAGGAATTTTCTGTCATTGATCTTATTGGGTCTCTTGATGTGGAAGAGAAGGCGAGAGCAAAAGACACACATCCTCGAGGTGCCGAGGGAGGTTCTAGTGCCAATGTGGTATAGAACAAAAACTTCCAATCTCACAAGTCCAAGAACAAGAACAAATCTGATGGCAAAGGAAAGTTTGATGGGAAGAACAAACCATCACAGTCTACCAACTTCAAGAAGAGGACCGATAAGAGGAAAGGAGCATGCCATGTATGTGGCGAACCTGGACACTGGGCACCTAGTTGCCCAAACCGCTTTGATAAGCGTAATGGGAAGAGCGGCAAGACCGCAAATGTTGTCATTGGCGATGCTGAGATGAAGGACTCTGGGTATGGTATACTTCCTACTATCCTTTCAGTTTGTCAGTCTCCAATTTGGTGGATTGACACCGGCGCTAATGTACACGTTTGTTCTGATATTTCCATGTTTTCCTCTTATCAGGTCACAGGGACTTCCACCGTGTTAATGGTAAACGGCTCTCATGCTACTGTTCGTGGTGTTGGTACGGTCGATCTGAAGTTCACTTCGGGAAAGACCGTGCGGCTGAAGAACGTGCATCATGTTCCCTCAATCAATAAGAATCTTGTTAGCGGATCTCTTCTATGTCGGGATGGTTACAAGATAGTTTTTGAGTCCAATAAATTTGTAATATCCAAGTTTGGAAACTTTGTTGGTAAAGGCTATGAGTGCGGGGGCTTGTTCCGCCTATCCCTGTCAGACGTTTGTAATAAAGTTGTTAACCATGTTTGCAACAACAGTTTATCAAATGTTTGGCATTCACGACTCTGTCATGTTAATTTTGGTTGTATGACGCTGCTAGCTAAAATGAATTTAATCCCTGAATTCACTATGGTGAAAGGCTCCAAGTGCCAAGTGTGTGTGCAAGCTAAGCAACCTCGCAAGTCTCACACGACTGCAGAGGCAAGAGATTTGGCACCACTAGAGCTTATACATTCAGATCTTTGTGAGATGAATGGTGTCTTGACAAAAGGTGGAAAGAGATACTTCATGACTCTAATTGATGACTCCACTAGATACTGCCATGTGTATCTTCTGAAATCAAAAGATGAGGCTCTGAACTTCTTTAAAATCTATAAAGCCGAAGCGGAAAACCAACTTGATCGAAAGATCAAACATCTTAGGTCTGATCGTGGTGGAGAGTATTTTTCTAATGAGTTTGATTCTTTTTGTGCGAAACATGGTATAATCCATGAGAGGACGCTTCCCTACTCACCTCAGTCAAACGGGGTGGCCGAAAGAAAGAACCGCACTCTAACTGATTTGGTTAACGCCATGTTAGATATGTCGGGTCTTTCTCAGGCATGGTGGGGGGAAGCTATATTGACAGCTTGTCATGTCCTGAACCGAGTTCCCACAAAGAACAAAGAAATTACTCCATTCGAGGAATGGGAGAAGAGAAGGTTAAAACTCTCCTACTTACGGACTTGGGGTTGTTTGGCCAAAGTCAATGTGCCAATTCCCAAGAAGCGCAAGCTTGGACCAAAGACTATTGATTGTGTTTTCCTAGGTTATGCTTTCCATAGCATTGGGTACAGATTCCTGATAGTAAAATCTGAGGTACCCGATATGCTTGTTGGCACGATCATGGAGTCGAATGATGTGACTTTCTTTGAGGATATCTTTCCTATGAAGGATATGCCTAACTCATTGAATCAGGAGATGCCCAGTTCATCTAGACAGGAATTAGCTAAAATTCCTGAACCCACCATTCCGTTAGAACACTTCGAAAATCCTGTGGAGAATGACGATAAAACTCCTAAAAGGAGCAAAAGACAGAGGACTGCAAAGTCCTTTGGTAATGATTTTATC